>OZ009948.1:43008120-43608120 GCA_963932025.1 Erebia epiphron | reverse complement strand
AATTAAATATCAAATACTTATTTATCTCTTTAAAATAATATGAATCGTTGAGGTGAACTCATTAGCTATTTATAAAATATACTGCAGTGAAATATCTAAAGAGTTCGTAATTCCCACTAAACAGTACCATTTACTTATCTGAACCGGTTACAGCCGGCTCTATAAGTAAATATGAAAAATAAAATTTAAAAAAAACTTAACAGGCACAAAGATTAGTTCCTATTTGGGCCTCCGGGTCAAATAAGTTTGACGGGCTGTACTCATTTAACTTTCAATTTCCGTACCCGATATCGTTGCTTGTAAAACGGTTACATAGCATTAGTATTGTCAATTTTGTTTTATAGCTTATCGACATCATCGCATTGCGGCAATAATTGCATTGCTGACCTTTAGGCGATATGCAAATCCATCACTAGGCCTTGGTGAACGTGGTGTGAATTTCAATAAGACTTTAGTGTTAGACCTTTACTTTGAAACGGTGATAGCACTGGGCATTTTAAGAAATTAAATATGCCATTAAATTTTCAATTCAATTTATTTAAAACATGTAGGTAGGACATTCAGGTGTCTCTTATTTTACGTCATGTTTTGACTCTACCACCGGCTCGGCTTCTGCTGAGAAGAGCCGACAAGCAACTCAGCTATGATTTGCTTTAAACGTTGAAGGAAAACATCCTCCGAAGAGTTTTCCATAATGCTGTCGAAGGTGTGTGAAGTGTGCCAATCTGCACTAAGTCAGCGTGGTGGACTGTGGCCAAACATTTGAGTATACTTGACATGTCAATGTCAAGTTGATATCTAGGTTTAATAATTGACGGTGCTTTACCCATGCCTTAAAAAGGAGGTAAAGCCGCTGAGCTTGTGGTTATTCGGTATCCCTCTACGTTCGTGTTGAATTGCGGTCCCATTAGACTATGAGAGTGAGGGAATAAAGAGTGCAACTGTGTTTGCGCGCTACATAGTTACTTTGTGGAGATATTACACTGTTGCCGATACTCGGTTAGGGCGAAAACACATTACGGAGAGGACATCCCGTCGCGTCGGTTCTAGCACCTATAGGTAGGTATATGGAGCTACACAGACGTGTGTGACACGAAGAAACGTATTTCCTATACCACGCGGGCGTTTCGAGCTGACGTATTCTCATGTCCTGTCAGTAGGTATCTACAGTTTTTTCGCCTCTAGAATTATTATAAGGACGACTCTGGGGGTATGTCGTAGGTACTCGTAGCCTGTGTGGCCCTATTTCTTCTTTATTTCTTTCTTCATGTATTCTTTTCACACGCAAGGTGTAAGATTACAAGTTCGGGGTAAGAATACAATTATCTCAATATTAATAATAGCATATTTTGATTTTGACCTAACCAGTGTTAAAAGATTGTCTTAAATGAGTAAACGCGGTACGAATCTAACTTACTTAGCTCAAGTTATCGTAGCTTCAAATAATGCGTATTTTACTAATCAATACTTACGTCACGTGAGGATAACAATTCGAAAACCAAATATTACATTACCTATTGAGTTTCGGAGGTATCCAGCTATTCAGTATTCACGTCAAAGCGATTCGCCTCCCGTCCGGCCGTCAAAACACCGCGGCTGGGAATTTTGGATTTTGAAACTGCGCGACCGGCAGCGAAATTAACTATTTTCCATGAACGCCACAATTTCAGGCTCCGCGTATACACCCGCGGCCCTTACTACTGGCACCAGCTGACCGATTTTTTTACGCATAAATGTACTATTTAATATGTGTCACCGTAAGATTGTAAAAACCGTAAGATTGTAATCTAACGCTTTTTTTTCGATAGATTGTAAACAGTCGAAAGATTGTGAACCGTTCAATGTTTTAAGTGTCAATTTTTGAAATATTCATTGTATTTACGTTTTCTTGTCTTTTTCTTGTAGGTTAGGTTAGGGTTCGACTTATGGTTCTATCGGGTTAATAAACCTCACAGATTACAATCTACCGAAAAATAATCCGTTATATTGTAATCATTCGGCAGTTTACAATTTCGCGAGTTAGATTATAATCTAACGGTTTTTACAATCTTACGGTGACATATGCATCTAGCTGAAGCCCGCGACTTCGTCCGCTTGGAATAAGTTTTTTAAATTCCCACAGGAACTCCTTAATTTTCCGAGATAAAAAGTAACATAATATGTCACTCTTCAGGTCTTCAACTATATGCAAAAAATCACGTTCGCTTGAACTGAAACTGAGTCCACGGCTACAGCAGGCTCAGTTTGCGAAGTCATAATACCTACTATAGCCAAGATTGTTGATCGATCAGTAATTTCTATGCTGCATGATTATTTAATATAACTAGCTTTTAGCTTAGAATTTTGGGTAAAGAGAACCGAAGATACTCTTTCTCTCAACTGGAGTTTAAGTATTCCCAAATTTTGCGATTTAAGACCAATTTGTATCTTATGTCTTAAATCGCAAAATTTGGGAATACTTACATTCATATTACCTACTGATTTTACAAATGCCAAATGATGTCTGTCTGCTACGGTTGTCTATCTGTTCAACCGATTTCAATGAAATTTGGAACAGAGATAGGCTGCATCTCGGTGATGCAAATAGAAAGTCAAAAAGAGAAGAAATGAGTTTCCTCGGGATATTACAAATGCCTCAATCCACGCGGACAAAATCGAAATAAATGCAATATTTTCCGACGGGTTGTTACCCTTGGTAAGGGCTCGGCTGGTCTTGTCGGCGTATTACAAAACAATATCTGCCGTCAATCAGCTCTCCGAACATGGCGGCCAATCGGCCATCCACGCTATTTGCCCGCCAACAGTACACCGCACATCCTATTCATTCCCACTAAATAATAACCCGTAACCCTATAAATAATCCTCGTAGGTTTAGTTACCATAACTGATTATCACCATCACTTTTATAAGTAATTGGACGTCAATAAGTGTACCTACAGTGTATCCTGGGATAAAAATTAAGCTACCCCGGGATGCTGATGTAACAGGGCGTGGATTCTTGAATAAAAGAATGATTGACTTGGATTACCACTTGAATATATTTCACAGAAAGGTTAAGTTAAGTACACGTTACATGGCAGCTAGCTAGACTGCTAGATACAGAGAGAAGACAGAATACAGAGATGTCAGACGACAAAGTGTCAAACGTCAACTGTCACAACTGACAGCTAAATAATAATGATCACAGACTTATAGTTTATGTTTAAATACTCAACACTACCCCTTAAACTAATACAATTATAAGTCTGTTTCAAATCTAGGTTTCTATACATATTATGACAAATATAAATAGCCAGCATGACACATTAGGAACACAAACTAATATTACACATACTACAACATATTCCTAATATAAAAGATAGTTATTACATACCATATGAATTTTACCACTTTATTCTTAATTTTTCTTTGACTAAGTTAAAAGATACAATTTAAGTTTTCAACAACTCTGAAATAAACTTACAGTGTTTATCCTTACACAATGATTTTGTAAACACATCAGCAATCATATTCTGAGTATTTAAATAATACAAATTTATAACCTTTTTATTGATTAGATGTCTTATAAAGTGATGTCTTACATCTATATGTTTGGTACGAGAATGACATACAGAATTATTGCAAATTTTCTGAGCAGATTGATTATCATTAAACAAATTAATTTGACAATTATATCCTGAACATTCTTTAATAAAAGTTTGTAAAAACAACGCTTCCCTACATGAGTCAGAGATTGCCATGTACTCAGCTTCAGTGCTGGAAAGTGCTACAGTTCGCTGCTTGCGGCTTTCCCACGACACTATGGAATTACCAAGGCTGAAAACATACCCTGTGTATGACCTGCGATCTAACTGATCACCGCCCCAGTCTGCATCTGTAAAACCTTTAATTAACATGTCACCTTTTTTGAATGTTAGGCTATAATGTACAGTGCCTTTCAAATATCTTAGTATTCGTTTAGCGGCCTTCCAATGTTCTTCTGAATAACAATTGTTAAATTGACTTAGATAGCTAACACTGTATGCAATATCTGGCCTAGTGCATACTGCCAGGTACATTAGGTAACCTATTAAACTTCTGTAATTTAAATTACTATTTTTACAATCTCCTTTCTGAAGTTTAAGTCCAACTTCCATCGGAGTAGCAGCTGGTTTACAGTTTGACATTTGGAATGTATCCAATATTCTTTCAATATAACTAGACTGATTTAATGTATATTCTCCATCATTTGACCTCGAGATTTTCATTCCTAATATACAATCAGCTGTACCTAAATCAGTTATTTCAAATTCTTGCATCAATTTTTCCTTAATAATGAGTTTTTTCTGTGATGTATTAGATGAAAATAACATTATGTCATCCACATACAATGCAATAATCAGTAGTTCATTATCCTGATTATAAATATAAACACATGGTTCTGAGGATAACCTCTTGAAACCTAATTTATTAATTAAAACATTATTTATTTTTTCATTCCATGCTTTTGCAGCCTGTTTTAATCCATAAATTGCTTTATTAAGCTTATAAACTTTCTTTTCTTCCCCTTTCTTAATAAAACCTTCTGGCTGTGCCATATAAACATTTTCTGATAAATCCCCATTTAAAAATGCAGTTTTTACATCAAGATGTTCAACTATTAGGTCATTCATAGCAGCTAGGGCTAGCAAAATTCGTATACTTGAATACCGAACAACTGGTGAAAATGTTTCACTGTAATCAATGCCATATCGTTGACTATAGCCTTTAGCTACAAGGCGTGCCTTGTATTTCTTTAGTTTTCCATCTGGATTCCTCTTTTTGCTAAATACCCATCTACACTTTACTGCTTTTTGATCTTTGGGCAAATCAACTAAAGTCCAGCATTTATTAGTTAGAAATGAATTATACTCATCTAATATTGCTTTTTCCCATTCTTTGGCTTCGCTGCTATGCCTCGCCTCTTCTATAGATGTTGGGATGTCTCTGTCCTGCATGACCTCTGCCAGCCCTGCATACTCCGTCGGGTCTACTGCATCCTCAAAGGTCAAGTTTGAGCTCGTTGACTCTAACTCGGAGTTATCTGGAACGTAAGTGGAATCCAAGCCAAGATCTGTTTCATATGAATCCTCAGACTCGTCCAGACAAAATATAGTTTGTCTGCGTGGATTCTTGTCATCAGATTGCGAGTTTTCATCTATAGAGAAGTCTGACTGTATACATGGCTGTACCCCAGTGATTTCGTCTGAGGAACTCAATGGTTCAGTACTACCAATATCATTAGGCAAACTAGATGAATTATCTAAGAACACCACAGTGTCCTTTCTCTTAGTATCATCATGTGACATAGCATCTTTATAGAATTTATTTTCCAAGAAGGTAACATGCCTTGCTCTTATACATTTACTTGGACATGTAGGATCTACCAACCTGTAGCCCTTTGTTTCATCGCAGTATCCTACAAAAATGTAACATTTGCTTCTAGGTTCCAACTTTTTACAATTATTAACTAGAGCATAGGCTATACAACCAAAGGTACGCAAATTTTTGACATTTACCTTTTTCGATGACCATTTTTCCTCTGGAGTGGATCCCATAACTGCTTTTGTTGGGGTACGATTTTTTAGGTACACAGCTGTATTAGCTGCCTCAGCCCAATAGCGCTTGCTCAAACCAGCATCTTCAAGCATACAGCGAGTCTTGTCCATAATAGTCCTGTTAGCTCTTTCCGCCACACCATTCTGCTCGCTGCAATGTGGGACTGTAGTTTGGTGTTTTATCCCATGGCTGCTTAGGTACTTCTGAAAATCATTACTCATATATTCCCCGCCATTGTCACTCCTAATTGCTTTTATTTTCTTACCAGTTTCATTTTCTACAAGTGTTTTGAATAGTTTAAATTTTTCAAAAACTTCATACTTCGCCTTAAGAAAATAAATGAATGTTTTTCTAGTATAGTCATCTATGAAAATTACAAAATATAGAGCACCATTTAAGGATGGTTTTTGCATGGGACCACACACATCTGTGTGAATTAATCCTAAAATTTCACTTGCTCTACTCTGACTTTTCCTAGGAAATGGTAATTTTGTTTGTTTTCCTTTTATACATGCAATACAGGGATTAAAAGAGGAAGTATCAAAAGTAATACCTGTTACTAATCCATTCTTCATTAGGTGCATACTTCTTAAGTTGAGATGGCCGAGTCTCCTGTGCCAAACCTCCTGTGAAGCCTTGCTGTCATCAGATCCATGTGCCGTCTCAATGCTAGACTCACACTCCTCAGACACCCTACTCACCAAGTTCACGGCTGTCTCTGACCCTAACTCACAACTTAAATCCTTATTCATAATGTCAAGTATATAATATACTCCATTATGATAAAATGCAGTAGCAATTAATTCACTACCATCAAGTATCTTACACCCTTTTGGACTAAATATTACACTATAACCTTTCCTATTTAATTCACTTACTGATAATAAATTTGCAGAAAGCTTAGGAATATAGTAAACATTGCTTATTGTCTTTAAACCACTCTTCAAATGAACTTTGATACTACCGTGTCCTTCAGTATTAATAACTCCACCATTAGCAATATTAACCTCTAATGACTTGGTAACCTGGAAATTAAACATTAGTTCCTTGTTGTTCGACATATGGTTTGTAGCGCCCGAGTCCACTATCCAAACATCATTCTTCACACTCACTGATAAAGCAGCTAATAAAGATTTATTTTGATTTGAAATAGTTTTCTTGGGTTTCATCGAGTTATTCTTACTATTACTGAAGCTCACCGGGCAATTTTTTTTAAAATGGCCTGTCTGCTTACATTTGAAACACCGGACAGTTTTCTTGACTGTTAGAGCACTAACTCCAGGTGGTTCTGATTTGTCATCTCGCCTCTGCTGTTCCTGTAGAAGCTTTGATTTTACAGTTTCACTGGTAAGCTTGACGTTCGAGTTCTCCAAAGCCATTATCATCGGATCATAATCATTCGTCAGTCCACTTAGCATTATTACAGCAATGAATTCATCATCTAGAGGCGAACCTATATCTGCTAGCTGCTGTCCTAGCTCTGTAATTTTATTCAGGTAGCTTGCCATGTCTTCACCTAACTTCATGCCAAATAATGACCTCAGAAGACCCAACTTTCGACATAATCCCTTGTCTTCATACGCATTTTGTAATCGAGTCCATGCTTCATAAGGCGTCTGCGCGTTTCTTACATGGGCCAATGCAGATGGGCTCACCGACAAGCATATTTTGGCCAGAGCTTTCTGGTTTTTCTTCTCGTCTTTGCATCCATCTTCGGACAAAATGCAATCGTACAGGTCTTCGTGCATGAGAGTCATTTTCATTATGAATTTCCAATTGTTGTAATCGCTTAATCCTTTTAGCTTCTCGATCGGAATTCCCACGTTGGCTACTATAGATGTCATCTTGAATCTTCACGTTTTATTTTTTTCACGAAATATATTCCAAATTGTATTTATCCGGCGAAACTGGGTCATAACCTGATGTAACAGGGCGTGGATTCTTGAATAAAAGAATGATTGACTTGGATTACCACTTGAATATATTTCACAGAAAGGTTAAGTTAAGTACACGTTACATGGCAGCTAGCTAGACTGCTAGATACAGAGAGAAGACAGAATACAGAGATGTCAGACGACAAAGTGTCAAACGTCAACTGTCACAACTGACAGCTAAATAATAATGATCACAGACTTATAGTTTATGTTTAAATACTCAACAGATGCAATCTTTCTCTGTACAGAATTTCGTCAAAATCGGTTAAAAATGTGGGTTGTGAAAGCGTAGCAGACAGACAGACACAATATGAAGATGATGATGTAAGTAGTAACACTCCCTCACCTCGTTGGTTTAGGGGTTGGCATGTTCGACTGCGGCTGACGAGGTCCCAGGTTTGAGTCCTGGGTCCTGACTAAAAATTCTAAGTAGGTACTAGCCCGGAGTTAGGAAGTTGGCGGTGTTTCACCCCCGTGTCTCGAAGAGCACGTTAAGCCATCGGTCCCGGTTACTATAACTAGCATGATAATAGTCGTTAAAGGCCGCCAACCCGCATTGGATAAGCGTGGTGGATCTAAGCTCTAATTCCCTCTCTCATAATATGACAGTGGAGACCTGTGCCCAGCAGTGGGACGTTAATGGGCTGTAGTGGTGGTGGTGGTAGTACCGCTATTCAGCGAAGTGCGTTTTTTCAATTTCACTCGTAATATACTTCGTAATAGATCGGCCAGCTAATAAAACAAGCTAATCCGGTATATTGGCAGGATCATGTCGTAGTCCATTAACTTTTTGACTGACTGGCGCCGCGCCTGATTGACTGATGCAATTAATCGGAACGGACGCTAAAAACGTTTAGTTTTATATACCTTGTGATACTTAGGTAGTCTGAAATATGAATATACAAAAAAGATATCGTTAAAAAAGCGTTAATTTTTAATTATTATAGTATAATTATTATAATATATCAAATGATGCCCGCGACTTCGTCAGCGTCAGCAGGAACTCATGATTTTTAAAAATCATCAAAGATGGGCCGAGAAAGTAGACCGTCTTTCTGCTACGGTGCTTGCTTGCTTGTTGAATGTTCGAATACTCTAATAATACGTAATAAGCTGGTATGATAGAATCCACTAAACCAATTCTGAAATCCCCAACATGCTTTAGCTATAATGATAAGTAAAATACAGGTAAGTGAGAGCAATAAACAATTATGGGCCATAATTTCCACGTCGTCCATAGTCCGTACCAGGAAGCTGGTAGCAGAGATTGGCTGCGCGGGCGCATCAGGTCATCCGTTGAGGTCTGGCCTCACTACAGAGGCGCGGCACGGCACGTAGCGGCAAATATTCTATGTAACTACCTATGAGTTTGTAATTGTATGGAGCTAGGCCAACATAGAAGACGTGGCACGGAGATTTTGACGAACTTTCTGGCGCGGAGGTCCTGGGTCCGACCCCTGGCAGGGTCAATTTTGAAATTAATAATTTCTGAATATTCTCTGGTCTGGTCTGGTGGGAGGCTTTGGCCGTGACTAGTAACCCTACCGGCAAAGACGTACCGCCAAGCAATTCAGCGTTCCGGTACGATGCCGTGTAAAAACCGATTAGGGGCATGGGTTTAACATAGCTGCCATACTTCTAACAGGCTAGCCCGCTACCCTCTTTGACTGCATCATCACTTACCATCAGGTGAGATCGTAGTCAAGGGCTAACTTGCAGTGGGATAAATAAGAAAGATGCACTGCTACATAAGTACTAAGAGTACTAAGAGTACTTGCCGCTACGTGCCGCGCTGCGCCGCGCCTCAGTAGTGGGGCCAGCTACGTGCCGCGCTGCGCCGCACCTCAGTAGTGGGGCCTGACCTTTGCTGTTCTCGCGCCGTATCATAAACTACTCGCATTAATAACACCCCGGCGATGCATTTATCGTCATCTTGCGCGGGACGATGGGCTCAATGGCGGGAACCTACTTCCGCGTCACTTTAGGCGTATCGGCCTTTTAGATAAACTGTGTCAATATATATATTCAATACAAATACCCGCGTCTTCGTATGCGTAGATTATAGTTTTCTTGATTTTCCGCGGAAACTCTCTGTTTCTGGGATAAAAAGTAGCATATGTCCTTCCTCGGGATACAAACTATCCCTTACTAAAAACACTTGCCGCTACGTGCCAGAGTTTTTGAGTAGGTAGATAAAAACTATACGTATACCAAATTTTATCAAAATCGGTTGAAAAGATGGGTCGTGAAAGCGTAGCAGACAGACAGACACACTTTCGCATTTATAATAGTAGCTTGGATTATAAGTGCGAAAATTTGGATGGATGATTACTCAATAACGCTAGAACGTCTGAACGGATCTGGATGAAATTTAACATTGAGATAGATTATAGTCTGGAATGGCACATAACAAAAAAAATGTTGTACGTCAGGGTTGCCTGACTGGATATGCTGCAACTTTTCATACTGTAACCATCATTGTAACACATATTCAGACAAATAAATATTCTATTCTATTCTATTCTATAGGCTACATTAAATGATTTATATCGTGACGTGTAAAGCGCACTATAGCTACCTACTATACTTCCAATCAGCCAATTCCAATGACATTGGAACGTGAAATTTTATTACGACGACTCTACATAAATTTTTATAGTTTTTTGACAACCTTTCGGGTTTAACTGTAAACATTCACCAACCGCAATCAATTTTATTACTTCAAGTTTGGAAATATTTTTCAAATTGGCAAAGTCTTGCGAAACTATTACCAATCCGGCACGATGACGCCTCAAAACCGATTAGGAGGTCGACATTATTCCCAGGTAAGCGTGTTTTCACAGCATTATCACTTACCATCAGGTACAACGCGGGTATGTCAAACCTTAAAGCTGTCATCGATAAAAAATCGTAACATGAATTCGATATTTTACGACAGCAACTCTAATCTTCATTAATTTTATAATCCTCATTATGGTTTGTCGATCTCGAAGATCGAATCGTCACAAGGCACTACCGTTTCCTCGAAAAACATTTCTTTGATAACGACCTTTCAACCGTCCATAATGTGATGCCTTTTATTGATTTGGTTTTGAATATTATGGTAATAAAAATACTTTAATATTTGTCTAAACCAGATTATCAGAAGGTCCACTTAAATGTGGAGGTATTTTTAATTCTTAAAAAAAAAACTAAAACTAAATCAGTAGTTATAATATGTGGACTTTTGATTAGTACACTGTACAACTGAATGATTTTGATAATTGCAATTGCACAGAAGTAAAAATCATTATCGTCTACACGTTTTAAATAGAAGATATAATTTCTAAACTTGGAGGGCTAATTTATGCCTATAAATAGAAATATTTATTATTATTTATTTTAGTTTTTGGACTTCTCTCTCTCTCTTCCTTATTAGTAGTAAAACAAAGAAATAAAGTAATCATACCAGATTAATGAAACAATACGATTTCTCAAATTGAAATCGTGTCGCTGGTTAAAAATAGAAGTTTTTTTGAAATGACCACAAGATGTTATGTAAATAACGATTAAATAAATAAAAGTAATCAAAAATAATATAAATGATGATTTAGATCTCCGTTGTTTAACTTTGTTATTAGTTATGGTAATTTCTAGGGACCCGTATTCGTAAGAAAATCCAAACACCTATACAGCCTCAACTCTCAATCCTCAGACCACAATTTTCGACATGTTGGTATGTTTTATTTAGAATCTATCCATCCATACTAATATTATAAATGCGAAAGTGTGTCTGTCTGTCTGTCTGTCTGTCTGTCTGTCTGCTACGCTTTCACGGCCCATCTGTTCAACCGATTTCCATGAAATTTGGTACAGGGATAGGTTATATCCAGGGGAAGGACATAGGCTACTTTTTATCCCGGAAAATTCAAGAGTTCCCGCGGGAATCAAAAAATTTATCTGTTCAACCGATTTTAGTGAAATTTGGTACAGGGGTAGGTTGTATCCCGGGGAAGGACATTGGTTACTTTTTATCCCGGAAAATTCAAGAGTTCCCGCGGGAATCGAAAAAACTTGGTCCACGCGGACGAAGTCGCGGGTATCATCTAGTTTTAGTATAAATATTTTAACCTACTTGGTTATAAAAACGATTATTGTGTTGCTAAACTAAAAGTACAGTACAAAGATTTTTTTAAAATACGGAACACTGCTTTTGTAAGAACTACGAGTACTTGACCAGTTTTTATTCATTAATATTTTAGAATGTTATCTGTGATATTGGAATATTTTGATTGGGTGGTTACGATCGATGATAGGGAACAGTGTGCTAAGTGTTATGGGTTCGATAGCCGGTTAGGGCGTGATATCGAGTTACAATTAAATGTAACGATAATATTCATAAATATTGGTTGTATAGTAATAATCTATTAGTTTATTGCCAAGCTGATAACTACCTGATCAATTATAAATATCTATAGTTGACTAAATTTAACTTTAAGTATGCTTCTGTATTTAGATTAAGAATTTAAAGTTTAACCAAATACTGTTTTTAATATTTTAATAGTTTGCCTGATAAACAATTAAGTAATTAATATACCGCTGTAAAGTTATTTAGTTTTGTTAGGTACAAAACACTTTGTAGTACAGTACACAGTACACTGTGCAAAGTTTGATTGAAATGGGGTGAATGGAACCCGAAATATATACTCGCACTTAGCTCAGGTAAATCAAGGTTTGGACTTCGGACAAAGCAAAAGTAATAATTCATTATGGTTCATATAATATAGCTGCCTCTAAATTATGTATTCTAGGCAAGCTTTATATATCTTAATACAAAATCGTTTACTTAACAACACTCAAATCAATGGTATACACATAATAAAAGTTAAAACTCATGTGACCTCAAATGCTAATACCATGGGAACGGAAATTTATAATTTCTGAATTTTCTCTGGTCTGGCCTGGTGGGAGGCTTCAGCCGTGGCTAGTCGGCAAAGGCGTGTCGCCAAGCTTTCCTGTACAATGGCGTGTAAGTTTAATATAACTGCCACACCCCTAACTGATTAGCCCGCTACCATCTTAGACTGCATCATCACTATCGTCAGATGAGTTCACAGTCAAGGGCTAACTTGTAGTGGTTAAAAAAACATGATGTAGTTCGAACAGGTTACATAGAACTAAGCTAATACCAGAAGCAAACGTTACAAAAGCATGCATACAAAGTGCTTGAAGCCACTTTGTCCACCTGTGAGAATAACAACAAAAGTACAGCTGTGCGCTCCACCCCGGCGCAAAAACACTCGAGTCACAAACAGGGGTGGCGGGGGTGACTCAGCGCATTCCCCGCGTCTGTACCTCGCTGTCTGTTCTACTCGACTACTGTTCTGTGGGTGACGAATAGGTACTTTAATTAGTAGCGGAATAGGTACTTTTAAATTTTATGAAGTAAATATTTATCTTCTTCTTTAATAATATTTATGTAGGTATATTAGCTCTTTTCTGACAGGTAATATTCAAACAGGAAATCATATAATTGCCATACAACACTAGAGTTTTAGCGTGTGTTAAGACAGGAAAATTAGGCTGCCTTTTTTGCAGGGATTTATCGAGCAGTTTACAGATTGATAGGTACAATAATTAAGAAAAAAGATTTCCCATATTATTCTTACAGGTCTTCAATTATATCCATCCAACAAAAAACCACATCAATCCATGGTGCGGCGTGATTAAAAGAAAAGTCAAAGAACATACTTTCGCGTTTGTAATATTAAAGTGTGGATATAGATTTGATGTTCGACTCAAATTTTTCTATCCATCACAAAACATCTGTTGAGTAGCAATATACCTTCAAAGCAAACTCCAGCGTCACCTCCATCAATAGCCGTCTGAGTGCTCCGCAGTCCATACATCACCCGCCATCAGCCGACATCACCCATTTTCCGCTCCTCGCCCTTTCTATGGCGAACAACATCGTTTGTTATACGCATTGAATGTTATTTTTTTCGCGTTTGATGAAAGCGCGTGTTAATAAAATCGCACTTCATCCCTTTTTGTCGATCACCGTCACTTAGCTGCGCTGTTTGATACGCTGGGGCGGCAAGGATTTTGGGGGGATTTTCAGGATTCATATATTTTATTTATTGACTATAATCGTTACACAGTCAAAATACAGAAATGTATATAATATCTATCAATCCAAATAAACATCAACTCCAGGATACAAGCTGTACTTATTTTAACAAAAATTAATTAATATTTTTATGGATTATCAATAAGATTTATAAATTTTTATGGATAAGTATTGGGTTTTTCTGAGTAGAAAATTCTCAGTACTAGCCCGGAGTTAGGAAGTTGGCGGTGTTCCATCCCCGTGCCTCGGAGAGCACGTTAAGCCGTCGGTCCCGGTTATTATCACTAACATGATAGTAGTCGTTAAAGCCCGCCAACGCAGCATTGGAGCGTGGTGGGTTAAGCTCTAATTACCTCTCTCCTATGAGAGTGAAGGCCTGTGCCCAGCAGGTTATTGGGCTGTAGTGGATGGATTATCAATAGTTATAAAAACACTTAGATTTTGTCAATTGATCAAACTTTTTGTTTTATTGTTGTTGAATTGAATTGAATATTATTTAGTCATGGATTTTACAAATCTTTATTTGCATCGCAATTCGCAAGCCTAATCCGTCTTTTTTGTGACCGACACAAGAGGTCAATGATTACAAAGTATCATAATAATGATTTTATCGCACTAGGAAGTGTCCATGTCGCTGTAACCTTTTTAGCTTGATATGTGTCAATTAAATCTCAGTTACATAATGCAGAGCTATGTTAATACGAAGATTATAATCTCAGTTGCAAAGTTCAAATGGCATACATTATAAATCAATCATATAGATATAAGATCATCACGTTTATGACATTAATTAAGAGTCCACGGTCATGGTTATATCGAGTGTTTTTATAATATTTTAATCAATAAAATATCAATTAATAAATCGATGCAATTATCTATAATCTTGGTATGGCTTTGCATGATATAGAATTATAAACTGACAATAACATTATTTATTATTTTTACTACGATTACCAACGCATAAAATTAACAACGCAACGCATAAAAAAATGCATATACGCATGTAATTTTTTGCCTTTGAATAGTGTGGATCCGCATTGGAAGATTCGATTTTTTTAAGTGTATTTGAACATAAATCCATTTTTTTATTTAATTTATTTTACGGCTCTGGATTTATGGATACAAAATACAAAATTCCTTAAATCTATTTAAGCCCTGTTGCACCAAACTGCTTTAACTAATTTAGTTAAATTGTAAGATGTTTATTTCTGATGTAAGTGTAAAATTGTATTTTGGTCATACATTGGATAGGATCTTTACAATCGTGCATTGTCGAGTCAATATCTCCTGAATGCTCGAGATGGTGTTGGAGAGAAACGTACGTTGAGAATAATTTTGGAGATTGCAACCTATACGCTGTACCACGTAGATTTGTCTGCTTTGGCGGATTATAGGGAATTAAACTTCTAGTTCCTTCATTAATTGTATTTTGGTTACTATTTCAATTATTTTCTTATTATACACTAGCGCTTGGCTGGAATCAAACTTGCTGGCAAGTAGTGATGCACCCCAAGGTGGAGCGCGCTTGGATAGAAGATGTCTATGTTTTCCTTCAAACAAAACTGTATGGGCACCCTAACGTTCAACAGGGTGCCCCAGTTCCGCAAGTCACGGCGTCGACAGCAGCCCTTCAGAGCGCTATCATTGTTCGACTTGACTTCGCACACCGAGACGCAGCTCCAATCTCGGCGTTCGACTCACTGTAATTAAATATTTCTACTGTCAAGGATTGCACTTTCATTGTAATTTTTCATCTTTACAATTATCTCAATACTAGCTGATGCCGACTTTGTCAGCGTGGAATATTTTTTAATTTCCACGGGAACTCCTTAATTTTCTGGAACAAAAAGTAGCCTATGTAACTCTTAAAGTCCTCAACTATACCTATGCAAAAAATCACGTCGCTTTGTATCTCCGTTGCGGTATGATTGAAGGACAAACCAACAAATAAACACACTTTCGCATTTATAATTTTTACGATGTACGAGTTACAATAGATGTTTTTACAAGCTGTTTTCTACCGACTCCAATGAGACTGAATAAAAATTAAACTTGTTCGCTGCCCACAATAATTATGACCAATAAAATCTAATACAATTGATTACGTTTGTCATTGATTAAACATTGATTCACACAATGTTTTTTGCTCAATTAATGGAAATAATTGATTAATTATGCGGTTTTTATCGAACTTTTTCAACATGATAGGTCAAATGATTGAATCAAAATATGATTTTTGATGATGGATCAAATGATTTCTAATTATAGAAAGTTTTTTCACTAGTTACTTGTACATATATATTCGTGTATAGGTATCTAAATTCATGAGGGGATTAAAAAACTGGAGGGTTGACTAAAAGTAAAACAACCCTAGGTAGGTAGCTATGGGCCTCCTATGAAAGGTCAGTTCGATTAGCGGACGATATAAAGGGTCTTCAGCCAGGTGAGACCGCAGTCAAAGGCTAAGTTATTGCAAAAAAACATTCATAGCACAATATCGTACACCTACTGTGTAAATCCTAGCAAGAAACCTATCTCTTGCAAGGAGAGACCTATCTCTTGCTCTTACTTAACATAGTATATCACCTGCAGGCCGAGCATAGGAGGGGACAAAAATCTTATCCCCCGATTATATCCACTGACAAGAGATAAAATTATGCTAGGGCATGGCAACAGGGGAAAGGAGAAGTATATCCCTGTTTGACTTGTGCTTAGGACGTAGGTTTAAGTTTATTTTCATACCATTAAATTATAAAAAAGATGTCTCGAGCCAACTGGGACATCTTATCCTTTCCCCGTGGATAAAATCTCCCCGTCCATGCTCGGCCTACTGGTACTTTATTCAGCTGTGGATGTTAATGTTGAGACAACGACAAAGCACAAGTACATCACCTTTGTATTGAGTAAGGCCGTAGACAAACCAGATAAGAAGCGGTAGATTAGTTTGTAGAGTCACTCAGTTTCGGTTATTGGCGTGACCGCACGGGGTCGTTTAATTAAACACGGCTATCATCACGCTATCACGCTATCACTGCTATCAGACGCAGGCGATGTCCTCCTGACACAAAAGTGCGTGGTCACGACGCGTCGATCATTCTAATTCCTTTGAGTCGACAGCGCTTGTCCGTGGTTTGGGATGCCAAACACAAAAGGGTTTGTTCCACTTTCGAGTTTACGTGGATATTTTAGAATATGGGTATTGGGTAATCATTTTGTGCTCATTAAAAACTAGACTCTAGCGTACCACTAACCTTTTGGATTTATGTGCTTTATAAGCTATATTAAATTAAGTAATATCACTTGTTTTAACCACAGAATACTAACTCGGTGAACGAAAACAATGACTGATTGATTGATCGTGACGAAACCTGCAGAAACTTTAGAGTTCTCTGTAATGCTCTCAAAGATGCGCCTTGTCTGCCAATATGTAATCAATGCAATAATGTTAATCCAGCAGCCAGCATGGAGAAGTGTAGTCTGAACTTTTCTCATTTTTAATATCCAGCGAGTATTTTTATCCGGCATTTTTATTGACCGAGCGAAGGTCTCTGAGTCTACTTGAGTCAATTTGCACTTGTCCGTCCGTCCGTCCGTCCGTCCGTCTGTCAGAGCCTTATAACTTCTGAAATACTGAACGTAATTACTTCAAATTTAAATATTATATATAAACTGATGGCCTCCAGCCAAATATGGCTTAAAAAGTTTTAATAATCTTTATTTCAGGGGGGCTCTCATAGAAGCGAGTGCGAAGTAAAATATTTTTTATAGCATTACATAGGGTTGCGGTATATCATTTTAAAGATAATAAGTAGAGTTGCGCCGAATGTTCGGCAGAATATTCGTATTCGGTACATTCGGCATATTTTTTCATGTTCGTATTCGGCCGAATATTCGGTTGATTTGCCGAATAATTACCGAATATTTAAATTAATGTTAATATTAAAAAAAGAACATTTTATTAAACAGTAAGGTTAACTAATTACTAAAGAAGTGTGGTTTTTTGACGAATGACAATGTTAGCAAAATAAAATCTGATTCTCAAGATTACTATTATGTCCTTTAATAATCATATCGTAACATTTACATACTTAAATTATGATGATTTATCGACAAATTAAAACAACATAATATTTAATAATTAAAATTTAAGAGTGCTAAATTATGATGCAGAAATACTAGGCTCTCAGCCCTGTGAGGCAACAATCTATTTCTTTTCTCTTCATATACATTGCCTGCTTCCGAGAATAACCGTTAACTATATACAGTGGTTGCTGGAGAAGTTAAAAAAATTCTGGCTGAAATAGCCATGAGTTCATACTTTTCTTGATTTTTTGCCCACCATGTAAAAGGACTCATACTGCGCTGTAATACTGACCGTTGTAATACTGAACGTTGTGTACAAACGTGTTTACCGCGCAGAATTGAACCGAATGATTCGGCCGAATATTCGGTTCGGTACATTTTGGACCGAATATTCGGCCGAACATTCGTATTCGGTTGAACCTACATTCGGCGCATCTCTAATAATAAGGAATAGAGTCCAAAAATAAATATTTTTTTAATTTTTCCCCTAAAATTGACGAAATGGGGGGTTTTCAAAGTGGAGATTTTCTAACGTCCAAAGTTGACCTCAGAACTAAATTTTCTGAAATTCTGACCCTGAAACTCGATCAATTATTTGAATTATATCCTGAACTTGAACAACAAATACTAAAATTAGATAAATATTATAAGGAAACGAAATTATTTAATTTTTAATGAGCCTTAGTATTTACAACAGAACTTCACAATGACGTCAATAGATGGCGCCGCGAGGTCTCAGTTCGGGGCGGACCACTAGTTTAAGGTATAAAAATCTGTTTGTTATTAGATACCTATACGTATCCACTGGATACCATCCAGGCACTACCTATCTGTGTATCTTATTAATATTTTTAAAAAAAGGGTTTCTCATACATCATTGGACAGAAATTAGGAAATGATGCAAGGCGAAGCTTGTTTTGACCCTGCCACTGGCTCGGAATGTAAATTCTATTGACCAGGGTCGGCAAGAAACTCAGCATGGACCTATTTTGGAAAGTAGACAAATTGCCATATAAAAAAATACGAATAACAGCGGGACGACAGCGGGCCGAAGCGGAACGAACCGCTCGCAATGACAGCACGCCGACAAAGCGGCCGCCAGAGCATACAAGCCGATCACTTCTAATTGTGTGATTTGATACGAAAACGCTTTGTTAACCGCGAACGAAATCTCTATCGTAATCGATAGATACAACAAATTTATCTTTTGTACTACGCCTATTAGGGTTGTCACCTCTTGCCTATCACTCAATTTTAAGCTCGATCACGAGAATATTTTAACTGAATTTGTTTATTTCATGTCATTTGTGATTGTGTCACTTATAATACAACTTGATTTGACTACTAGTGTGTTATATTAGATCCTTAGCGAGAGATACTGTACCTACTTTCAAAATTGTTGAGACAAACAAGTATGTGTAGATTCTTACGACGTTGTGTAGAGGCAACGAGTGATACTAAAACGGACACCAAGTAGAATTTAATGAACAGCAGATCTAATAAATGAATCGAACGAAAGATATGTAACTAGATGGATAAATAAAAGAGTGCAGAGTTTTGCCTCTAAATTGGTGCGTTACATTTGAAAACTATTCTAATATCAGAATTCAGAATACTATAATAACAAATTGGTATGTACTTTAATTAATTTTGTAGAAATCAACACAATTATAATCAACTTAATAGGTATTTTCTAGGCAAGCGCGCTCCTACCTAGACATCAATCATTGCTTTTCTTAAGTATGATTGTCGTCAAGCGCAAGCCTAACTTGTTATAAAAAAACCTACTTCCTGCAAGTTGCGTACAGCCATGTATCTTGTTGCATTGTGCTGGCAACCCTACCGGCGATAGTTTGTTTCACGATTTTAGGAGGGCCTAATTAAATAGAACGGCAAGAAACGGTTCTTTCGATGATTTTACGTTACTCGATAAGTTATTGACTTTTGTCCATTGTCCGCCACTCGATTGTTTTTGACGATAGTCGACTATGCGTCGTGCCACGATAAGGATTTTCAATTCGTGCTTTTGGCCGATTTATTTGATTCGATTCCTACGAATCAGTGGTAATGGTACATTTGGTAACCGTTACGCTAATTTTTCCTATAGATATCTAACAATAAAATCAAAATCAAAATCAAATTATTTTTATTCAAATAGACTTTTTACAAGTTCTTATGAATAGTCAAAAGAATCTACCACTGGTTCGGAATGCCGTTCCTACCGAGAAGAATCAGCAAGAAACTCGGTGGTTGCTCTTTTGAAAAAAATAGTAAGTATATGGTATGTTTACAATAATCTACATACAACATATACAGATACTGTAACCACTGTCCTGAGCATTGCTGGAGCGAGTCAAATCCATGCGCCTTTATCATTAATATAATCTTCGACAGTACATAGAATAATCAAAGAACATAGGTAAAGGTTTGAAGGAGATTCGGATACTATAAATACATTATGATGGAAATTACACTGCGGCAATATTATTATTGCCCAAGGGCGGTAAGAGTCTTCTTTATAGTTTTAACTGCGGTGCTTCACCGCAGTTAAAACGAGTCGAGGGTGGCCTTTTTAGTTACATGGAGTTTTATACATTTATATTTTTAATTTGTGTGTTGCAGTCACAAGAAATCTCATGTTATAGTTATTAAACAGAACGTACAAATGCACAGTAAAACATTTCCAATAATTAATGGCTGCTTTAAGCAAAAATTAATGATTTTTAATACCAAAGTATGTCATTCCGGATACATGAAAATAAATCAATAGCTAATAAATTACTAGGTGCTTGTCCGAAAATCAACGTTATTTAAGAAAAATATTTATATTAAGTATTAAGATTGTTTTTGTGTTTTAAACAAGTATCTAACTGTTGAATTTATTGCCGGCTTTTCTCAGTACAATATTCTTTCTGAACTCTGATACTATCGCTTTGACTCTACAGTCAAGTATTCTATGATTTAACGATGTTTTCAATGTCTTATTATAACGTTATAAATTGATAATAATTAATAAAATTTCTTATAATTTATACGCCAATGATAATATTATAGTAATAAGGACTTATAATTACTTAGTCGTTGTTTTAAGGTCAATAAAAATATATATAAAACTATTATTTAACTAATTTATTGGCCACTGATCTATTGGAATGACAATTTATTTGCTATAATATTTCCGGCCTCGGAAACCTGTTTTTTTTAAATCTGAAGGTTGTTTTGATGGGTGATGCCTATCTTTTAAAATTTAAATTAATAAATGTGTAATTTTTGATTTTGTATCTTTTACTTTTTTTAGTTTTCTTTTATCTCGTTTTAACCTGGTTCTTTTTTCCTCAGTCCTTACAATTTTATTCTAGGTCTCGTTGGTCTAGCATCTATCTAGGTCGTAGCATAATTCTACTGCGGATGACGTCATTCTGGACACGATTCCGTGGTCGAGCCATCATATTTAAGTACTAGATGATGCCTGCGGGTGTTGTGTTTTAAGTTTTTTTGATTCCCGCACCAAACTCTTTAATTTTCTGAGATACAAGCTATCCCTGTAGCAAAATTCCTCAAAATCGGGAGAACAGGTGGACCGTGAAAGCGTAGCAGACAGACAGACAGATAGACACACACTTTCGCATTTATAATATAAGTATGGATTGGGATTTCTGACAAGAAATTCTCAGTTGTAGCTCAGAGTTATAGGAAGATGGCGGTGTTTCACCCCTGTGCTCTGGAGAGCACGTAAAGCCGTTGGTCCTGCTCCTGATCTCTCCGATATTGTCAGACTAGCTTATGCCCGCGTCGTTTAAGTTTTTTTAATTATTCCCACAGCAACTCTTTAGAATTAAATAAAAAGTAGCATATTATGTCACTCTCGAGGTTCTCAACTATACCCATGCAATTTACGTTGATCCGTTGCTCTGTTGCGGCGTGATTGAAGAACAAGAAACCAACAAACAAACATACTTTCGCATTTATAATACCTGTTAGTATGATTATCCGTCCCATCGGGTCAGAAGAGTAAGGGAATATAAATAAATAATGTCCTCCCGACCGAATTTCGGCCACGGCGGCCTATCTCCAGAGAGATTAGCCATCTGCGCGGGAGATATTATAGTGCACAAGTGCGTGCGCATACACAGGTGCACTCTCTGTTCCTTTACTTTCATAGCCCGATGGGACGGAAAATCCGACACGACCGGAGAGAGATCAGGTGCAGGACCGACGGCTTTACGTGCTCTCCGAGGCACGGGGGTGAAACACCGCCAACTTCCTTACTCCGGGGTAGTACTGAGAATTTCTTGTCAGAAAAACCCAATACTTGCTATGGCTCGACCCGGGAATCGAACCCGGGACCTCGTCGGCCGCAGTCGAACATGCTAACCACTAGAACACGAGGCAGTCAAGGGAATATATAGACGTGTTTGCGTACAAGAAAATTTTTCATTAAAATATATCGCTTCAGATTACTTGCTATAACTTTCTTTATTATTTTAATTATACAAAATATCTTTATTAGTTTATTTTTTAAAAAGCTGTGAGACCCAGGCAGACTTATAAAAATTACTACGGATCTCTAAAAGGAGCTAACATATTTAAGCAGTTGTTATAAACCATTTATGACATTTATAAACCTTTTGAAATGTAAGTCACGACCAAATCATAAAGTTACGACTGATCTTAATACATCTTAATTATTGAGTCGTTCGAATTAACGGAAAAATAACTGTTGCCGGCGATTTTATTGCCGTGTCCTTCACTTTTATGTTAAACTGAAACTGTTTGTATTTTAGACCTTATTTTCATAGAAATAAGGAGCGTATGTAGGTTATGGTGTGCATAAAAGTTGCTTTCTCTCTCCTTTCTTGTAAGTCATAAATCCGATGATTGGCGCCAGCGATTAAGCGGATAAAAGCGACAAAATATATGCTCTAACTTTACCTATAGGATCGTATATTATATTTTAATTGGACTTTCTTTCGGTAGCACTCATAAATAATTATAAACAAAGTAATAATTAATTAGAATATTATGTTGGTCCAGACAAGATATATGAGTATAATATGAAATCTTTAACATAATATTGATTGAGTATGGTGAGGGTTTGAAATGCCCATAAATACCATGTGCATATGTTGCAGTTTTTGATTACAATTTATATATAAACTAGCTGATGCCCGCGACTACGTCCGCGTGGATTGAGGTTTTCAGGTTCCCGCGGGAACTCCTTAATTTTCCGGGTTAAAAAGGCCTATATGCTATTCCAGGCTATAATCTATCTCTGTGCCAAATTTCAGCCAGATCCGGTCAGCCGTTGCCGCGTGATTGAGTAATAAACATCCATACATCCATGATACATCCATCCAAACTTTCGCATTTATAATATTACTAGCTTATGCCCGCGACTACGTCCGCGTGGATTGAGGGTTTTTGGTTCCCGCAGAACTCCTTAATTTTCCGGGATAAAAAGTTGCCTATGTGCTATTCCAGACTATATTCTATCTCTGTGCCAAATTTCAGCCAGATCCGTGCAGCCGTTGGCGCGTGATTGAGTAACAAACATCCATACATCCATACATAACAAGTTTAATGTGTTAAAATTTACCAAATTTTTGTTTGTTTCAGTGACAGATAGTGGGATGTGGTGAAGAAGTGGTGAAACAACGTAAGTTACCATGGATATGGTGTATAATATTAGATGTTAATTCTTATTATATTAAAGTATTCAATAAATAATATATTTATAAATATTAATTCAGTCAATAGTTTGCAAACCCTTTGAGCGGTAAGTATTCAGCGACTTTACAATATGACAAACTGAAATGTTAGGACAACGTTTTACATAAGGTCTAAGTCATGGTCGAAAAATAATTAATTACGTCCATGACCTGAACGTATTGAACTGTCAAACAAGTAGCTTGCGATTTTCCACTTGCCTATGTCTAACTTTATAATCTCAATTTTTAATTGGACTACATGGAATATACCTACTATGTTTGAAAAGGTCTAGCCCCACTACAGAGGCGCAGCGCGGCACGTTTGGGCAAGTAGATATTCTGTCGCAGTTCATCTTCGTGCCGCGTCTTCGTGCGGCTGAACGGATCTGGCTGAAATTTGGCACAGAGATAGATTATAGTCTGGAATAGCACATAGGCTACTTTTTATCCCGGAAAATTAAAGAGTTCCCGTGGGAACCAAAAAATCTCAAATGGATGTTTGTTAGTCAATCACGCCAGAACGGCTGAAAAGATCTGGATGAAATATGGCACAGAGATAGACTATAGTCTGGAGTCTGGACTAACACATAGGGTACTTTTTATCCCGGAAAATTCAAGAATTCCCGCGGGAACAACAAAACCTCGATCCACGCGTACGAAGTCGCGGGCATCAGCTAGTATTTACTACATATTATTATGGTGTTAAAATATAAGAAATTGCACAAAGTGACGCGGTGACGACGCGAGCGCAAGTTTGTCGCAAGTACAATAGTGGTTAAAGTTACTGTGCAAATCAAAATTCACACTCCTAAAACAAAAATTAACTAACATATGCCGTAATAAACCCCATTAAATGTTATCTTATGTTTTAAACGTCGCAATATCAACTTAAATACGAATTAATTTTATTCATCGAACAGTGCTAGTCGAGTGCAATTGGTGACCTACCGTCTGCTATAAATAATACATGGTACCTACTTGAAGTGAACAAAAATCTCAAAAATGGTGAAATGTGTGGCTTGTGGACGGTTTTTATCAACGACAGCCTCTGATGCAGTCTCCTGTAAATGCTCCTCAACATACCACCGAGCCTGTGTCGCGCTGGCACTCGGCGCTGACGTAGCTCCTGATTGGAGCTGCCCGGAATGCAAGAAAGGTCTGAGGCAGATCAGAGGCTCAGAGACACCCGTAAAAGGGGTCAGCCCCATGCCAGTGGATTGTTTGGACGTGGGCAGCACGGAACAGCCTACTGCTGCGCCTGGGAGTGATACAGTGGAAAACGGGCTGGTGATGGAGTTGCGTTTGTTTAGAGAGGAAATGCGAGCTATGCGTGGCGAATTCCAAGCCTTTCGGAAAGAAATGAATGACATAAAGTCATCCCTTTCACTATGCACACAAAGATTAAATGTCTTAGACTCGAAAGTGGAGCTGCTGGAAAAAAATAATAGTTCAAACGCTCAGTCTGTTCCTGACCTCTCCAAGCTAGAGAGTACCGTGGCTCAACTAATGAGAGATATCAACGATCGCGATCAGGAATTATTATCCAACGACATAGAAATAACAAACATACCTGAGATGCCTGGTGAAAATCTTTTGCATTTAATGTCATTAGTCGCTAGCAAGCTGAATGTAAAACTCGAGGAGCGTGATGTGGTGAGTGTGTCTCGAGTCGGCGGGCACCTGCGCGTGGATAGCTCCCAGGGCCCTACGTTGGCCCGCCCGCGGCCTATTGCGATTCGTCTCAGTAGCTCAGCCATCAAGAGTGAACTTCTGCACAGCGCGCGCGTTCGCCGGGGTGTGACAACCGCTGACATGGGTCTACCTACTCCGCCACGGAGGTTCTATATCAACGAGCGGCTTACGAAAACAAATCGTGTGTTATTTCGGCAAGCTCGTGATGCTGGTCGCGAGCATGGCTGGAGGTTCGTCTGGACAAAACGAGGACGAATTTTTGCCCGTCGCGACGAACAATCTATGGTGTGTCATATTAAATCCGAAGACGACATTAGTAAATTCTTTGTCAGAAATGAAGTGGGTAAACAATGATCCCGGCAGTAGCTTGTGTTCCTATGTTCTAACTATTGTGTTATTATTATGTCTACATCGGCTGCTCAGCCAACTTCCGCATATAAGTCTTATTATTATGCTTTTATTATGTTTGCTATTACTTAAGTTACTTGTCACTAAAAAACTTTGTACTTTAAACAGAAAACTAGTTCTAATTCTGTATTTAGATTTTTATATGTTTCTATATTTGGATAACACCTATCATAATCATAAGTATGTTTTCACTTTGCTAGTTGATTTTTTGACCTCGAGTAAACAAAGGGGCCCAATTTTTGATAAAACGCTATCTAAACAATACTTATGTCAAAGTTTAGATTGTGTCTTTTGTAGTTTTATGTATGCTTTCACCATGTCTAATACTGTTTTGAGCTCCGGTAAACAATATATATTTGCATGCTTGAATGTTTTCATGTTTCCCCATCCTGACTGCCCTATCAAAAAAATTATAAAAGTTTTTAAGTTAGTAAACCCCAAATTAATACTGTGTTTTAAGGGAATGGTTGTAATTTGCAGCTGTATATTGTACATATTTTGTAAGTTTTTGCACTCACATGGACCGATACGCACTAAGCAAGCAATTTATTTACCATATATAATCACTTATTATTTATATCTTCACATTATATCATATGCAACCACAACAGATCTTGTCAGGATAATGCTATTTTCATAATATTCCTACTCGTATAAATTATGTATACTATGTATCCATGTTACTACATAAACTATTTAGTTTTATTATATATAAGATAAGATTCTATGTAATTTATAACATAATTAAAAGGCGCTAAGTCTAAAAACGTTAAAATTGGTCACTTCAATGCTGGTTCCTTAGGTACCAAACATGATGAGTTTATTGTTGCTGTAGAAAATCACTCTCCTGACATACTTAGTATAAACGAAACCTGGCTGCGGGAGGGGGAGGGGGGACGAGCCCCTCGTATCTCAGGTTACCGACTGCGACACATACCGCGACCTAGGGAAGTCCGCGCGCGCGGTGGCGGCGTAGGCTTCTATGTGAAGCAGGGAATCTCAGCCCGCACCTTGCAACACCCTCCACCCGCTCACCCCGGAGTGGAGCAAATGTGGTTATCGGTAAGTATGAATTCGAAGCGCTTAGTCATCGGCACGGCGTATCGTCCTCCCTGGCTTGATTGTGACTTATTTTTTGATTCGCTGACGGAAACTATCACTACCTTGCCAGACCATGACCATACTGTTTTATTAGGCGATTTTAATATTAATTTTCATAATAAAGGCTGTGATATGTACAAGCGTGCTAGCAGTTTCCTACATTCTTTTAATTTAACAAATGTTATCCACAGTTCTACCCATTTCACGTCTCACAGCGATACACTTATTGATTTATTTTGCTCGGATGTTAATGTTTCAGATATTGTTGTCGATCATATTCCTGACCTTGGGGGACATGCAATGTTATACGGCGAGATAAAAGTAAAAAAAACCAAGCCCAAAACTCAACACTTTTTGTACAGACCATTAAAAAATATAGATCTAAACAATTTCAATGGCTGCCTTGAAATGATCGACTGGAACGGCATTTGTGAGAGGGAATCTGTTGACGATATGGTTAATACTTTGAGCACTATATTTGTTGACTTATACGACGTTTTTGCACCGCTGAAAAGAGCATCTATTAAGGAAAATATTCAGCCTTGGCTTACGAGCAATGTCCGTTACATGATGCTTCTACGCAATCAAGCATCAGATAAGCGTAAGACAAGTGACACGGAAGACAACATAAACGAGTATAAGTCCCTAAAACACCTTGTTAACGTCAGCCTATATTATGAAAAGTGTGCCTACTTTAAATTCTTTATAAATATTCATGTAAAAAACTCATTTTACCTTTGGAACAATCTTAAAAAAACCGTTTTAACTAGTTTAAACAAAGCTAAAGAATTACCTAACGACTTTAATGATCCTGATAGTATCAATACACACTTTCTAAATGTTCCCGGCACCACTAATACAAGCATGTCTCACCTCACCTATTTTGAATTCCATAGATTTAGTGACTGTACCTTTAAATTATCTACAGTTAGTGAAACTGAGGTTGGTAAGATCATTCTTGACATAAAATCTAATGCACTCGGGAATGATCAAATATCAAGGGACATGGTTTTATTAACACTACCTCAATCACTTAAAAGTATTACATCTATTATTAATAGGTCTATTTCTACAGGTGTTTTTCCCGAATCATGGAAGACAGCCGTTGTACGCCCTATTCCTAAAGTATGTAATCCGACTGAAGTCAAACAGTTGCGACCAATTAGTCTTCTCCCATTCTTATCGAAAGTGCTAGAAAAGGTTGTCTATATGCAAGTTCAAAAATACTTAGAAATTCACCAAATTTTACCGTCCCTACAATCCGGCTTTAGGAAGGGTCGCAGCACTTCGACTGCTTTGCTTGACGTTTTTGACAACATTATAGCTGCTCAAGACTCTGGCATGGCCACTATTATAACTCTTTTAGACTTCTCTAGAGCATTCGATTCAATAAACATCACACTTCTCCTATCCAAGCTTTCTTATTATGGGTTTGATATAAATAGTGTAAACTGGTTCCATAGTTATCTAATTAATAGACAACAACTAGTTTCTTTGCGGCAAGCGGATGGCTCATACCTTAATTCTGTGGTTCAACCAGTTGATAGAGGAGTGCCTCAGGGCTCTATTTTAGGACCACTTCTTTTTATTCTTTATTCGGCCGACATAGTCAAAAATATTAAAAATTGTAAATATCATCTTTACGCCGATGATCTACAAATCTATACGTCTTTTTTGCCTGAGGATGTTAACTGTGCTTTAGAATTAATTAACAATGACTTAGAGCGAATTAGTCAATGGTCATAGAAAAACTCATTAGTTTTAAATCCTTCGAAATCGAAATTTCTGATTCTGGGAACCAAAAAGCAAGTGTTAGACGTTGGCTTTGATACGGTCAAAATAAATATAAATGGAGCTGCCATAGAACGAGTTTACGAAGCACGAAATTTGGGACTTACTATAGATGCGAAACTTCATTTTGAAAATTATGTACAAGAAGTGGCCCGTAACTGTTTCTATCGACTTAGAATTTTATACAACATAAGAAATTACATCGATACCGATCTGAGAACTAAGTTGTGCGAGACACTTATATTATCTAAGCTGAATTATTGCATTGGTGTTTATGGTCCATGCTTACTCCAACGTTCCATGCGACTTATTCAAAGAGTCCAGAACGCGTGTGCTAGATTCTGCTACTATATTCCTCCCCGTACCCATGTGACTCCCTATTTAAATGATGCTAATATACTCAATATGAAGTCGCGTATTAAACTGCATTTCAGCACACTTTTGTTTGGTATTATCAAGAACAAAACGCCAGATTATCTTTATAATAGGTTATCTTGGCATACGCCAGCTTTTAATGCTCGAGGGCCACTAAATAGGCTGACTTGGCCACGCCATAAATCAGCAGCTTTTCGTGGAAGTTTTCGATATCTGGCTACTAAATGCTGGAATAATATTCCTCCTCCGCTGAGGAATCTAAGCTCAGTTCCCGCGTTTAAGAGCACATTAAAAAAGAAACTTTTAGACGATCAAAAACAACAAACTTCAACTAGGTCCAGGTTATTTAGCTTGGTGGTTTGAAGCTGCTATATGTACTCACATAATATGCCTATTATATTTTATTATACATATTAATCTATTTTATTTTATTTTATTTTATTTTTTATCTTTAAATCGCTATATCTCTAATATTTAGTTTTACACAATAAGTTGCGCAAATTACATATTTTATTTTACTCCATTTTTAGCACACTTATCCCGTTACTGCAGACGGCTGCGAAGACTGTCGAGCTCGTGCGTGTCACTCGTTTGGGTTCCGGCAGAATACCAGCGCTCAGGTTTTGTTTTCAAAACCTGCAGCATTAATGCTGAGTCGGGACCTTTTCATCTTGTGCCATGTGGGTGCAAAAGCCATAGCCTAATTATAAAGTTTGATTTTATGTACGAGGCACAAGGTGAATAAATGATTTTTCTTTCTTTCTTTCTTTCAAAGTAGTCCACGAATTTGACGTAAGGCCGGTCATACACGGACTGCTCGAGCAGTTAGCCGGTGATCAACGTACACGGACCGCTCTTGAAGCCAAGTGAACAGCTTGAAGCCTACCATTGATATCTGCTGCCAGCCGCCCAAAGCAGTCGCGACTGGTCGAGCGTTTCCATGTATGTGTATACGTAGAAGATTTGAGTATACCTGTGCAGTCGCAGCTTGAAGCAGCTCTGTTTCAAGCTGTTTCAAGCTGTCCGTGCATAGCCGTTACAAAATGTTATATTAATAGTCATTATTAAGTAAGTATTTATTTTTGCGTTGCTATTATATATATATTATTATAGAAGATGACTCGGCTAAAGTTTGGCACTTCCTCAAATCACTAGGGGTTGGAAAAGCAAAGCAAAATGTAGATTCACCTAATCTAGACTTAAATAAGCTCAATGGGCAGTTCTCCTCCTCCGCTACTATAGATAGTACTGCGAAAATAAATACAATTAATCAACTTTCTGCTGAATCAACCCCTGACTTTCCTTCTTTTTTCTTTAGCCAATTTACCGTCAATGGTGTTAAGAAGAGCATTATCGCCATTACTTCAGACGCAGTCGGGTCCGACAGCATTAGTCGTAAGATGATCATTCCTATCCTCGATCTTTTAGCTCCCGTCATAACATATATCTTCAACTATTCTATTAACTCCAGTGATTTCCCTTCATCTTGGAAAGACGCTCAAGTAATTCCACTTCCTAAAAAATCTAATCCAACTTTTGCGGACTACCGACCCATATCCATTCTTCCCTTTTTATCGAAAGCACTCGAGCGACTTGTTCACAAACAGCTGAGTAAATTCCTTTCTTACCATCACTACAGCCTATTAACGTCCCACTGCTGGGCACAGGCCTCCACTCTCATAGGAGAGTGGGAATTAGAGCTTAGACCCACCACGCTGCTCCAATGCGGGTTGGCGGGCTTTAACGACTACTATCATGTTAGTGATAATAACCGGGACCGACGGCTTAACGTGCTCTCCGAGGCACGGGGGTGAAACACCGCCAAATTCCAACTCCGGGCTGGCACTGAGAATTTCTTAATTGAAAAACCCAATACCTAACTTTTTTGCCCGACCGGGAATCGAACCCAGGACCTCGTGATCCGCAGTCGAATATACTAACCACTACACCAACGAGGCAGTTACTTATCATAACGCTACGTCGATAAGTTTCTTACCATAACTTGCATAATCCATTCCAGTCTGGTTTCCGTCCTGGTCACAGTACGACTACTGCTTTAGTTAAAATCACTGATGACATACGGCTGGGTATGGATAGCCAACAAGTTACAGTATTGACATTGCTTGATTTTAGTAATGCCTTCAATACTGTTGACTTTGATATTCTGCTCGCTGTGCTAAGCTCTCTTAACATATCTCCTGGGGTAATTGGCTGGTTTCACAGTTACTTGCATGGGCGCCGCCAGCGAGTACGAGTTCAAGACTCGTTTTCTGACTGGTCTGTCGTCAAGGCTGGTGTCCCGCAAGGTGGCGTGTTGTCTCCTCTTTTGTTCTCTATTTTTATCAACTCGATCTGCTCCCATATTACTTCTCTCTACCACCTGTATGCAGACGATCTACAAATCTACACCCAATGTAAGATAGCGGATCTACCAGACACAATATGCTTGATGAATGAAAATCTTTCACGTATTTCGGACTGGAGTAACTCGTTTGGGCTTAAAGTGAATCCAAAAAAGACCCAAGCTATTATTATTGGGAGTTCTAAATTAATTTCTCGTATTACTCTGTCGCAGCTCCCGCCTATAGTACTTGATGGGACTATTATCCCCTACAGTGATAAAGTAAAAAATTTGGACATTATCTTTGACCAAACTTTATCTTGGATATCGCAAATTAGTGAGCTTAGCAGAAAGATGTTTGGCGCAATTGGCTCTCTTCGTAGATTGCGCAATGTCCTTCCCATTCCTACTAAAATTGCGTTGGCTCAGACTCTTCTTCTACCGATCCTTGATTACGCGGACACTTGTTATCTTAATCTCACTGAGGAGCAACTAAATAAACTTGAGCGGCTGTAAAATTATTGCATAAGGTTCATATTTGGGTTGCGAAAGTATGATCACGTTTCCGAGTTTCGCCGTAAGCTCAAGTGGCTCCCGATTCGCCTTCGCAGGAACACTCATATTCTTTACCTTCTTTACTGCATTCTGTTCAATCCCACCACTCCTCATTATTTAAAAGATCGATTTAAGTACACATTTAATACACATGCTTTTACTCTCCGTTCCAAAAATAATCTATTGCTTAGTACTCCTAGACATTCTTCTTCCTTCTATAATAAATCTTTTACTGTTACTGCTATACGGCTTTGGAATTCTCTCCCCTTGGATATTAGACTATCTTAATCACTTCCTATCTTCAAAACTAAGCTGAAACAGCATTATTTATCTTCTTAATATATTTATCTATTTGTCGTCTATAATTTTAATTACTATTATACAGTTTTTCACCTCTCTTTCTATTATATCTATTTAGATACTTATAATACACTAGCAAACCCGGCGAACTCCGTTTCGCCACCAGATGGCTTTCCCGCTAAAAAGATTTTCCCGCTTTTCTGTTGAAATTTTTCCTGAATTTTCTTTGCTATAAACCTCACGGAGCCCGAGACCTTTCCAACGAATGCAAAACCGTGGAAATCGGTTCGTGCGTTCTGGAGTTATAGCGTCAGGAAGGAAAACCCGACTTATTTTTATATAGTAGATTTTTATGTCACTAATTTCTGTATCTTTTTGTATATTACTTAATTTCTTCTCTTTAGTACACCCCTTCCGCTTTCTATTTCAATGTGTCCTTTGCCCTAAGGTTGCCTGGAAGAGATCGCTGTTTAAGCGATAAGGCCGCCTGTTGTGCCATGTCCATTAGATTATTATATCTGTTGTATTTTATTTTTTGTATGGTGTACAATAAAGTATATTTTACTTTACTTTACTTTACTTTTATTATTTTGTATTATTTTTATAATTTTATAACATAGATGTGTACCTACTACTAGAATAATGTGAAAATTCTGTCCGGTTTCCTCCGTAAGGTACGTCCCTGTCACGCCGCAGCGTTGCTCTGTTTAGACGCCTTGGTGGAACAACTGGTAGGAACGTTCGTACTTCCATATGCTATGGTATTGGTATAAAAGTCAACCAACAATTACTCGGCATACCGCATTAGACATTAATTCAGAGTCAAGACTTGCAATGCGATGTCTCATTTGATTCATGTGCTCGCTTGACGCAGGGCTGTCATAAAACTCGTGAGTTGAGAAAAAATAAAAATAAAAAACTGGGTATCAAAATTATTTGTTCGGATAAATAAAAATTTCAGCATTACAAAACTAAAGTCTACTGAATTAAGGTAATTTTAAATATTTAACTAGGAATGAAGTATTAAGCTTACCTCATGCACTTTTGAAGCATCAATTAATCTTTGGCTGAAATGACTCTACAAACTGCTTTAGAATCTATACACATAGTGTTGAGCTATGATTTTACATGTAAATCTTCAATAATTTAAATAGGTACTTAGATCATAAATGTGCTATTTCTTAACTATTAAAGGAAATTTTTAATGAAATTATTGGTAAAAAGAAGGCGTTTAATAGCGAAGTGGCATAATCAGAATTTATTTTAAGTAGGTAAGCTAAGTAGTTTAAATTGAGATTGATTGAAACATAATTATTGTAACTAATATAAGTAACGTTATTTTGATAATTATTAATATCGTACGATATAATATTCAAGATCTTGCCGTCCCTATGTAAGATTAATAAGTCGCCAACCCTAGGTTCAGTCAACCAATCCTAAGTAACATTTGAACACAGTCTCAAAAGAAACTCTAAGGTTTCCCGCACAAGTCCTGATGTGACGTGAATAATTGTCTGACACCGATTGTCTTAGCGCAGATTAAATTGATAGCTTGAGAGCTGGCGACAGCAATCTTTTATTATTTCATCACGTTCAATATAAAAAACTTTATAAACTTGTATGGCTACAGCTTCTACATTTAAAGTTCTAGGTCATATAAATTATATTTATTGTCTTCAAATACTGGGACAGCGATCCCGGAGTTATAGTCATTCATAGTCACAGATAAAAGGAAATACGTTCGCTACTGCGTGCAATGCTTTTTCTACATAAAGTCAACACTTACCAGAGCAGGGCACGTTTGGAACCCTTGTAGCTTTTATTTTAAGATATGTACCGTAATTAATTATCACGTCTTGAATTTTATTGACGTTCAAAAAGTGTACATAAAATCGTTTTGTAGCTCAATCATATTTTTTTATAATTTTCGAACTTTGAAAAGATATATCCATACCTGCCACCAGCTCTCTCACTATTATGATTTATGCGACAGTGTTTCGTCCAGTGGTTTCCCGGTACAGAGTCGTAAAGTCGCGTCGTGGTCGTCGCCGTGTCGTGAGTCCCGTTTGATGCGACGCTAAATCGCGTTTGATTTATTGCTGCTAATCTTCATGGACGTTTCCTGGTTATTTTTGATGTCAAACGTATGGACCGTAAATACGGGTAACTAAACCTGTACTGTAACTGTACATATTTTAAAGGTTCAAGTCCGACAGATATTCTTTATTACAGACATTACATTTGCCCAATTCCCAGGCTTCCAGGCTACAAAAGTACCTTAAAATTAAACTAGACATAAAATAAAAGCGACCTAAACATAATTAGATTTATAAACTAGGTAATTACACTAATAAACTGCCTACTCCTACTTAATTTCTAACATGTACTTTATTTTACCTATTTATGAGTTGTGGCGGTGAGTTCAATTACTTATTTTGCCCTAAATCATAAATATGCCTACCTTACTGAAAAACAGTTAACTAGACGACGCACGCGACTTCGTCTGCGTGTTTTTTGATTCCCGTGGGTACAAAATTTCATCAAAATCGGTTGAACATTTGGGCCTTGATTGAGTAACAGACAGACATACATACTTTAATATTAGTATGGATAACTATACTTGAGTCTGATAATAATTTGCCGTACTTATAAGTATTAGTTAAATGTTCTAATATAGGTATTTATCAGCTAATAACTTAGTAGCTAGTGGGCGATAGTCAACCACGCTGGTCAAATGCGGATTGGCAGACTTCACACACCCTAGAATCTAGAATCTAGAACATTATAAATATGTCTCATTATAAACATAGGTGAGGTTTCGAAAGATCTCAGGATTCGAACCCATAATAGTGCAACAAGATGTCATGTCTCCGTTGATTTAAATATATCATACTAATTAATTAATGTACCTACATAATATTATTTCGTTGCTGTGTGAATGAAGGACAAACAAACATGCAAACGCACTTTCGCATGGATGTATGAATTTAAATTAAAGTCTAGACTCGGTGTTAAAACTGAGTGAGTACAACTCTCGTCCTAGATTACCCGCGACGTTTCCGACCGAGAGCGTAGGCGATCATTAGAAAGGACATTAGCTCTATTTACGTGTAGGTTCCTAGAACACATTTTGGTTGTGTCCACACTTCGGTGACTTCGGCTCGACGAGAGTATAAGAGTGACGAAGGATGTAGACATTTTGATGATGGTGAGTGGTGTCTTAGTAAGTAACAATTTTTGAAGTGAAAACTTCTTTATGCGCGTTGAGCACTTTTTGGTAGGGGTTAACACAAAAATTCTCAGTTATAAGTTTTCACTTCTATCGGAAGTCCCTATGACTGTAATTTTTTTTTATACACGTGAGTCCTTGACTGCGCTCTCACCTGATGTAAGTGATGATGCAGTCTAAGATACCCCTATCGGTTTCTACACGGCATCGTACCGGAACGCTAAAACGCGGAACAAGTAGAAATGATGCTGAGCTGGAGCTGGTCACACAAGTTTGTTGCTATATCTTATTTGATAGTTTCCTAAACTAAATATTGTGATCGAAGAACGTTTTCTTTCTTTCTTGGCGGTACGTCTTTGCCGGTAGGGTGGTAACTACCTACTTAACTAGCCACGACCGAAGACAAGACCAGAGAAAATTCAGAAACTATAAATTCCCAAATTGACCCTGCCAGGAATCGAACCCGGGACCTCTTACGATAAGACCCACGCCATGCCAGCGCTCACCACTAGAAATCTTAAATTTGCACAGATATTTTTTTATTAATATACACGGGCATTAGACCGGAATTTCACAATTACTTACAGATCATTAGATCTAAAGATTTGTAACAGCACAGATGAAATAATAGTAAACATGTAAACTTTGTAGACAACGCTGAAAACAATGTGTATCGAACCGTCTATAATACTCGGAATATCTTATTAATATACAACCTTCGACACAAAAATAAACCGTCAGTCTGTCTGCTCGGGTTGTTCAAACGTCTATCGACAGTCTTGCCCTTAATTTGGCGGTATTGATTCGTGCTAAAATTGACAACTTCCAAATATATTTTATTACTAGCTGATGCCCGTGAGTTCGTCCGCGTGGATTGAGATATTTTGGTTCCCGCAGGAACTCTTTAGTTTTCTGGGTTATGTCATTAAAAGTATGTCTATGTCCATCACCAGCATGCAATCTATCATTGTATCAAATTTCGTTAAAATCGGTTGGACAGATGGGCCGTGAAAGCGTAGCAGACAGATAGACAGTCAGACTTTCGCATTTATAATTAGCACTAGCTGATGCCCGCGACTTTGTCCGCGTGGTTTAAGCGTTGTTTAGCCTATGTCACTCTCCAGGTCCTCAACTATACCCATGCCAAAAATCACGTCAATCCGTTGCTCCGTTGCGGCGTGATTGAAGGACAAACCAACAAACCAACAAACAAAGTAACTTTCGCATTTATAATATTAGTATGATGGATATGGGTTATACTGATCTGATATGATGCAGAGTATCTCTCTCTGCTTTGTATTCATTGCTGAGGGTATGTATATAATATTTGTTTGGTTTTGAACCACTTTAATTAAACCTCAACAGAAAAAATCCATTTCCATAGCAATCTTTTCAATTTCAAGTCCCAAAACATTTGATTCCAACAAGAGACGGTACCTATCACTTCTCATCAGCCAACAAAGAAATCGTTAATCGTCGATGGATATACGCAGATCGGGTCCATTGTCCGCCGGCATTGTCCGCGGAAATCGGAAAACTCATTACAGAACCAGACATCCCTTGATTGGTTGGACGTCATTTGTATTTGAATATAATGGGAACCAACTCGGGATGTGCGTGAGAATTCAATTCAGCTGTAGGGATCATTTTGCTGTTATCTCCGCATCTTCAAATTATACTCGTATTTCGATTATAGCTATTTCGTCCGCGTTCAGCCAGACTAACACACTTTCGCATTTATTTATTTCTTGCCGGTTCTTCTCAGTAGTGTCTTGCTCTTGACGTATCATAAGTGACACAGTTGTCCTACGTGAAATAAATAAATCATTTATTATTTATCATTATCATAGTAACTAGCTATGGATAATAAATACTCTATTCAGGTAAGCTCGGTATCGTAGACCACTGTGACTAGTGACTACATCATAACTTACCCTAGGTCTTAGTGTGAGATCTATAGAACGAACTTTGACTTCGCTTAGACTTAAGACATGGTTAAAACGAGACAGATTTATGTTACTCACATAAGTCCATCTCGTTTTAACTCTAAGTAAAGTCTGAGCCAAGTCAAAGTAGCAAAGTACGCTCTATAGTTCTCAACATTAGAGCCAAATGTCTAAGCAAACCGTAATCATTATAATATCGTATTACTCGAACTGTTTAAGAAGTTCATGCATGCTTTTGACGTGAATGCATTTATGAACTCCTTAAACAGGTCGAACTATACGTTTAACTAACAATTACGATTACAATTTCCTTACACAATTGGGCCGTAGATCGCAGTCAAGAGCTAACTGTAACATTAAAATAAATTTAGGAGCCTTTGAGATTCCTCAAGTGGCACCTGTTGTGCCTTAGCTACAACTACTTTTGATGCACCGTCAGCACAAATATTCGTAAAAAATTTGTGTCACAGTTCCCGCGGATGCAGTCACGGTGCGATATTAGACACGTATCGTGACGACGTGACGGCGCGTTACGTCACTAACGATATTAAATCTGCATCTCAGATGTGCCGAGTTTATGTCTTTCTTTATTTTCATATCTAACTCTCACTCTATGACTCATAATTGGAATCTTTGTTTGGACCTCGTCATTTTCAATCAATTTAGAAAGGCTATAATCATATATAGGTCATCCTATCTAAAACGTGCTAACACTGTACCCTTATGCTAAGTTTTAATTCAATTCGAGCATTCGATGACATTGGCGTCAAAGTTAAATTAACCTTAATGGCATTCTTCTTTCGTTTCTTAAATATTCATTGCATTCCAATTCGTGTAACGAATTAAAATAAATAGCGAATGGGAACCTAAATGCGTTTGTTTCTTTGATAATTCTATTTAAGTTTCATTCGATTTTTGGTCAACTTTCAAGACCTGCGTTTCAAGTACGGAACCCAAACGAATGAAGCAGTGAAAGTAAATCAAATCGACGTGAAAACGCATCGGCCAAGCATCAGTGGAGCATGGTTTACGACTCTTAATTACTGAGCTCCAAATGATTGAACTCGTGATGCAGTTTAACTGTGACAGCTCACATAAATGCTGCATAAATATATATTGTGTTATTAAGACCACACGCCTGGGAACTTTTAATATCTACAATCCATTAAGTTTCTATGTTTTTTCATTGTGATGATGAATGAATTATGGAATTTACTTTTTGTATACCACAAAATTACACTGATTAAATAAAGTAAGCATAGCAAAAAAATTATTCTTTTGATTCTTAAAATAATTTCCATATCAGAACAGTGCAAAAAAAACACATGCCAGGTTAGTTGTTAAATACAAGATGTATGCAGACCCTGACGATGCTTCTCGGTACGATAGTAGAAAGATGACAAAAAATGGATAGAATTAGGCGTAACTTTGTGGGAGTCCATGATAATCACTTTCAATCCGTCAAAACAGACAAATTTATGCGGTACAACATACTATAATTATGCATCGCCCAGCAAGCCAGCAAAACGTGCCGCCAACACACCACACCACACAAATCTTCCCATGTACTACCTACTTCACTACAACTTCAATATAACGTATGTTTCACTCCGACGCCGTAGCATCCCCGGGATATGTTGATTGTTGACTCAAAAATGCAGTGATTGTAAGTCTTCACAATGAAGATCAAAAATTGCTTGTGCATACTCTCCGTAATTGGTATATCCTGTAGAATATCGATAGATAGGCGACTTTGCGCCGATGTTCCAAGCTTTGAAGCTGAGAAGTCAAAAGCTCATTCTGATTTCTGATCTATATCAAAGTATGACAACCGATCATCATCAGACGTTTCTTTCCACCGACACTTGTATGAAGGCTCGCCAGTGATGACAAAAGAACAAAGAGGCGCAATGATACCGAGTCATTATCGCGTCATCTCGGTAACACTCCAACGAGAAATGTGATTGGATTGCCGATAGCTTTCTGTTGCGACTTGGGGCGATGTGCTCTCAAATTAACTGATTGGAGGTACACCGGTCGGTTTCGTGACAGCTCTTCTCAGTAGAAGCAGCTTTCCGAACCGCTGGTATAGTCTTAGTACAGCGTAGTAAGTAACGGTGATAGCCTAGTGTTTAAGACACGCGACACCTGTACGGGGTCGCGGGTTCGATCCCCGGGCTCGCACTGACTTTCGAAGCAAGTTTTTGGTACAAAATAAATTAAATAAAAAAAAACCTAAAACAGTTTTTACAATTATTAATGTTCACATAAAGTAATTCAGACAGACGTGTTAGGTGCTTCTATAGATAATTTAATGCGCAATAAAAATTCATAGATACCATCGGCCCTTCAGAAGTTATCTTTAAAATTAAAACCGTTTTCGAGTTAACACAAATCGAATTATTGTTTAACTAATAACTTATACACATAAGTATTTCAGGTGCACTTTTTGTGCGCGCGCCGGTGGTCCCATTAGCATCGGAGCACGCGATCTGCCACAGCATAGAAAATTTGTTAATGCGAGGCTGGCGACTTGTTTGTTAATATTATTATGTTTTTTACGCTGTGACATCTGTTTTTGTGGTTTAATATTTGCATATTAATAATGTTGCAAGTTGCAAGTTGCAATCACGGGAAGGCGGTCGAGGAATGGAACGCACTTATTGGTGGAGATCTGAGACTATAAGTAATTGGTGGAGTGGCTAATTGAATATTTTAATTCAATAATTAGTAATTTCAAAATGTAGTGCGAATGGCGATGGCCTAGTGCTTAAGAGTTAAGACTTCGGCCGGCGAATCAGCGGGCCTGAGCTTAGATTTCTGTACACGTCGATCTCTACTAACTTTTCGAAGCTGTATGAGTTCACACCTATATGAGTTCACACCTTCTTTCATCGTTAACATAAAACATACCGTACCGTTTGCATTTCTCCATAAAGGAGAGATGCAAACGGATCGATTTTTATTATGCTTTTTTGTGTAAGTCACTTAACCTTTATATTTTTCAAAAACTAATGAACTGATTAGATGATGTTTTTTGTATTCGTCACTATTGAGCTAGCTAGGGAACATTTTGTTGCTCAACCACAATGGTTTGACACAACCAACGGCTCAGGGCACTAAAACTAAAATCTTTCACAGATGAACAAAAACCGGCCAGTGCGAGTCGGACTCGCGCACCAAGGATTCCGTACAAACCTGTAGGTACTTATATAAGTAAAAAAGTTGTGGTATTTTTATTGTTAAATGAAATCTATAACATTAGTACCTAAGTTTAAAATTATTAAAAATATTTTTATTATATGACGTAACTAAAAGTTAATGCTTTTCGCAATTTTTCCTTGATCTGTGCTTTATGACGTTGCTTCGTACAAAATTTGAAGATTTTGAATTCACGGGAAGTACCCTGTAGGTTTTGATTCCCTTGCGAGTGTCGAAATTTGCAGCATAAACGGCTGTATCTTTTGATTGCGTTGGCTTAGAAGTTTGATTTTTTCACAACTCCAAGGGACAGTAGACCTGAGTATTTGATATAAATTTCAGCTTGATACCTCCATGCGTTCCTGAGAAAAAGGGTCTTGACACACAGACGGACGGACAACATTGTGATCCTATATAAGGGTTCCGTTTTTTCCTTTTGAGGTACGGAACCCTAAAAAGGAAAGGAAAACAATACTCAATATTATCCTGGATTGGAAAATTATAATAAGCAAGACGCTCTTTTAATAGGCTCTTTTTTCTCATACCTTGACAATAATTGGCGTATTTGATATTAATTTTAACTTCCGAATATCTTTGATTGTCTTTCTATAAATAGCAGAAACGTATGAAAAAATTGCAATTTCTGTTATTGATCGAGCGAATCATTTATTAGCGATTTGCGTTTTTCAAAGCATTAAAGCTTCAACGGTTCACCGCCGGCCATGTTTGTTGATACGAAACGAATATTATTCATTGAGTTTTTTTAGTATTAATAGTCGTTATTTATTCACATCTAAGTACATTAATAGATTTATATGTTACTAGCTATTGCCCGCGACTTCGTCGGCGTGGATTGAGGTTTTTCGGTTCCCCGGGGAACTCTTTAATTATCCGGGATAAAACCGGGACAGAGATAGATTATGGTCTGGAATAACACAGGCTCCTGTGTTATTCCAGACCATAATCTATCTCTGTGCCAAATTTCATCCAGATCCGTTTAGCCGTTGGGGCGTGATTGAGTAACAAACATCCATCCATCCATACATACATCCATCCATCCAAACTTTCACATTTATAATATTAGTATAGAAGTATAGACTAGCGACTTCGCTTGCGTGGAATACCAATTTTTTTTTTCCATTCCGCGGGAACCTACGGGTACACCTTAAATTTCCGGGATAAAATGTAGCCTGTCACTCTCCAGATCCCTAACTATACCATGCAAAAAAAACGTCGATGCCGTGGCTCTGTTGCGGTGTGATTGAGGGACAAACCAACAAACAAACAAAACACTTTCGCATTTATAATTTAGGTATGATTCAGTAGAATCGTCATATACCTACCACCACAGACCATACTACCTTCTACTCGGTGCCTACCACCATATAGGTGAGATCGCAGTCAAGGGCTATAAATGAAAATGAAAAATGAAAAAGTTTATAACTTTAGTCACACTAGGTGATTCTATACAGGTAAATCAAAAAGACCGACTCTAATACAATTTTATTTATATGAATTACACTTTAAAATGTAAACTTGGTGACGATTGCGTGCCACCAAGAAATAAATGTTGAATTCATGTACGTAATTTAAATGTCAAACGTTTAATCGCGTTATCTTATAAGTCAACGCGACGTGTCCTCAGAGCAGCTTGTGTTTTGAAATGCATATTGAGAATAACATATTTAATAAGTACCTGGATCTCCTGTGTGCACTGAGGCAGCCTCGCGAGGCAGTGCTTTGCTTAGCTGGGCAAAAAGCGCCTCAAGCGAGGCAAAAACGCATTGACTTTGAAATAAATGTCGTATTATACGAGTATTTTTTACTTGGGTCTCCAGTCTGCACTGAGGCACCCCGAGTGGCAGTGCTTGGGTTGGCTGTTAAAAACGGGCCTTGAACAATGGCAAGAAGGCAAATCGAGGGAACGCTATCGGATCTTACGATCAAGCTTGCTTGGGGACACATCCATACAAATCTATTTCCAAGACGATTTTCCGAAAAACTGATTCGTAAAATAATTTTTAGGGTGCCTCAAAAGGAAAAATCCCTAGGATCACTTCCTTGTCCGTCAGTCTGTCTGTTTTTCTGGGGAACGCGATTCGGAACGGAAACTGGAGGTATCAAGTTGAAAAATACTTAGGTCTACGGTCCCTTGGAGCTGTTAAAAAATCAAGCTTCGAAGTCAACGCAATGGAAAGATATGGCCGCCGTTTATGCCGCATATTTTGCATTTTTTGACATTCGCCAATATATATCAAAATCTTTAGGTACTTTCCGTTGCCCTAGAATAATGAAATTTGGCAAGAAGCAAGGTGTCGCACAAGTACCTATAGGAAAAATCCGAAAATCGTTAATGAGGCTTCTAATAGGGTGTCGAATTAATTGTCAGGCGCTACCAGTTTAGCGCAATACGTAAGCCAGTTATTTCACAGCTGATTACGTGTTGTTAAGCTATCTCTCTTGTTATTTACCATATCAATTAGAGACCCATAATAATATGAGATATCCTCAAATATTTGGAATATTTTCTTCTGTGAACATTAAAACTTTACCTAATTCACGATCTTTTACCGGTGTATTGCGATCGTCAAGTTTCAAAATTGCCTACCAACATTCATACACATCGTCAGCTTATTCGAGCGGCTTCATTAAACCCATCAGCAAACTAATTCGGTATCTGAACGCAATTATAATCAAGGTGCGGGACCTCACACACGCTTAATTAACAGCTGTCGATTTTACAAAAAGGACGAAAAAGGATAAAAGGCTGCCAAGGGAAAAAGGACGCAGTCGCAAAGGATGGCGATAAGGTATCTGTGGTTAATGAAGCTATGCAAATTATGTGCGCCCACGCACCTCTCAGTGTGTTTTTGATCTGTGCGCATTTAACTTGGCGATCGGTTTTTCGGTTTGGATTTATCTAGCGGATAAGGATGATGGTTTGAATTATTTTATTCGATAAAAGGTTTAATATTGGATAGATGCGATAGGTACTTGCTTTTGTTATTTATAGTCACTTTAGTACGCTTTGAGGCTATACTTACTGCCAACGTTTAAAGCAATACTTAAGTAATATTACTCAAAATGACGGTTTGATGTCGTATCTTGACGTTCCTATGATAAGGATTATAATTCTATATCACGAAACAATATGGCTATAAGCGTTGGCACTATGGCCCCAGTTCTAGAAGGTGCCTATTCACTCATAAAACTGTCCCAACCTGTGCTTATCCCTAGAGTTCTTGATTAAGTTCTCAAAGGTGTGCGAAGTCTGCCAATCCGCACTTTTACAGCGTGGAAGACTATTGTCAAACCGTTCTCTTTTGTAGAGGAGACTTTTTGACGCAGTGTTGAGCGCTGTTGTCCTGTGCGCGGAGGTCAATCAATTTTCTGCAGGGTAAATTTGGGAATTTATAATTTCTGAATTTTCCCAGGTCTGGCCTGGTGGTAGGCTTCGGCCGTGGCTAGTTACCACCCTATCGGCAAAGACTGTGGAAACCGATTAAATCATTATGGGTATGGTTTTAATATGCCTAACTGCCATCCCCCTAACAGGTTAGCCTGTGGTGCTCCGCTAGCTGGCCTCTTTGCTTCGCACCGGCCAGTGCGTACGTCTGCGAGCTATGTTCTGAAGTTCGAATATCGAATCGCTGATTTGCAGAAAGCAACGTCGAACGGCCGGAGGATTATTCACTCTACAGACGCGAACTAGCGTGGTCGTCTAGCCTCGCTGCTAGGCCCACCGTTCTTTTACCATTTATCTATACAATGTTGTTTTTCAATAAGACATTATTTTAATATACTATCGTGGTAGTTATTATCGAGTGTATCATTTCAACGCCTACACTTAGGAAGTGAATCCTAACTAGGTAGTTGGTTGTAGAGCGAGGAAATCCAATAACTCTCTACAAATGGTGACCCCGAGAAGAATATTTTCAATAAAAGGTCAGTCTATTTTCAAGTGACCTCAATAAAAGGTCAAAGCTCGCTTTTTGAGGACGTTTCATATCAAGCTAGAAGAAGAATAATCTTTGAAATTTAATAGTAATCAGAAGAATACTTATTTAAACAAGAATATTATTGTGAAGCATCGTTGCCAAGGAGAAACATAAATTCATCGAAGAAGACTTCGAAAATATTTTCGAATAAATAGAATGCTGTGACGGATCGATGGACATTTGACATCGCAGATTTTATTTCTTTTTTTCAAGATTCAAATATAAGAAGGAAGATTATAGTTCAAATTCAAATTTTGGAAGAGAAAATTTATAGACAATAGTGTCAATTGTTTTGAATTTGTTTTATAGGAACGTGACTATCTGACATTTTCAGATATTTTGTAAACAATAATTTATTTTCTTTCAGCGAATTAGTTTTTTAAAATTTTAGGATCTTAAATATAAAATAATGGAGAAAATTAAAATTTTGGAAGACGAAAATGAGTCGTTTTAAAAAAAATTAAGGAGCTGCTTGGATCAGCTATGCCATTAGTGGAAGAAAATAAGTCGCTACGGTCCAAGCTAGCGAGTACCGCATCTGACCCCATTGCAGATGCACCTAAAATTTGTAAGGTTTCAGCTAAACTTCCACCATTTTGGGTGGACCGACCTACAGTCTGGTTCGCTCAAGTCGAGGCGCAATTTGCAATTTCAGGTATCACGGTTGATCAAACAAAATTTGATCATGTTGTTGCACAATTGGATTCGCGTATAATAGGTGAGATTGAAGATGTTATCACTCAGCCTCCATCTACTGAGCGATATAAATTTTTAAAGAAGGAACTCATCCGTCGTCTCTCTGCGTCTGAAGAACAAAGAGTTAGACAATTAATAAGCGACGAGGCATTAGGTGATCGCAAACCATCACAATTTCTTCGCCACCTACTTTCTCTTGCAGGACATGCATTGCGCGATCAAAGTATTTTGCGTCAATTATGGATGCGTTGTTTACCGCAGCATCTTCAGGCAATTTTAGCCGCTCAGTCTGAGCTAAGCTTGGACAAAATTGCAGACCTAGCGGACAAAATTTTAGAGGTCTCTCCTGGCGTAACTACTCCCTCTACTTCAGTTGTGACTCCATCTCCATCTACTTCTACTTCTACTTTAGAAAAAACAGCTTGCTCATCCGATTCTAATGTAGCTACACTTTCAGGTCGCATTGATGAGCTGACCAAACAAATAGCAGCGCTTACTAAGGTTAGTAAGTTTTCTAACCGAAGCAGAAGCAGGTCCAGAAGACGTTTTAACAATCGTTTATTTTCACCCTCTCCTAACAACCGAAATAACGGTGGTGAGGTTTGTTGGTATCATCGTAGATTTGCATCGCGCGCGACAAAATGCACAAAGCCGTGTTCATTTGTGGATCCGGGAAACCGGCAAGGCAATCTGTAGAGGCGATGCCAGCTTGCCCGCAACGTAGTCGCCGATTATTTATTTCAGAAAGATCTAAAATTCGTTTTTTAATAGATACTGGCTCTGATGTATCTTGTTATCCAGTTTCGTGGGTAGAACGGCACCCTAAAGTTGCCGATTATAGTATGCGCGCTGCAAACGGCAGCGTCATTAAAACGTATGGCTCAATTCTTTTAGGTTTAGATTTAGGATTACGCCGAGATTTTAGATGGCATTTTGTTATATGCGATGTTAGCACCGCCATTATTGGTGCAGATTTTTTAGCGCATTTTAATTTGTTACCAGATTGTAACACCAGCCGCCTGATTGACAACTCGACTGGACTCTCTAGTACGGCGTCAATCACGGTATGTGAGCAAGATAGCGTGAAGACAGTAAGTAGTGCAAACGATATTTTATCGGAATTTCCGGCCATTATTAGACCTCCAGGCCCAGTGCGCGAGATAAAACACAACACGGTGCATTTCATCAGAACTACTGATGGACCACCAGTATCTTCTCGCCCGCGCCGCCTAGGTCCGCAGAAGCTCGCCGTTGCAAAGAAAGAATTTGATAACATGCTAGCATGCGGTTCTGCTAGGCCTTCCGATAGCGCTTGGTCTTCCGCTTTACATTTAGCTCCAAAAGGTGACACTGACTGGCGTCCGTGCGGTGATTACCGCGCTTTGAATGCGCGAACGATACCAGATAGGTATCCCGTTCGTCACATCGGTGATTTTAATCAAAATTTGGTTAATTCAACGATCTTTAGTACGATTGATTTAGTTAAAGCATATCAACAGATTCCTGTCGCAAAAGAGGATATTTGTAAAACAGCAATTATAACCCCTTTTGGTCTTTTTGAATTTCCTTATATGACTTTCGGGTTACGCAACGCTGGTCAAACATTCCAGCGGTTTATTGATGAAGTCGTACGTGGCTTGGATTTTTGTTTTGCTTATGTTGATGATATTTTAGTTTTTTCTAGGGACCCGCAGCAGCACGCCGAGCATTTACGTTTATTATTCAAGCGCTTAGAGGAATACGGTGTGGTAATTAATGAGAAAAAATGCCATTTCAATGTTTCAGAAGTAAGGTTCCTCGGTTATAGGATTAGTGCTGCTGGTATCAGCCCGCCTATCGAACGGATCAAGGATTTACAGGACTTTCCCTTGCCAAAAACGGTTCAAGGAGTCCGACGTTTCCTTGGTATGGTAAATTTTTATCGGAGATTTCTTCCTCACATTGCACGTTATCAAGCGCCACTCATTGATGCTCTGTCAGCTATTCAAGGTAAAGGTGCAAAGCCATTTATTTGGTCACCTGATTTAGAGCGTAGTTTTGCAGCTTGTAAGGAAAGTTTAGCTAACGCAACCCTTTTAGCGCACCCTTTGCCTGACGCTCATCTAGGATTATTTACTGATGCGTCTTGTTCGCATGTAGGTGCCTGTCTGCAGCAAAAGGTAGGACAAGGTTGGCAGCCGATAGCATTTTTCAGTAAAAAGCTGACCGAAAAGCAGTCTACTTGGCCAGCTTATTATAGGGAATTATTAGCAGTCTATGAAAGTGTGCAGCATTTTAGGCACATTCTAGAGGCTCAACCCGCAACGATTTTTACTGATCATAAACCTTTGTTATATGTTTTCTCTCAAAAACGAGAAAAGCTTCCCCCTGTTCAGTTAAATCAAATTATTTTTATTTCACAGTATACTACAGATATTCAGCATGTCAAAGGGGCAGACAACCTCGTTGCAGATGCGTTCTCGCGAGTGGAGGGCATCTCAGCACAGGACCTCCTCGTGGAGCTTTCTCGTTCGCAGGCATCCGATGAGGAATTAAGGAAGCTGCGTGATTCAACTTCAATGAAGTTGGCACGCGTTCCGATTCCAGGCACAACAGTTAAACTAGTTTGTGACCTCTCTACTGGAAAACCCCGTCCCTTTGTTACTCAGAATTTCCGAAGGAATATTTTTGACAGCTTTCATAATCTTAGTCATCCTGGCGTACGAGCTACTTCACGCTTGATAGCTGAACGTTTTGTATGGCCGTCTATGAGAAAGGATTGTCGCATGTGGACACGTGCTTGTCAGGGGTGTCAACTATCAAAAGTTACCCGCCATACAAGTTCACCTTTGTCTAAATTTTCAGAACCATCTAATCGTTTTTCTGTGATTCATATGGATATAGTAGGCCCATTACCTTACTCGTCTGGTTTCAAGTACTGTCTCACCGTCATCGATCGTTTTACACGATGGCCTGAGGTATTTCCAATGCCAGACATTACCGCCGAAACGTGCACAGCTACATTCGTTTCTGGCTGGTTAGCAAGGCTAGGGTGTCCTGAGGTCATTATTACCGACCAAGGGTCTCAATTTAACTCTCATTTGTTTTCTAAGATAGTGGAGTTGACCGGCGCGCAGCATCGCACGACAACTTCGTATCATCCGCAATGCAACGGTATGGTGGAGCGACTTCACCGCCAGCTGAAGGCGGCGATTATGTGTCACGCTAACCCGCAATGGACCGAGGTACTCCCACTTGTACTCCTGGGAATAAGGAGCGCCTGGAAGGAAGACCTCGGGACTTCTAGCGCAGAGCTTGTATATGGGGAATCACTGAGATTGCCAGGTGAATTTTTTAACCCTACTTTTAAGGATCGTCATATTGATCCAGCATATTTTATTGATAGACTTCGCACTCATATGGCGAATCTATCGCCAACTCCTGCAACTGCACATTGCAAAAAGTTTTTCTATATACCTAAAGATTTATCTTCCGCATCATTCGTGTATTTACGTCGAGGAACGATCAAGTTAGCGTTACAGCAGCCGTACACCGGTCCTTTCAAGGTGTTGGAGCGTGGTGAAAAGTCTTTTAGGATTGAAGTGAAAGGGAAACCAATCACAGTCTCTATTGACAGGTTGAAACCAGCTTACTTGTCACTTGATCCATCAGATGCAACAAGTACAACTCCAGTTTATACGCGTTCCGGACGTAGGGTGCGTTTTCCGTCGCATTTACAAACTTAATTTCTTTTTCTTCTCCCGTTCTTTTTCACTCTGCAGGGGGGTGATGTGGTGCTCCGCTAGCTGGCCTCTTTGCTTCGCACCGGCCAGTGCGTACGTCTGCGAGCTATGTTCTGAAGTTCGAATATCGAATCGCTGATTTGCAGAAAGCAACGTCGAACGGCCGGAGGATTATTCACTCTACAGACGCGAACTAGCGTGGTCGTCTAGCCTCGCTGCTAGGCCCACCGTTCTTTTACCATTTATCTATACAATGTTGTTTTTCAATAAGACATTATTTTAATATACTATCGTGGTGGTTATTATCGAGTGTATCATTTCAACGCCTACACTTAGGAAGTGAATCCTAACTAGGTAGTTGGTTGTAGAGCGAGGAAATCCAATAACTCTCTACAAGCCCACTACCATCTCTAAACTGCCATTCCAACCTTTAGGTAAGATCCCTGTTAAGGGCTAACTTGTAGCGGATAAAAAAAACTCGTTATTATTTTGAACACGCTGAATTCAGATCTGTAGACTATTTTAGAACGGGGTCTGTCCGTGCCATCTGAAAGGGGTTACAACTTACAGCAAGTTCATAACACGACAAAAGCGGTCCATCGTATCAGTTGGGCTGCGGGTATCGGCAGGTAGGTACGTACGTCTGTCCGATTGCGATTCGTCGATAACCAGAGATTTGAAATGCAATTTCTTATTTTCAGATACGGTGTACCTACTCGTTTATCTAGGGTTGCCACATAACGTGGAAAAGCGTAATATTGTTACTGTGTCTAAACGAAGTAATAATTATTTTACTACTAATCATTTATTGGTCTTTTTATTGGTAGGTTTATTATTATTAATTCGTTAATTTCTGTGCCAACAAAAGAAGTAAAATAAGAAAAGAGCATATAAATACGAAAGTGTGTTTGTTTGTTGGTTTGTCCTTCAATCATGTCGCAACGGAGCAGCGGATCGACGTGATTTTCAGCATGCGTATAGTTGAGGACCTGGAAAGTGACAAAGGCTACTTTTTATCACGGAAAATTAAGGAGTTCCCGCTCGAATTAAAAAACTCAAACCGCGCGGACGAAGTCGCGGGCATCAGCTAGTCTTTGGATAAAATAACTCTGCCAGACGTGCTTATTTTAAATTCAAGCAAATAACATAATATTAAACTTATTAGTATCGGTTTGTGTTAATTTAATAATGTCATGGTCAACTAGAAACGCTGTTTATTGTTTTAAACATACTTGTACAAATGCACATGATATTTAACGCCAACTCAAGCTTGCAAGTTTTTTGCACTATATGAACATACGATATACCCGATCCTGACGACAGCTACATTCAAAATATTATAGCGTTTAAATGTAGTCAATAATTTGAAATATTCAATGGATTTCATCATTTAAATATCACAAAATACCTCAGTGGGTACTGATTGTCGATGTCGAAATGTTGTAACGAAGCGTTACATATTTAAGTATTATTTATTTATAATGTAATTATTTATCATTTAAAGCCATGTTTTTATTAAAATTATATTTATTATTTAAGTAAGTATATTTACAACCAATTTCCGAACGCGACTTTGCTAGGGTCTGATATTAGCAATAGGCGGAACCCGCGGCTTGAAGTTGGTTAATTGTTCTAACCTCATTCAGGGCCGGCGCGCTCCTAGCGTCGGCAGTGATGCTTTTTGTCGCGTCTCAGCGCACTAGTTGGGACGCGACGCCATTTAAAATGCGTTTTTTTTAATAGTTAAAATAATATGTAAATTCTGTGCAACCTTTCTCCCGCATTAGGGAGCAACGTTCACACCTTACCAGCAACGTTCGCACTATACCATCCTGCTGGCTGACTATCTAGCCACACCACACCAGCACCGTTCGGGATCCCAACGTTGACCACCTGCTGCGCTCTTCACCTCCGGACCGATCATTACCATCGCGGCCTATCACCCAGGAGAGTACCTAACTACCACCGAGTCCAAAGCAGATATCACGTTACACCACGACCCTACAAATTTGTGTGCCTACTCGTTGAGCATAGTCGCGGTATCTCTGTGCCCATTTTTAGAGTTCCGCAATAAACGCTTTTAACAGTTTTCCATTTTGCCTTTTAATTTCATTTCCCCCCTTTTTTTTAAATATTATTAATTCCACCCCGGCACAATGTGTATAAATAAAACTCTGAGACTATCAAAAGTATAAACTTCAAATAAATCACGGTTTCTGGCAACCCTATGTACGTACACCTCGCAATATACCTGAAATTCATGCAAGCGATTATGAACATAAGTTCGAAACAGTTTATGGACCAAATTCGCTTGTTTAAGTATAAACTTTATATTAATATCTATCTTGTATGTTCTTCGCTAAGTAATATAAAATCCGATACATCTGTCTGTTCAGATGCAGTCTCTATTTGGAAATAGTGATTGAATATTGTATCTACTCAGTTATTTTATCCTTTTTTTTCTACAAGTTAGCCCTTGACTGTGATTTCAACTATTAGTAAATGACGATGAAGTCTAAGATGATAGGGGGATAATGTCTTAAATTAATTGTAATTGGTTTCTATGCGTCGTCGTATAGGAATGATAAATCGATTGGTGGCACGTGATTGTGTAAGAATTGTCGATCAAATCGTCAAAGTTCGGCGTCAAAGTAAAATAAACCATAACAGCATTGAATTAGCGCTCAATTTCGTGTATCCATTCTCATCCGTTTATGGTGTCGTACATACCTAAACGTATGAGAATGGATACACGAAATTGAGCTAGAGATTTGATCGGCAACTTTTAGACAATCGGGGGGCAGATCAGAGACAATTTAAACATTAAAAATTCCCAATTATACCCTGCCAGGAATCGAATTTAGGACCTCCCACCACCAAGGCTACTGGAGCACTAACCATTGCGCATTGAGGTTGTCACAACGTGTGATTTGAACCTATATTTCGCCTTTACCGTTTTGTTATCGATGCGAATTCGACAAACGAACCGTTTAATTGCCTGTAGGTAGTTTAAGACAGAGGCTGGGCATCAGCCAGCAGTTCACTGACCGCACACAATTGAGATTCATCTGTGACAGCTCCGTCAATGAGCGACGTGATTCATGTGTGGCGAGCCGTCCTGTCTGTTTGTCATCGCACTATTGATGGGCCTTTTGACTCCGATCTCAAATCCGTAAGTACTTATAAACCGACATCAAGAACACATTCTCAAGTTAACATTGAATAATATCATTCTGTATAGTATAGTGCAGAGTCTAGGTACATATTATTGAATCCGCGGGAATTCTTTAATTTTCCGTGATAAAAAAGTAGCCTTTCCTGGGATGTAAGTTGTAACCTACCTCTATTCCAAATTTTATCAAAATCGGTTGAACAGTGAAAGACAGATAGACAGGCACATTTTAAGCATGTATAATATTAGTATGGATCAGGTAAATTGAGGAGGTGTTTCATGATGCCCATGACTTTTTCAGCTTGGAATAACATTTTTTGAAAATCGTGAAAACTCTAGAATTGCGATTTTGGGATCATTTAAGGACTTGATTTTCCGAAATAAATAACAGCCATATTATGACCTTACGTCCTATGTCCGTTTCCTACCATTAAATTAAATATCATCAAAACCGGCAAAAGGGGTGGGGAAAGGAACAGACACTTTTTTTATACTTAATACAAGTAAGTAAGGTATCTAGTAGGTTATTTTTCTTTGAAAAGAAAATTATTTGTTTGAAGTGCATGTCTTTTCAGAATATAATTAAATCAAATGCTTCATCTATACTCACAGTAATTTGAACAAATCACGAAACATTGATATTAAAAGTTCAACATTTCGCAATAAAAGAACGCAATCCCAACGAATCATAAACATCGAGTGATTTTATCGTTTTGAAATACGGTAATGCGGGGATCGCCGCGGCTCAATCATAACTTAGCGGCTAATGTCACCCGCGACAGCGCCAGCTGATTGGTCGGCGACGTTAACTTATGCGACAGTAAAGTTTTTACGACTCCAGATAATGCCCTTTTGCCGATGCAAGTTTGCCGATTAATCCTTAGCCATCTTGGGTGCATTTGCGTTTATGACATCCAAGACATCCTCGATGTATATTATTCGCTATAGTTTATTGATAACACTGCTTAGTGAGCGTACAGTTCAGAAAAGGTCCTGTATTTTGTACTACAATCATTGAAATAGAATGAATACCTATAGGTACTAAAATTCTACATCAATGACTACAATAAAACTTAATTTTGAATTTATTCAAACAGGCTACGGTTTGTTATAACAACGGTATATTGTTATACAGTTTTTAACGTAGCAGGTCCAGGGTTCGATTCCCGGCAGGGACAAATTTAAGTTTTTTTTTTTTCTCTAGTGGGAGGCTTCGGTCGTAGCTAGTTTAAACGCTACCGGCAAAGGCGTACCGTCAAGCGATTTAGCGTTCCGGTACGACGCCGTGTAGAAACCCACTAGGGTTATGGGTTTAACTGCTGTTGTAACCTAACAGGTAAGAGGTAGCCTGCTACCATCTTAAACTGCATCATCACGTGAGATCGCAGATGGGCTAACTTATAATGGGAAAAAAATTGTTACTGGATCTGGATATCTATATATCTACTATATGTATCCTTTATATATACTAATATCATAAATGCGAAAGTTTGGATGGATGGATGGATGAATGGATTGATGAATGTTTGTTACTCAATCACGCCAGAGCCCAGAACGGCTGAACGGATCTGGATGAAGTTTGGCACAGAGATGAATTATACTAGGCTACTTTTTATCCCGGAAAATTAAAGAGTTCCCGCGGGAACCAAAAAAACTCATTCCACGCGGACGAAGTCGCGGGCATCAGTTAGTTTAATTTAAATCGTGCGTGATCCGCTCAACACTTCACGGTGAATCCAAATTTAACGCCAAATAATTTTAATTAAACGCTGCTATTAAGACGCAGTATAAAAGTTTATTGGTTTATTGACGTGGCCTCTCAGTTCCTGTAGTCCGAGTGACGGCCGCCGCGGAGCGAACATAAAAACCTTAAGTGAATATGAATTAAATCGGTTTCAGTAAAAAGGGATGTTTATTGTCAGTAGGCACCGGTGTCGGTTGATGCGAGTTTAAATATCGCGTCAATAGTGTTGTGTTGTGCTCGTAAAATTCGCGACAGTTTATGAGGAAACAGGTGAACCGCAGGACGACCGCGTATCTTTTGCATCAATCATTGATACATCGCAATCACCTCCGATTGGTTAACACTCTTCCACTATTGGACGAAATCCATTGACGCAACAAGAATACCATAAATTCAGCCAATCGGAGGTGATTGTGATGTATCAATGATTGATGCAAAAGATACGCGGACGCCCTGCTGAGGCAATGAGAGAAGAAATCATTGAAAATGTTCATTGATGCGGGTTGTTCATTAAGACTAAATAATAGCTATTTATGCAACTGTATCGTAATGAGGGTCATTTTAATTCGAGTGCTGTTTTTTGATACGAGGCTTGCCGAGTATCAAAATAGGATAGTACGAGAATTAAAATGACTAATTACGTACAGTTGCATACAAGATTTTATCTACGACAAGGACGTCTTTATAATTTTTTACTTTATAAATTAATAAAAAAGTCAAATCAATCAAGTGCCAGAACCCAAAGCCGCTAAGCTATAGGTATCCTATTTATGAAGATAACCATATCAATACAGCTACGACTCATAACGATACAGCTCCCATACAACGAACTGTATCGTTATGAGAAGCAAACACGAAAGAGGGTTCAATTCGATATAGTTGTCAAATTCGAAATTGGAACTTTTCGATGCTGGAGTAGATAAAAAATATTATGATGCAATATTATGTAAGTACCTATTTAATTGACTATTGTAGAACTGGACTGATCGTATTATAATTTTTATTAGGTAATTATTGTTTCGACAATTCCCGTTGGTATGCTAATAAATAAATAATAATGGGTGTGTGTCAGCACCGACGCAGAACTGAAGTTCCGTCTGTCTGTCCGTCTGTCCGTCTGTCCGTCTGTCCGTCCGTCACACTCAATTATTTCAGTAACTACCGAAGCTATCGACATGAAATTTGGAATAGTTGTGTATATTAGTGGCCCAAAGACACTGGAATTAAAAAAAATTGGAAATTATTTTTGTTCTTATTTAAAAAGGGGGGAAAATCGGAGGGTTGAAATTTAAAAGTGAGATAACTGTACTGTGTGTGGTATCATATGAAAGGGTTTACTTTGTACATTCTAAAACAGATTTTTAATTATTTTTAGTCATTATAGTTTTTGATTTATCGGGGAAAAAGTCTAAAAAAATATCGTCCCCCCCCCCCCCCCCCCTTATCTCCGGAGTTTACCAATCGAAAAATCTGAAATAATTATGGTCAATAGGAATTTATGTATATTTTACAGGAAAACTATAGCCAATGCTCTAACTAGCATAGTTTTTTTGATATTAACAGTAAACCTCGTACTCGTCGTCAAATAAACATATTGGTTTTTGCCTGATTGTTTTGCTTCAGTACCTACTTCTTGAGTACGGAACCCTCGGTGCGCGAGTCCGACTCGCACTTGGCCGGTTTTTTTTTATTTGAAAGAGCATACTTCCCATGTGGTCCCATATAAATTTTATCGAAATCGGTCGAGCAATTTTTAAAATATCAACAATAAAATAAGTACTTTGTATAGCGTGTGCTTGTTGTTGTAAAGTTGGCGCGGGAGTTTGAAGTCGGTTGTTTAAAAAGTATTTTTTATATTAAATTATTTATATTACTTAAGCATGCTTGATACATTTATATTTATATTAATTATATAATTTATATTCATCAAATACATTACATAGTCATGGAAGCATAAACAAGTGTTACCATGGAAACATAAGGTCAATAATGTAACGGAGAAAGACTCTACTCCTCATCTAACTGTTTCTACAATATTAATTGGGATGTCAATAATTAAAATAAATTAAACCACTAGTATGACATTTACCTGCTATGTTTAACACAAAATCCGGTCACTTAACTTTGAATTTATTTACCTGAACACGAATTTTTAATTTGACAACACGTTTTGACATTACACTAGCGGCACGCTATGATGGCCGGTTTGACACCCGGTTTAATAAATAAATTTTGAGTCCTAAACCTAAAACTACATTCGATAAAATTTATGAATCTCTGCACATCACTATCGTCAATAAAGTAATACAATTATTTCCTTCAAAGTCGTTAGTCGTTATCAATTAATACGGAACTTCATGAGCGGACAAACGTCAAACCGGCCATCATAGCGTGCCGCTAGTGTAGCTAATGTCAAATTGTAAAACAATGATGCCATATTTAAGGTAATAGTGATGTGATGTGGTTTAGTTGTGTTATGTGAATGAGTTAATGATCCAGTTCCTGTTGTTCTATATTTTAGATTCAGCTCACCCAAGCAGAGTTAAAAGGAAGCATTATAAAACGAATTAATAATTACTTTTTATCGGCTACTTTTCCCGGAAAATTAAGGAGTTCCCGTGGGAATTAAAAAAAACTTATTCCACGAGGACGAAGTCGCGGGCATCAGCTAGTCTAATAATAAACGTGCGATTCCGCCATAAATAACACAATCCTAAAATCACAGAACACTCCACATGGAACAGAATCGATAGAGAAATCCGCAAAAACAAAATAAAACACGCGACAAACAATGTGCAAAACAAAAAACTGCAAGAACAAAATATAACTCATCTCAGTCAGTGGGCATACTACCATCTCTAATAGTAGTATTATTTTAAAATGTTTATACAGCAGTTTTATTTGACGTACCTTGTTGTCCCTAAAAATATAAGCATTTTAATTCTGAAACGTTCTGGGTATGCGTTGGTTTGTTTTTTTCAAATCGTACTACCAATACTTAAGACTACGCTCAATATAAATTAAAGAAAAATTAAATTAATATTTTGCTGCGAATTGTTCGTTATAAACAAATTATTTACCTTAAGGGTCCTACCCTTGGCCGACATCTAGGCGTTGCTGTCAGCCGCTGTCAATTGTTTCTATACACATACAACCACAGTCTACGCAGGCACACATAGAAGGATTCAGCCCCTACCACGGGAGCACACAATATGCGATCATCTATCTCACTATGGCACAAATAATATTATTTATTGATTGATAGCTAGATGATACTTACGGCTTCGTCTGCGTTCGTTATTTTTTTTTATTTCTGCGGGAATTTCTCAATTTTTCGGGATAAAGGTAACTTATGTTATTCCGCGGGATGTAACCTTACTCTATACCAACTTGGTTGAAATAATGGGCCATTCAATTACACGTCTTTGTCATTTTTAATATCATAGTAAGGATTGTAGAGGTGCTTCTTGATAATATACCAACCGGCTGATTCCTGCTAACTGATTTATAACTATGAGTAGGTATAGGTAAAGATAGGTGTTTATTTGATAAAGGTTATATGCTTAGGTAGAAAAATAAATTAAATTAATAATGGCGCTTAGTATTAGTAGTAGTTCTGCATGAATAGTATAAAAACGGTGTAAGACAGCACTAGGAGATTCCATTTCCATCTGAGATGTGCGATGTAGATGAAGTGGTTTGAGAAGTAACTAGTCAGCTTCTGTGTTCCATACTTCAACTAGTATAATGTGTAATGTAGGGAACATTATGGACGTAAGTAAGATGCGTGACTGTCATGCTGTCATTCCCTCTCTCGTAATAAATACTTAGAAGGACGTGTTTCCTCTCCTCATTGTGTGAAAAACTTCGTTGCTTAGTTGAACCCCTTTCCCCTAGAGCTAAGCTATGAAAATCAATTGATGCTGGTGGGTTTGAGACATATCCGTAACAACTAACGTAGCATCAACTGATGATTTTCCTAATGTTGCATGGAAACTATCCACTAACAGCCCACTAAATCAGAGTAATACTTGATACATTATGTATGTACATATATTTATGTAGCTCCCTATATATTGTGTATTATTTTCTAGGTACATTATTGCAATTTTTTTTCTTTTTATAAACTGCTGAGTTATTGTCAGCTCTCCTCAGTAGAATCTCCTTTTCAAGCTGGGTAAAGTCCCGTTGATTCATCATAAATGACACAACTCATCCTAAAAAACCTATTTCCATTATTTATTTAGTTTTTGATGTGAAACTTTTAAAGCACTTTGAAATGGAAAATAAAACCGCAATTTATTACTACAATATAAAGTTTATTAGTATAAAGTACCTAATATAATTGATATAAATAAAAATTATCCTTGTTGTATCTATACGTATCTTACTATTCAGTGGAAAATAGGTAATTATTTAAAAAAAAAAAAAAAAAAAAAAAAAAAAAAAAAAAAAAAAAAAAAAAAAAAAAATTATATTATATTATAATAATAAAATAATAGTAAAGTAATATTAAAACGATAATAGAATGGTAGTATAGTATGGGTGTATATGATCACGCGACTACAAGCTTACGGAGAAGTTTCCCGTCGTTCCGACCGCTCGCCAAGGGTGGGTATGGCGGTGGAGTAGGAGGGAGTTAGCGCTGTCAACATCTTGTTGTGTTTGCGCGTGGTGCGATACATAAAATTAATATATTGAGCAGGTATATTTGCAATAGATCGTTTGAATGCACTGTGTTGTTGGATGCAGTCTAATGTGAGGATCCTTAGCGGAGAGCATCCGACGAAATCTTATCTGCCTCTGGTGGATTTATATACATATCATAACTACAACATATTTACACGTATATTACTAAAACAATTATTATCGCAGGTCGGGTCAGGCTGTGGGGCGTAACGGTGTCTCGCTTCAGCGATGCCTCAGCACGGCTGGTTCTGTCTGGATGTCTACCTAGTTGGACGTTCAGATGGGATTGGCTTGTTGTTGAATCAGAGAGCTTGCTTTCTGAGCGCAGTGCAGTTCGAGTATACTTCTACGTTCCACAAAACGTCTGACTTCACCTTGCGATCTACTTATCTAAATTACGTATGTCGTTCGCAATACTCGAACGATAACTGACCATGGTTGGAAGGACGCTGTTTATTATTGCCGAAGGTTGGATTATGCGTACGTTGCGCCTCATATCTTACTACATTTTGCACTACGCTTGATCAGCCTCGACACTTCATAGTTTCATGGATTCACAACCCATGTTACTTGTAAAAGCATAGCTTCACGACCTATGCTGCGGCACATTGGCTAAAAACCATGTTACGCACAAACGACATTCTATCACCCATGGTGGTTCCGCGCTGTATTTGGTATAACATACTATTATTGAAGGGTGCATCACGCCTGTGGCTCTGTTACGTTGCGACGAACGACCCTGCAGTGCGTCCGGTGTATCCTTGAAACCTATTACAGGTATATGTGGGAGTGCACCACTCTAAAAATGCAATTATCCAGCTATACGCTGACATAAGTGGAACGCACCACTCTAAAGTATGCTCGTACATACGTTGCGCTGGCCTTCGCGATTGATGACCAAGTGGTTAAAGGGGGGGGGGCTGTTGACTTTTGGTATTCTTAGAGATGTATTAGTCCATGTATTGATGTGTCTTTAGGGGTACCAAGAGAGGGAAGAAGCCTACCGTTGGTGGCGGGGAGGAGCCAGCCAGCCATCATTTATTTTTTTAGAAATATAAATGATGCCATACAAAGCATCTTCCTTTTCTTTATAAAAGGTTATAAAAGGAAGGTGCTACCACTTGGGTTAGTTCGTAAATATCCCGAAGAGATTTATCTCTTCGCGATCACGTTACTTAATGCCTGTTTTAAGTTAACTGAATTACATCTAAAATCTGTATATAACTTAGTCGTTGGGTTGATTGAATTCGAGGCTTCCGAAACTCTAAAAGATCTTGGTTTGTTATGGACACAGCAATGTTGTGAGGGTCTTACTGCTAGATGTATCACGTGCCATTTTAAGGAAATATTGAATTTTATAAGTAGAGAGAGGTGTAGATGCTTAGGGACCCCGTCAGGTTGGTTACAATATGGGGCCGTGACCAGGATACTTGTTTCAAAGCAAGTATTTCATGGGTCCCGGTTAAAGTAAATAAGATAGGTTAACGTAGGCGAAAGCCTACAATATGTTGTCCGTGAAATGGAAAGAGTCAGAGGAAGCTTTCGAGTTCAAGTAGACCTAACGACACAGGATGATGTGTGGAAGGTGGTATTAAGCAACACAAGAAGAGAGTGTGTAAACGTCTTATGGATGGGGGGTTGTGATATCTATGTAGATGTGAGATATAACAAGTACAACTTAAAAATTGGGAGAGTGTGTCTGTTAAGCGTCGAAGAATAATAATTAGAGGGAATATGTGTAAGACGAGTAAACGGTTCGATTACAAAAGATTTGAAGAATGCTTACTTCCAGATACCTATTGGTGATGAGTGTAGGAAGTATACAGCATTTGTTTTAACGGAAAGCCTATGTATACAATGTATTACCGTGAGGATTAAAAACTGCTGTGGGAAGTTTTAGTCGTGCGGTTTTATAGTGAAAGCTTTGAAGGGGACTTAGTTGATCTGAACAGCTGCAGAACAATAGTTCTTTGCAGTAATTAGTAGTATTTGCGAGGTTTAAAGGTAGTTATAAAAACAGATCGTAAAGCTTTATTATTTGGAAATAACGCGGAAATTGATTAATATTAGAGTCACACGTTGGCTATTATATTTAGAACAATTTGATTTGAAATAGAATATACTCGTATATCAGGCAAGGATAATTTGGTTGCTGATATCTTATCCTGATATCCGCCAGATTGTAATAAAATGCAAGGAGAGAAATCTATTCTGCTAGGAAGTTATTACTTATGTAAAGTAAATAACGTGCTTAATTCATAGCTTAAGAACTTGCCTCAATTGCAAAAGGAAGATATAGAAATACCAAGATGTTGTTAGTGGACATAATAACCGTTATAAAAATAGAAATCATATAAATAATGACATATTGTATTTTAGAACTAACCTGGGAGATAGAGTATATTTGCAAAATGGGTAACAAGAAGAGGTTGTTAAACAAACTTCTATAGAACTGGGTCATCCAGGTGCTTACAAAATAATTAAATATATAAAGCACAGAATGTTTCGGGGAGATTTAACAAGTAAAGTGAAGGCTTTTAGGAAAAGTCATATTTGTCAACTTGCTAAAAATGACAATGTAAAATATGTAGGATCTTGTCAATATAATAACAGACGACGTAGGTGAGATTGTTATGGCTGTCTTGTACGGACCATTACCAGCAGAATCGTTGGGATTTACATACATTCTAGTAGTACAAGACTCTTTTAGTAGATTTATAAAATTATATGCATTACGAAAAACAACAACCAATAGTGTCTAACAAAATTAAAACATTTTAATTATATTATTAAAATAAAAGTTATTATGATTGTTAGTCTTCAATTCGTTAGTAGGGAATTAAAGGTAGGTCATGAGGCTCTGAGGATTAAGACAACATACGCCACTGTGGAATCCACGGCCTAATACCACTGAATGAGTTAACAATGAGTTAGGAAGATTGTTTAGAACTTATTGCCATAAAAATCAAAGCAATTGGGTAAGGTTTTACCTAAGAAAAAAGAATCATATAATAATGCGTAACATGATAGTATAGGTTATACACTGAATGAAGGTCTAAATGAGAAAAGCACAAAATTGAACAATTGATAGATGTTTGAATCAGGCACTAATTAACACGAATATAGAAAATATACGTAGACAAGTTAGGTTAAAATTAAAAGTAAAGCAAAAAAATTGTGAAACGGAAAATATGATATGCATAATAAAATTATTAATTATAATAGGAGATTTAGTGAAAATAGGAAAATGTAATAAATCTAAAGAGCAAAGGTGATGGTGCTAACAACGTGAATGAATGTATTTTGGTTGGAAGTTGAAAGAGGAAATAAATGGAGACACACAGAGAAAGACGAAGGAAAAGATGGGGTGTTCGCGTATACTCAGGTATGCCAGAACAAAAGCGAGGGTGTTCGCGTATACACAGGTTTGTCAAGAACAATAGCGAGGGTGTTCGTGTATACATAGATCTGTTAGAACAAAAACGAGGGTGTTCGCGCATACTCAGGTATGCCAGAACAAAAGCGAGAGTGTTCGCGTATACTCAAGTCTGTCAGAACAAAAGCGAGGGTGTTCGCGTATACACAGGTCTGTTAGAACATAAACGAGGGTGTTCGCGTATACTCAGGTATGCCAGAACAAAAGCGAGGGTGTTCGCGTATACTCAGGTCTGTTAGAACAATAGCGAGGGTGTTCGCGTATACATAGATCTGTTAGAACAATAGCGAGGGTGTTCGCGTATACACAGGTCTGTTAGAACAAAAGCGAGGGTGTTCGCGTATACACAGGTCTGTTAGAACATAAACGAGGATGTTCGCGCATACTCAGGTATGCCAGAACAAAAGCGAGGGTGTTCGCGTTTACTCAAGTCTGTTAGAACAAGAGCGAGGGTGTTCACGTATACTCAGGTCTGCTTAACATAAAAAGGGAGCAAGTTCTGGACTTAGTGAGAGGAACGCGGTGCAATTAGTTCGATGGTAAAGACATATAATTATGTTATAAGATTATATCATCGGAGGGTGGACGATGATTGACTAGTAGCTAGGATCCTACGTGGTGATATTTTGTTACGTAAATTAAAATGAAAAGGCAACATAACTAAGGATGGAATAGTTAGAAGTGATGATTACATATGAGATAAAGGGTTAGCAGGTTTGGGAAGTGCAATGAATGTGTTAAATTTGTCAACGAAAAGTTGTATTTACGTCATAAAATCATAACATCGGGGGGTTGCCGATGTTTGTATAATGATAAGTCTATATGAAGGGACGTGTTTAAATACTTTAAGACGTAAAGAAATAGGGAAACAGTAAGGAATACCAATTTTAGCTTTAGAACAACATTAGGTGTGAATGTAAAAGGTGAATGGAAAGAGCAAGATGCGAGAATTAAAGGAAGGATAGGGTAGGTAGGAGCTATGTTGCGAAGGCTATTGGTGTGATTATGACATGGGTAAGCAGAGAAAATTAGTTGGTAATCACAATATACGTCGATTGTAGAAGGAAAACCAGGAGCTAAAGTAGTCGTGGAAATTGTAGGTTATAAAAGGCACAAAGGTAGGATAGGTTTGCATCTGTTATAAAATCGTAGACGCTGGGGTTTGCGTAGGTATAAAATATTTCAAATAGTTCCTTAGCATAGTAAATTCTGTTCTGCATGCTGCATAGCATAACTATTTGCACACATCACAGAATTTAGGGGGTTGAATGTATCTATACGTATCTTACTATTCAGTGGAAAATAGGTAATTATTTAAAAAAAAAAAAAAAAAAAAAAAAAAAAAAAAAAAAAAAAAAAAAAAAAAAAAATTATATTATATTATAATAATAAAATAATAGTAAAGTAATATTAAAACGATAATAGAATGGTAGTATAGTATGGGTGTATATGATCACGCGACTACAAGCTTACGGAGAAGTTTCCCGTCGTTCCGACCGCTCGCCAAGGGTGGGTATGGCGGTGGAGTAGGAGGGAGTTAGCGCTGTCAACATCTTGTTGTGTTTGCGCGTGGTGCGATACATAAAATTAATATATTGAGCAGGTATATTTGCAATAGATCGTTTGAATGCACTGTGTTGTTGGATGCAGTCTAATGTGAGGATCCTTAGCGGAGAGCATCCGACGAAATCTTATCTGCCTCTGGTGGATTTATATACATATCATAACTACAACATATTTACACGTATATTACTAAAACAATTATTATCGCAGGTCGGGTCAGGCTGTGGGGCGTAACGGTGTCTCGCTTCAGCGATGCCTCAGCACGGCTGGTTCTGTCTGGATGTCTACCTAGTTGGACGTTCAGATGGGATTGGCTTGTTGTTGAATCAGAGAGCTTGCTTTCTGAGCGCAGTGCAGTTCGAGTATACTTCTACGTTCCACAAAACGTCTGACTTCACCTTGCGATCTACTTATCTAAATTACGTATGTCGTTCGCAATACTCGAACGATAACTGACCATGGTTGGAAGGACGCTGTTTATTATTGCCGAAGGTTGGATTATGCGTACGTTGCGCCTCATATCTTACTACATTTTGCACTACGCTTGATCAGCCTCGACACTTCATAGTTTCATGGATTCACAACCCATGTTACTTGTAAAAGCATAGCTTCACGACCTATGCTGCGGCACATTGGCTAAAAACCATGTTACGCACAAACGACATTCTATCACCCATGGTGGTTCCGCGCTGTATTTGGTATAACATACTATTATTGAAGGGTGCATCACGCCTGTGGCTCTGTTACGTTGCGACGAACGACCCTGCAGTGCGTCCGGTGTATCCTTGAAACCTATTACAGGTATATGTGGGAGTGCACCACTCTAAAAATGCAATTATCCAGCTATACGCTGACATAAGTGGAACGCACCACTCTAAAGTATGCTCGTACATACGTTGCGCTGGCCTTCGCGATTGATGACCAAGTGGTTAAAGGGGGGGGGGCTGTTGACTTTTGGTATTCTTAGAGATGTATTAGTCCATGTATTGATGTGTCTTTAGGGGTACCAAGAGAGGGAAGAAGCCTACCGTTGGTGGCGGGGAGGAGCCAGCCAGCCATCATTTATTTTTTTAGAAATATAAATGATGCCATACAAAGCATCTTCCTTTTCTTTATAAAAGGTTATAAAAGGAAGGTGCTACCACTTGGGTTAGTTCGTAAATATCCCGAAGAGATTTATCTCTTCGCGATCACGTTACTTAATGCCTGTTTTAAGTTAACTGAATTACATCTAAAATCTGTATATAACTTAGTCGTTGGGTTGATTGAATTCGAGGCTTCCGAAACTCTAAAAGATCTTGGTTTGTTATGGACACAGCAATGTTGTGAGGGTCTTACTGCTAGATGTATCACGTGCCATTTTAAGGAAATATTGAATTTTATAAGTAGAGAGAGGTGTAGATGCTTAGGGACCCCGTCAGGTTGGTTACATTGTCACATTTTAAAAAACCGAAGTTTTATGACAGCAAAAAAACGTTTATAATATCATGTAGGTACTGACTATGACATAGCTGCACTTTTGGTAACTATCGCCAGGAAGGCTGATTCAGTATTAGGTGGGTGTAGGGCTCTCCACTGATGACGATAGTGAAGGTCTGCCTGCATGCAGATCAGCCTTTCACTAGATATGGCCGCTCAAACACGTACTATGGTTACCAAAAATGAACCATAACTAGGAAGGCTGATTCTTGTACAGTATTAAAGTATGCGCAGTACCTATGTAAACAGTATAAAAACTGACGCTATTCATCGGGCCGTTCACTAGACATGGCCGCTCAAAGATGTGTTAGCCTTCCCAGTCATTGTTAATTTTAGGCAACCATAAGACATCTTTGAGAGGCGATACGTAGTCAGACCCCATCAGCATGCGGGCAGTCCTTCACTATCGTCATAAGAGGAGAGCCTACACCTACCTAATACTGAATCAGCCTTCCTGGCGATAGTTACCAATAGTGCAGCTAGTTTGAAATAAATAAAAGGTACTCTTTTATTTATTTCAAACCTTTATAATTGTAATTTTACCCATCAACTAAACCGACAGATATAATTTGGAAACAACAACAAAAAATGAGGTTTTTTGGTTCCCTTAATTTTCCGGGATAAAAAGTAGCTGTTTTATTAGGTAGTAAGTAGTATGTGTTATTCCAGACTATAATCTATCTCTGTGCCAAATTTCATCCAGATTCGTTCAGCCGTTCAGGCGTGAAAGAGTAACAAACATACATACATACATGCATACATCCACTCATCCATACTCACAAGCTTTCGCGTTTATAATATTAGTAAGGATAAGGATTTATACCTAGTTTTGAAATTTACCTACCTTTTAGTTATTTTTGCCGAATGCTTTTTACCTTGCTGTTCAGAGCTCTCCAATTTATATTCTATAACTTGATCATCGTTTAGAATTTCAAAGCTGCAATACGTAAATAACCAAAATGTTTAGATAGGAAAGATGAATGTCTTTTGTTGGTATAGTCTACTAATTATAAATTAATATTTTTTTACTAGTGTACAGACTATGGTGAGAGTTGGTAGATGAAATGGTATAACTCTGATGCGATGATGATTAGCGGAAAAGTGTTGTAGGTACAATGAAATGAAAATTTAGTTGATTTGTATTGAGAAACGAATAATTGCATTTTGCGATAAAGCGCGAAACTTGTACAGAAATTATGTAGGTAACTAATGCATTTATTTGCTTCTTCTCTGCAATCTGCATGTGATAATATTATGTGGAAGTGATATGGGATGACAGCTTTCAATATTTCAGGAAATAAGAGTAGGTATACTTTTTGTTTGTTTTTTTCCAATGCAACGGCTTATTTTCTTTTTTATAATAGGCAGACCTTCTTTTATGTTTTCCCATCTGCAAAAATAATGAATCACAATAAATCATTCTAGATCATGTCTAGATAATTTAAAAAAACCGGCCAAGTGCGAGTCGGACTCGCGCACCGAGGGTTCCGTACTCAAGAAGTAGGTACTGAAGCAAAACAATCAGGCAAAAACCAATATGTTTATTTGACGACGAGTACTTAGAAGAACTTGCGTTTAACCCTATCTTTGACGGTAATAATTACCTTTGTTAATGAAGCGCAAAACTAACTTTGTTTGTAGAGGTTTACTGTTAATATCAAAAAAACTATGCTAGTTAGAGCATTGGCTATAGTTTTCCTGTAAAATATACATAAATTCCTATTGACCATAATTATTTCAGATTTTTCGATTGGTAAACTCCGGAGATAAGGGGGGGGGAACGGTATTTTTTTAGACTTTTTCCCCGATAAATCAAAAACTATCATGACTAAAAATAATTAAAAATCTGTTTTAGAATGTACAAAGTAAACCCTTTCATATGATACCCCACACAGTACAGTTATCTCTTTTTTAAATTTCACCCCTCCGATTTTCCCCCCTTTTTAAATAAGAACAAAAATGATTTCCAATTTTTTTAAATTCCAGTATCTTTGGGCCACTAATATACACAACTATTCCAAATTTCATGTCGATAGCTTCGGTAGTTACTGAAATAATCGAGTGTGACGGACGGGCAGACGGACAGACGGACAGACGGACAGACGGACAGACGGACAGACAGACGGAGAAAGTCGCACCATAAGGGTTCCATTTTACCATTTTGGTACGGAACCCTAAAAATACATGGACTGATGAACTTTGCTGAGCTTTGATAAAAGCCTCAGGTATGTTTACGTCATTATGTCAAAAAATTAAAGTGTCGGTACATGGGTTTTACTGGCGTTGCACTCTCCATTATATTATGCGCTGGCTGTAAAAGTACGTGGTGACGTGTCTGTAAAAGTTTTACTTCAACAAACGTCAAATTTGAAATCACACAATGATACAAAACCCAACAATCAGCGCAACAATACGAAAATCACCGCGGCCGACGCCATATTAATTTTTTTTTGAAGGGATCTTTTATTTCAAATATTACAAATAATTACACTGACTATTACTGTAGGTAACTAATAAAACAAATTATACTTACTTTTTTACAATAGTCACACACTGCAGAAGTAAATTGTTTTTGTACTCGACAGAAAGCAAGATTATCACTTCAGATCAGACGAAGCTATTTTGACAGCCTACGTGCGACTGAAAACTGCCAAGCAAGTTCTGCGCGTTCAGTAAAATATTGGATGAAGCTAGGCGGCGTGCGCACGTTTATTTGTTTTATACAAAACAATAGAGAGGATTGGAAAAATTGTGCCTTTATGAGGAATTTTGTTTTGTTTAAGTTATGTTTCATTCTATCTATCTATATATGTACTTATGATAAAGCTTTGGAGTAATGTTTATTATGTATACAGACCCCAAAAATATTTATATAGAACTAGATGATTCCCGCGTCTTCGTCTGCGTGGACCCCATAGACCCGAAATTGATATTTCGCCAGTTTCCCCCTTCGGACGACTGTTATAAAAGAAAAAATCTACTTAGACTGAGCTATAAGAACCAAAATACCCGTTCAAAGTAAGTTTTAGTGGAGTTCGTGCACAAAACAGGCAAAATAAGACAGAGAATAAAATACCGTTTTGGGCTCAGTGAATAATAAAATAACCACCAATTCAATTTTCAAAATAAATATTTTATATACAGAAATCGTCCAGTTACATTTTTTTTATACGTATAAATATCGATGATTAGTTTTGTTCAATGGTAGTGGATGCATTGACGTTTGTGTACGGATACTAACAGTGACAAACGTCAGTTCAGGAGCAACGGGACGCAACCTCACGCCTTGAGAGCCCGCAGGCGTATGGGAAATGACTGCCGTATTTCATGAATATATAAAGAAATTTTGTGATGCGCGCGCCCGTACTAAATTTGTATGAAAAATTAGTGCTGTAAAAATGAGGGATGTTTGGAACCAGATTGTAAAAAAACTATAAGTTTTATTGAAAATATTATTTATTTAAAGTGTTTTTTGATCTTTTACGATCAATTTAAAATAACTTTTGTCTAAATAATGTTTCAAATTAAATCACAATAGTCGGAACGCGATAAGACCTTTTTTGAGATTTCCATGAATTTCCCAATAATTTTCTGCCGTTACTATACGATTTTTTGACCACTTTTTTTAATTACATCATACTATATCTCAATGAGTAGCGAATGGTATTCATTCGATAATGAAATTTTAATTTTTGCTATACTAAAATGTCGGAACAGAAAAGGATGTTTCCCCCTATTACAGTACATCCGTCCTTAATACTGCACGCTCAAAATGCTAAATTTTGTTTACATTAAGTATTATAGTCAGGCTGTAAGTTTCATCTAAGTGAATTGTAAAATTATTTTTGAAACAATAAGAGTGTCAACTACATCAAGTAATACTGCTTTATGCGCTGCTAGTAAGCCCCCAGAAGTCATAGCGAATACGAGTGGTCGTTTTTTCCCCCGCTGTCTTCATATCCGGCGCGTGCGGAACCTCTGTAGTCTGAAAACATTGGCTTCACGTGACGCCGTAGGATTTGACAGGCCCGGTTCACGCGGGCGGCCGAATACGGCTTAGGCTCCGTTCACACGCACCACAAGACAGTATTGTGCCAAGTTTTTCAAGAAAATCAATAATCGCACCAATAAGTTTGAAACACAACAAATAATAATTGTAGTTTTATTTATTGAAGTCGAAACGTGGAGTGTATACTGCTCTCAGTGCACCTGTAGTTTTTTTGATACATCACTCTTGCCATGGGAACGAAATTACCTATCTTACGAAATTTGATCATGCAAAATTTTCTGCGTTAATTTTACGTCATTCAAATTAAATTAATTAATTAAATAATTTTATTGCAGGTCGGGGACCCATATAAAAACACGTTTACGTTACACAAACAAAACAATGACTAAATACAATGTACAACTAGTACAATGTATAAATTATACATTAATAAAATACATAGATACATACATAAAAATTTTAAATACATTTCAAAATGAATATTAAAGTATTGATTTGTCTGTTGTGTCTATGAGTGCACTACACGGACACACCCAATAGACAGGGACGTTTGAATCTCTACAGAAAGCAGAAGTAGGTATAGTGCACTGATTATGAGACTTGATAATTAATTTGATAAAGGAAGCGTTTGCCTACATGTACTACCTTTAGAAGTTTAACTCATACGCTCCTTTTTGTGGGATCCGACACTCTCCAAACATTAATTCGCTGTATTCAATCACGAACGAGACACTGGCTCCTCGTGGAAAAGTGGCTCGTGTAAGTGAACCCTTACGCAATACGTGTGTTGTCTTTATCTAAAGACTACAAACAATCTTGACAGTGGGGAGCATTCGACACATACGCGGCGAAAACGCGCAGACGCGAAAAAAGGAAAGAGTTAAATGAATGCGACGCCGGCATTTTCACTTTTCTTCATTAGCTGCGTTGGGAGTTTTGCTAGAGTTCGTCTGTACGTGGTACATACACTGTGTTATTTTGTCGTTTGTATTTCAAAGCTGCTGCAAGTCCTCTGCTTGTGATTATTTCACACGGTTAAAAATGTATACGAACAATAATTTTATTATTAAGTCCATACTTAATTACTTAATATTACTTTATTAATTAATTTACTTAATAATATTATAAATGCGAAAGTGTGTCTGTCTGTCGGTCTGTATATATCTGTCTGTCTGTCTGCTAGGCTTTCACGGCCCAACTACTCAACCGATTTTGATGAAATTTAGTACAGGGATAGGTCGTATCCCGGGGGAGGACATAGGCTACTTTTATCCCGGAATATTCAAGAGTTCCCGCGGGAATCAAAAACCTTAATTCACGCGGACGAAGTTGCGGGCATCATCTAGTCAAAAATAACATTTTCATCGCTCTCTAGTGAAATAAACTCCTAGAAGGGGACTTACCATCACTTACATCGCCAACAGTGTTGTTTTGATATAATTATTGACGTTCGTGTTTCAGAATTATAGTCCTTATTTTAGGGATGTCAAGGTACGTCATATAAACATATAAAACATTTTTTTAAATAATACTGCTGTAAGCGATGATAGCAAGAAGACAGGTGTAGTATCCTATAATTTGCTTCTACCCGTATTGCCCTTATAGTGCCCTAGTGAAGGGCAATTAATACGGCAGTCGGCGCCACGTCAACGAGCTTGTATAGTAAATAAAGTTCAACATTGACATAGTGGTCGTTGTGCGTCCTATAATCAATTATGACTTATATGGTCATATAGTAATAGTCAGTATTCTGTGGTCATAACATTATTATGTTGCACTTTATCAGGGTTCCGTACCAAAATATTAAAATTGAACCCTTTAACGTGTGTGTATATTTTTATTTTTTGTTTGATAGGCGACTTGGTTGAGAGTATGCTTAGCACAACTCGTTCAAGAAAATCTTTGCAGCCCTTATAGATCATCAGTTTTTTTTTCTATTCGATGTAGATGTGAGCACTTCCCACAGGTCTAATCAAATCAAATCAAATGTTTTTTTCTTTTAATTTTTTTTATTCAAATAAACTTTTACAAGTACTTTTGAATCGTCAAGTGAATCTACCACTGGTTCGGAATGCCATTCCTCAATCGATTCGAAAGGTAGTCTTTTACTTCAACATATCGGGAGTTAATAAAAAATTTATGTATATATTTTTTGTTCTACAGTCTCAATTCTCAAAAACTAATAAATAACCACATAGTCCTTCCAAGTTACGGAACCCTCGGTGAGCGAATCTACTCGTAACTTGGCCGGTTTTTCAATTATAAAACGACCTGACCTGTGTTTACTCAATTATTATAACGTACCATCAACTCGTAGCTTTGTCTAGGTAAATACAGAATACGTACAGTTAATTGATTGTTAACTATTACATTCCCCTGTACCTCATTCATGAAGTTGTTAAAAACATTTTTTTTGTTATATCAACAGTCGAATCACCATTTTAGTGCAATCTAAAATTATGTGCTTTGAAACCCACGCGGGTAAAGTCACAGACATTCAGCTAGTAGGTACTTAGCTAAATAAAACAACGCTTATAGTCTAAGGTGAAACGTCAAAAGTCTATCAGCAAAGTTGCAAGCTCCCATCATCTTATTGATCTTATCGATTATTTAATTATCTTGAGGGATGAGTTGCCTAGTTGCGACAACGTATATCTGTCGATTGCGATTGCTAAACAACGCTGACCCAAGCCGGTAACTGGATGGTTGAACGAATTTGGTAGTCCAAATTTGGCCTTTTCGTTTCCTAAGTGCCTCTGAGAGTACGATAAGCCGTCAGTCCCGGTTATTTCAAGTAACCTTCTTCACTTCACTTCAAGTTAGCCCTTGACTGCCATCTCGCCTAATGGTAAATAATGATGCAGTCTAAGATGGTAGCGGGCTAACCTGTTAAGGGCATGTCAGTTATATTAAACCCATTCCTACTCTACTCCTATTCGGTTTCTACACGGCATCGTACCAGAATGCTAAATCGCTTGGCTGCATGTCTTTGCCGGTAGGGTGGTAACTAGCCACGGCCGAAGCCTCCCACCAGGTCAGACCAGGGAAAATTCAGACGGTCACGACCCTCAGCAATGAGAAATACGACGCAGAGAGAAAATAAACCAAGCCTACACGTGATCTAGTGAAGTCTATAATTAGGCCTCGTCCTATAAACCACTTAGGTACCATATGCTCCAGCTCGGCACTTAATCTTTGACACATCATGCCCAGTGATATATCTGTGACGTGATACGCGCCGGAATCAGGTCCAATTACCCGCACGTACTCATACGGACGGACAGACGGACAGAGTGAACTTATGAGTTATTTATGAAGATCCCTGCGGAATCGGCGCCGCAGTTTATGACTGCGGTAATGACAGATCGTTATCTGAACAGCCAGGTATTAGCGGGGCGAATATTCAGACAGACTAGTTCAGATGTAGTTTACAGTACTGCTTTAGTTCGTTATTTTGACGAGCTCCCTGGCGTAGTGTTGAGTGCTGTTCTCTTATAGTGGGATGTCCCGGAATCCATTCCTGGCACGGTCGATTTGGGAATTTATTATTTCTAATTTTTTCTGGTCTGGTCTGAGTCTTCGGCCGTGGCTTATTAATACCCTATCGCCAAGCGGTTTAGCGTTCCGATACGATGCCGTATACAGACCGATTAGGGGTATTGGTAATTTAATGCTTTAGAGTTCTTAATAATGTTCTCAAAAATGTGTGAAGTGTGCGAATCCGAACTCAGCCAGCGTAGTGGACTATGGCCAAACCCTAATTATTCTGAGCAGAGACTCGCGCTTAGTAGTGACTCAACAATAGGTAAAACTTGAAGGCGATATTAGGTTATGTTTCGAGCATTTTCACCACTATGATATAACAGTAACACCGATTGTGCATAAACTTCAATAATTCTATTAAAAGATAACCACAGGCAAGTGCCTATCAATCTAAATCACTATCTGGTTATATTTATCTCGTCGCGGAATCGTCCAATAAATTTTCTTCTTGAATTGGCGAATGTCATATGAAATTAGTAGTTTATTGCGCCGGTGCGTGTCTGGACGGATGAAAGTAACGATATTAAATGCAGTTTGTATGACGCTTTGATAGTTTGAGATGCGACTAGATTTTTCTCAGGTGTATCTAAGTTTAGTGGTTAACACCACTCGGCATTTTGTGCATGTAGTCAGGGGTTCGATGCTCGGTAACACACACCAAAACTTTTCGGAGTCATGTGCTATCACATCACATTGCAATTTACACTTTACACTTATAATATATAAATAAAGGCGAAAGTATGTGTGTGTGTTTGTTTGTTACTCTTTTACGCAATAACTTCTGAACGGATTTGGCTGGGAATAGAGCTAGATTATACTCAAGATAGGCTACTTTTTATACCGGAAAATTAAGGAATTTCAGTTACTCCACGCAGGCAAAGGCGCGGGCATCAGCTAGTAAGTAATATATAACGGTGAATGAAAACATCGTCATCGTCGAAAAATCTGGCGTGCCCGAGAGTTCTAATAATGTCCGCATAAAGTTCCGCATTTGGCCAGCGTGATTGACTATGGTAGTATGGTGACACCTTTCTCATTCTAAGACGAGACTCGTGCCAAGGGTAGAAATGTTGGTGATGATGCCATTTCCATTCATTTTATGCCAACGCAAGAGATGTAAAAACTTTAGCCTTCAAAACCATAGAGGTTTTCAATTTCAATTTCAATTTCTTTATTAATTGCAATTCCATAGGTACACTTATTCCTTAAAATATAACATTAAGTCAATAATAGGTAAGGTAGGCTATGGATACCCAATAGACAGTTTGGGTGTAGCAACAACAGTGCGTTGTAGTAGGGAGACCGATTTTATTTGTGTTTATCCGTATCATTAAAAAATCATCAATAGTGTAGTAACACTTGGTAATTAAATAGTTTTTAGGGTTCCGTACCCAAAGGGTAAAAACGGGACCCTATTACTAAGACTCCGCTGTCTGTCTGTCTGTCTGTCTGTCTGTCTGTCTGTCTGTCTGTCTGTCTGTCTCCAGGCTGTATCTCATAGACCGTGATAGCTAGAAAGCTGAAATTTTCACAAATGATGTATTTCCGTTGCCGCTATAACAACAAATACTAAAAATTAAAAAAATATATATATTAAGGGGGGTCCCCATACAATAAACGTGTTTTTTTCGTATTTTTTTGCTCAATATTAAAAACGGTAACAGGTAGACGGTTCAAATTTTCACAGAATATTAACTTGTATATTACCTTTCAAAATAAATAATTAAATATCAATAAAGTAAATATCAAAGGGGGGCTCCCATACAACAAACGTAATTTTTTGATATTAACAGTAAACCTCTACAAACAAAGTTAGTTTTGCGGTTCATTAACAAAGGTAATTATACCTACTTCTTGAGTACGGAACCCTCGGTGCGCGAGTCCGACTCGCACTTGGCCGGTTTTTATTTAATGTGTTTTTTTTCGGATGAATGCTCAAACTAAGTGTAGTTTCTTGTAATTATTAGATATCAGCCTGACCTCTTTCAAGTCTCTTTCAATGCGGGTATCTTTAAATCAAGAGTGAATAGGCATCCATCTTAGGCCGCATCACCACTTCCCATCAGGCGTGATTGTGGTCAAACGTAAGCCTATAATGAATTTTAAAAAAAGTGCTGCGTCCTCGGTTCTCTGTTCTTGTTAGGGTTCCGTAGCCAAATTTGGCAAAAACGGAACCCTTATAGATTCGTCATGTCTGTCTGTCTGTCTGTCTGTCTGTCTGTCTGTCTGTCCGTCCGTATGTCACAGCCACTTTTTTCCGAAACTATAAGAGCTATACTGTTGAAACTTGGTAAGTAGATGTATTCTGTAAACCGCATTAAGATCTTCTTACAAAAATAGAAAAAAAACAATAAATTTTGGGGGTTCCCCATACTTAGAACTGAAACTCAAAAATTTTTTTTTCATCTAACCCATAGGTGTGGGGTATCTATGGATAGGTCTTCAAAAATGTTATTGAGGTTTGTAATATCATTTTTTTCTAAACTGAATAGTTTGCGCGAGAGACACTTCCAAAGTGGTAAAATGTGTGTCCCCCCCCCGTAACTTCTAAAATAAGAGAATTATAAAACTAAAAAAAATATATGTTGTACATTACCATGCAAACTTCCACCGAAAATTGGTTTGAACGAGATCTAGTAAGTAGTTTTTTTTAATACGTCATAAATCGTAAACCGCAATTTACCTTTCATTCAATCAACTCAAATATTTAAAAAAAACATTTAATTTAAAACTTACTACAGGTTTGTACGGAACCCTCCGTGCGCGAGTACGACTCGCACTTGGCCGGTTTTATTTTTTATCGGTTAAGTCTAGGAATGTCGTCTGTAGATCTGTACATCTCATAACAGAATTAAACCCGTAACCTTACACCGCTAGTGCTGTACTCATTACGCTAACACTTGCGCCTGAGTCTGACATTGATTCCACCTCAACCTTCATTCTAATTTTAACTCTATGTACATTAATATAAAGTTCTCTTTTGTATTGTCCAATTACCACAATATCACTTGCTGTTTAATTTGCAATCTTATTTCTATTAGAAAAGAGTTATGTTTTGATTGTTTTACATAAAAGTTCTGTAACGTCTACGGTTGATTCCACTACACCTGATTTACAATATTGGGCTTTATAAAAATCCAAATAGAGTGATATTTTGTTTGTTGGTTTCACGGAGCAGAATCTCGTCTTATTAAGCGAGAAACGAGGCATCAGCATCCATCATAATTCTGCCTCATTTTGTAATGCGCCTGCGAGATGCTATATTTTCATATGCAAATGCAATTTTGCATTTGCAGTCTTCATCAGCCTTAGCAACAAGTGTTAGGGGCGATTTTTCTAGAGCCGTAGCAATAGTAAGTTGGTTTTATAAGTGCGTAGGTACTGCCCGGTCGAACTAGTTGGTACTTGGTGGTTTCTTAAAAGTTGTTGATATGGAAGTTGGATTTTAATTCGCGATATCTGTTTTCTCCTAAGTACCTATATGGGAAATTGGCTTGCGCTCTACGATTAACATCACATTGAAGCTGTCTTTATCCATCGAGTCGTTATTAAACTCAAATTCATGAGATTTTAGGAAAACTTTCTTAAGTACTCACTTGTCAGAAGGACTGACTCATTTTTTGCGAAAAGGATCAGCTTGGCTGTTTGATTTAGTTTGGGTAATTGATTTAGTATTGGCTAATTGACTTAGGTTTTCATTCAAAAATTTATGACTTTCTTAAAATCTCAACAATTCATCAGTTGATCATTAAAAATTAGTGAAATCCATACTTAAACTAATATCATAAATTGTGTGCTTGTCTGTCTGCTACACTTACGACTCATCTGTTCAAACATATTCGTTGCAATTTGGTACCGAATAGGTACATCCCGTGGAAGGACATAGGCTACTTTATGATTGATTGATTGACAGCGTCAACGTAACAACGTAAAATTTTTTCCCGTATTTTTAATTTTATTTTCAATCTACAAAACTTTAATAATTTTGATAATTAATAGTAAATTACAGTATCCAGTACCCATATTTTTGAAGCTCTTATGGAGAATTCGTAGCGCGGAAGCCTTTTCTTATACTTATACCTATTGGTAGAGTTACCCACCAAGTTCCACGGCATTAGCTGCAGTCAGCAACTGAACTGTGTATGTGTGTGTTACGGGAAAGCATCCAGCTCAAAAAGTGATCTCGTGCGTTTTCTATCCGACGCCTTGCCTCACGTTTTACGCCACTTGCGTTCCCTTTAAGGTTGCATTTGCTAATGGGCAATGCAAATAGCCCTGTGATGGAAGTATACACCCGTCCAAGACGAACATCCCGGCCTCCCGCTTTAAGCAGTGTTATTTATAATATTTATGTTAATTTTATTAATTATTTGTTTTATACTTGCTCTATATTTTTTAAGTAAGTTATTAATTAATCGCTCTATAATGCACCGTTGCGCCTGGGCAGGTAATCTTCATGAGATTCGGCCTACTGTGTCCCTGGAGGATCGAGAACAATGCCCGGATTGCTCTGGCTTTTTTAAAGGACAGAGAGGTCTAAAAATTCACCAGAGTAAGTCTCACAAAAACGTTCCTCTTTCTGTTCCTGATTTTAACCAAATCCAAAATTCAGACATCCCCTGTCCTGAACTTCCCTTTTGGCAGATACTTTCTTCTTTTAAGGCATCCAAACCTGTAATAAAACGCATTCCACGTGGTGCTCGTTTCTCCGTGGCTACCGCTCTGACACATTCAATTAAGGCGGTGGTTCAACACAATACACAGCGCGCCTGGGAGCATCTTCTGATCTTTCCATATGCCGTGCTTCACGTCAGTTTTGACAAGAACAACAAAAGCTCTCTAACAACCAGAATAAAGGAAAATTGCGTGAAGTATGGCGCGTATGGAGAATCTGCAACCTCTTTGAACAGTGCCTCGGCCCACGTTCAAAATTTAAGGTTTTGCACAAAACCTGTCTCTGAGTCTGCAACTTACAAACTTGTGGAAAGCAGACTCAGTGATGGTGATATTAAAGGTGCTGCACGTATCCTCTTCTCCAGTGACACAGTGGCTCCTGCATCACCAGAAACACTCTCAGCTTTGGAAGAAAGACATCCACCTCCAGCAGCCTCTCTTCAACTCCCCCCGGCACCATGTCAGCCTGACTGTACTACAGTTATTGAAATTATTGGCCAGGACGTTTACGAAGCTGTTATGTCATTTCAGAAGGGCTCCGCTGGTGGTTCAGACTCCCTGGCACCGCAACATTTAAAGGATCTCATTTGCTGTGGAAACGGTGAAGCCGGCGTGGCCCTTCTTAGGGACCTGACAGCGCTAGTCAATTTAATGTTGTCCGGGCGAGTCAGCACTGAAATTACTGACGTACTATACGGTGCAAATCTCTGTGCCTTGAAGAAAAAGGGTGGCGGCATTAGGCCTATCGCAGTTGGCACAACTTACCGCCGCCTCGCAGCTAAAATTTGTTGCAGAAAAATTGCGCCAGCCCTAACTGATTATTTCCAGCCTGTCCAACTAGGCTTTGGCTCGCGGGGTGGCTGTGAAGCCGCCGTTCATTCGGTCAGGACCTTTTTAGATCAAAACTGTGGTGAGGTGCTGCTGAAGGTGGACGTGAAGAATGCTTTTAACTCCGTAGATAGGGGTGTCCTGCTAACTGAGGTGAAAAACAAAATCCCAAATTTATATAATTTCCTTTGGCAGTGTTATAGTAGTCCCTCAAAATTAACGTATTTTGGAAATAAAATATTATCTGCTGTTGGCTGCCAGCAAGGCGATCCTCTAGGCCCTGCAGTGTTTAGTCTCGCCATCCATCCTATCGTCCAACGCCTTCAATCTAAACTTAATGTTTGGTACTTGGATGATGGGACCTTGGGTGGTGATGCAGAAACTGTCTTAGACGATCTTTCCAGTCTTGTCAAAGAGTTCCAGGCGATTGGTTTGGAATTAAATTTTGCCAAGTGTGAACTCTTTGTTTCGGACGTATGCACCTCGAAAGATTTGGCTATTCAAAAATTCAAATGTTTGGCACCTAACATTAAGATCATTGATAAATCTTCCCTCCGCCTGTTGGGCTCCCCTATCCTCGATGAATCATTCCCTTCTTTCTTCGAGGAAAAAATTCAAAATTTTTCACAGTATTCCATCCGGCTATCAAAAATTAACGTTCATATGGCTTTTACAATCATCCGGTTCTGTCTTTTCGTTCCAAATTTTACCTACACTATCCGGTGTTGTCAGCTGTGGAAGCACACTGAGCTGTTGAACAGCCTTGACAATATGGTCAAAAATTGTTTAACATCTATTTTAAATATTAATTTGGAAGATCGAGTATGGATGCAGGCGTCGCTTCCTGTGTGACTGGGGGGCCTGGGCATTAGATCTATCTCTGGTGCCGCTCTCCCCGCTTTCTTGTCCTCTGTTCATGGCACCCTAAATTTATCCCAAAAGATTCTTGCGTCCTCTCTAGATGATTTCGTCATTAGTTTCATGGATGAGGCCAAGTACGCGTGGACACACGCCTGCCCAAACCGCGAATTCCCGATATCCCTCTCGTCACAACGGCAATGGGATGGGCCGATCTGCGAGCTAGCGCGGAAAAAGCTTATTGACACGTGCTCAAGCTCTGCAGATCGTGCCCGCCTTCTGGCCGTGGGGGAGTGGGAATCCGGTCTGTGGCTGCAGGCCCTCCCGTCGCCCAACACAGGAACCTTAATTGACTCTTCCGCTTTTCGGATAGCTGCGGCGCTTCGCCTGGGCACATCGTGCTGCGCTCCACACCGCTGCCATTGTGGCTCTGCCGTCGACCGACTCGGTCACCATGGTCTCTCCTGCGTCAGCAGCGCAGGGCGTATCCCCCGTCACGCCAGCCTGAATGATATAATCCGTCGGGCCTTTGCCACTGCCGGATATGCGGCTATTCTGGAGCCAGTTGGGCTCATGCGAGACGATGGCAAGAGGCCCGATGGTATGACCCTGGTTCCTTGGTGTTTGGGGCGGCCCTTGGTGTGGGATGCCACATGTGTAGACACCTTGGCTCCTTCCCACCTTCCAGGCACTACCGTTAGGGCTGGTGCGGCGGCGGAATCAGCGGAGGGCCTCAAGGTGCGTAAATATAGCACACTGGATAGTGGCTATATGTTTGCGCCTTTTGGGGTCGAGACGCTAGGGCCTTGGGGGGCTGGGGCGCGCAGAATCTTTAAGGAACTTTCTGCGCGCCTGGTCGAGGCAACACGTGACCAGAGTGCTGGTATATATTTCGCTCAGCGAGTGAGCATAGCAATCCAACGCGGCAATGCTGCCAGCATTCTGGGCACGCTGCCCACTGGTAGCGGTCTTTTAGATTAGGTTTTTAGTTTTTAGTTTTAATTTTTTGTTGTCAAATTGTAATTACTATGTTAAATAAACTATATTAGTACCGCATAATATAATTGTAAAAAATATGTGATTAAAGAAAAGGCTACTTTTTATCCCGGAAAAACAGTCCTAACTGAATAATTACAAACATGTAAACCACGTGGACGAAGACTATTTGTCACATAATCTAGTGTTAGTTCGTTGCACAAGTTGTAACTATCTCTCAGACTACAAAGCCCATTGATTATGGCGTAGCTTTGCCGCCTTTTGTCACAGTTTGTGGAATTCGGGAGTCTGCGTTGTTTTTATTGCAGCCGCACTATTGCTTGTGCAATATCTTGCCAAATGTTTACAATGGAGTACTTTCGACGCAACCCCATTGTTTACACTATACGACATTTAAGAATCGCAATACGGAAGTGACAAAGAACCTATTGTCAGTCTTTTTCAACCGACTTCAAAAAAAGGAGGAGGTTCTCAATTCGACAGTATTTTTTTTTTTTTATGTTTCTTACCTCTGAACTTTTGACTGGGTGAACCGATTTGGATGATTCTTTTTTTATTTGACAGGAAATACTTCCCATGTAGTCCCCTATAAATTTTATCGAAATCGGTTTTTAAAATATCAACAATAAAATAAGTACTTTGTATAGCGTGTGCTTGTTGTTGTAAAGTTGGCGCGGGAGTTTGAAGTGGGTTGTTTAAAAAGAATTTTTTATATTAAATTATCTTTCTACTACAAGTCAAGCCCTTGGCTGCGATTCTCGAACTCGAAAGGTATTCGAAGCTGCATGTACTTACCGTGTAACTAAGAATCCTGGAGACGCAATTCATTAAAAGATCTTTAATATATTCAGATGAGTGCATCATTAGAATCTGACTTTTTAACCGACTTCCAAAAAGTCGGTTCTCAATGGCTCGTCATTTTAATCGTGGCAGTTAAAATTAAAATTCCGGTATGGATGACGTTTTTTTTAATAATTATACTATGACAAATTAGTCTGCATAAGCTGTCTTGTCCTATCAAATACGATGCGATTTTAATGAACTACCAAATAGGCATCCATTTACCAAATTAAAATAGCGTTGGTACAATTTCAGCACGCCGTATATCTGTCGTGTCGTATTCATAACTAATCAATCACCATCTTAAGACGCGGCCGACTGTACACTGAGTGACATATTTACTGGCGCATAAATCTACTGCGCTGGGTGTTTAGTTATAATATGTATGCATATATGTTGTAGTGTACATACATATTTTTAGATGTTATACTGGAAATCCATTATTTAGTGAGTAATTTTTAATGTAGCATAGTGACTTTCAAGATCAAAAAAAAAAAAAACGACCTACTAAGGGTTATTTATCACGAGGAAGTAAGTAGTATGCATACGAATCTATTGAATTAAAGTTAAAATACAAGGGGACACTTGTAAGTTACTCTTTTTTTTTAATATAGGCTAGCGCTTGGCTGCAATCAGACTTGCTTGCAGGTGGTGATGCAGCCGGAGCGCGCTTGCCTAGAAGATGCCTGTTCACTCTTGATTTACGACAATTTGAATGCTATGACGCCTTCGTCTGCGTGGATTTTTTGAAAAATGCTGATAAACTACTTGATTTTAAGGTATGAAAGTAGTTGTAAGGGATGTAATCTGCCTCTGTAGTAAATTACGTCAAAGTGGGTTGAGCAGACGGATCTTAAAAACATAGCAGACAGACAGACAAATACACATTCGTGTAAAAGACAGGCATCATATTAGGTAATCCATGCTAATAAAGTGTGTCTGTCTGTCTGTCTGCTACGCTTTCACGGCCCATCTGCTCAACCGATTTTGATGAAATTTGGTACAGAGGTAGATTGTATTCCGAAGAAGGACATAGGCTATTTTATCCCGGAAAATTAAAGAGTTTCCGCGGAAATAAAAAAATCTTAATCCACGCGGACGAAATCGCGAGAATCATCTAGTTGGTATATATTTAAATCTATAACATATTTTGAAATACTTGTGTTATTAATTGTAGACATAATATTATGTTTGACTACAATGAGCGCTTTTTCCTAGAAAGTCTCCTTCCTTTTGCTGGTTATTCTCGGTAGAAATGGCATTCCGAACCAGTGGTATATTCAAAAGCACTTATTTAGTTTATTTGATAAACAATTATGAGTTTGAGTTTAGAAGACGCCAATACACTCTTACTTTAAAAATAAACAGATAAAAATTGGCAAAAAATTGTTAAGTAAGTAGAGCTATATATTGTCATAATAAGCCCCTGAAAGTAAAGTCGGCTTTTGTCAATCACTTATTAAGGGTATTGTGCTGCTATTTATATTTGATGCTGACAATATTTTAAATCAGGGCTTAAATCATCACGTCAATGAAAAATAAAGTAAATCCGCTTTTATCGCGGGCGCCTCAGCGCGTGACGTCACCGCCGCCATTTTGAATACACATACAATTTGACACGGCGACGCTTTGACAGACGACATTTAATTACCGACCCCTCATTACCTGGATATTGACGGATATTGATATCTGGCTATTTATTTATCACGATGCGGCTACGACGCGATATCAAGCGTAGTAGTTGATAATAATAAAAGGGTCTTAACACACAGACGGACGGACAACGAAGTGATCCTATAGGGGTTCCGTTTTTTCCTTTTGAGGTACGGAACGCTAAAAATAATCTTTACAACTACAGCTGGATGATGAGTCAGACAGCTGTTACCCTAAATCTCGAATGCACACTTCCTAAGCCGAGTTTCTTGATTGTTCTTTTCGGTTCGAATATGTTTCCGATCCAGTGGTAAATTCACGTGGCCATTCAAAAGCTTGTATAACTTGTGTGACTTGTCAAAGTTTAATTGAATTAAAAACAATTTTGTATTTTTTTTAAAACGGTATTCGTCTAACACCATGCGGACCACACGAGGGTTTGTATAAGAGAGCATTGTTCGAACATCGACGTGCTGTGTGTGCCATATTATTTCATACATGCACCTAAACATCGAAATATTATTAGTCTAAGTCCTTAAACTTAGGCGCAGAAATATTACGTCTTTGTTTGCAGGTAGAGTGAAATTAAAAGTGACGCATATAGCGCTAGTCACCCTACGACAAAATGACTAAAAATCGTTGAGTGTAAAAGCATTTGTGTAGGCTCCATGTAGGCTCTCGTTCGAAAATTGCAGTTAATTCGGCGCTGAATTTTTAATAATAAGGCCTTAATTAAAATATTCGTGACACTCGTGATTAATACGAGCCGTCGCTCAAGTCTCTGATTAAAAACATGTCAAAGCAATACTGTTTGTGAAGATTTAATTTTTTATTAAAGCCAACCTGGGCCATAGGGTGCAAACACAAAACTGCGAAGCGGCGTGACCGAATTCATACCATAAATTTCGCTAAAAAAAAGTAACGTCGTTTTGACGACATCCCTGGCGCAGTGTTGAGCGCTGATGTCTTAACGTGGGAGGTCCCGGGTTTGATTCCTGGCAGGGTCATTGGGATTTTTTATAATTTCTGAATTTTCTCTGGTCTGGTCTGGTGGGAGGGATCGGCCGTGGCTAGTTACCACCCTACCAGCAACGACGCACCGCCAAGCGATTAAGCGTTCCAGTACGATGCCGTGTAGAAAATGACTAGGGGTTTGGGTTTAATATAACAGTCATACCCCTAACAGTTTAGCCCACTACCATCTTAGACTGCATCGTCACTTATAATCAGGTAATAAAAATAAAAAAAACGTAATAATTTTGTTTCGTATTATGCACTGTAGGTAACGGTTTTATAAACTTAACTGCAAAAACAATATACTCCTTTTTTCAGGCAGTCGTTTAAAAAACCTGTTGTAGTTAATATTTAAAATATATAAAATTAATTACTTTGATTAATTACGATTTATGTAATTAATGTATTTCTGTCTACTTCTTCTTTTATGGACTTAGCTTCTTACAAAGTCTTAACCATAATAATTAGAAGTATACATTAATTTGCGTACGGTTGATATACCTACCCCTATTGCATGGTGTTACGCTCGGCTGCGATCCGCGATGGATTCGATTTCCGTTAAAAGATGATAAATATTCATTTTCCACTATTGATACCTACTTCAATCAATTAAGTTTTGTTTTTCAATTTAGATTGTTTTACAATCGTACATTGTAGAGTCAACATTTCCTGAAGAATCCGGTATCGGAGTGCAACATACGTTGAGAATAATTTGGAAGATTTCTGTGGTGTGGTGAATATCACGGGCTATTTAAGTGCGGGATACACACTGTACCAGACAGTTTTTTTTTATCCACTACAAGTTAGCCCTTGACTGCGATCTCACGTGATGGTAAGTGATGATGCAGTCTAAGATGGTAGCGGGCTAACCTGTTAGGGGCATGGCAGTTATATTACACCCATACCCCTATCAGGTTTCTACACGGCATCGTACCGGAACGCTAAATCGCTTGGCGGCACGTCTTTGCCGGTAGGGTGACCCACCAGACCCGGGAAAATTCAGAAATTATAAATTCCCAAATTGACCCTGCCGGGAATCGAACCCGGGACCTCCGCAAGTTAAGACAACATCGCTACACACTGCGCCACGGAGGTCGTCGAAAAGATTTACTTACCAGATAGATAGAATTAAATTTCTAGTTCCTTCATTATCATGGACTTCCGCAAAGTAGCGCCTGCTTCTATCCAATATCTATAAAAAAAGTTTTGAGCCATGATCGAAGTCACCAGGCCAGACCAAAGACAATACAAAAATTACCTTCCGAATTGCCTGTGGCGGGAATCGCTTACGCCATAGATCATAAAAATTCATTCTTCTACAAATAAAGTGATTTGACGTTACACTTTGTATGATTTACTAATACAGTGTAAACTCTTTATAACGTTATCCTTTATAACAATAAACTCCCTGTAACGTTGACGTGAGCCCAACTTGGTTGGTTTGCATTAAAACCCACATATTGAAACACTCTTTATAGCGATACGCCATTCTCTATTACGAAGAAATGTGTTCATATTTGTAGACAGTAAATATTTATTATTGGTATTATTGTTTATGTTATGTTATCAGGTAACAAAAGACTTTGAAGCTCCGAAACATCCGAGGTCGTCCGAGCTTTTGTTATCCTTAATTGCCTTGAACACATGCAGTATGACGCATTGTTTTCTCGGAAGTGATGGTCTTCGACCAAGCATACTGGGTACCTATCGTATTATCAGTCGTAAACCTACTTTGAAACTGTTAACATGGCCAGTAAACGGAAAGCGATTAGTGTTGACGAAAAAGTTTGAAAAAGTTCTTGTTAATTTTGTTGTTTTTTTGTTCACTCCATATAACGATAACTCTCTATAACGACAAAAAATGCTCAGTCCCTTGAGTTTCGTTATAAAGAGTTTACACTGTATTATAAATACGAAAGTGAGTATGTTTGTCTGTCTTTTACGCTTTCACGGCACTGTTTTTTATGAAACTTGGTATAGAATTTCATGAGGTTTGGTAGGTTACACTGCGGCCGACGAGGTCCCGGGTTCGAATACCGGGTCGGGCCATAATCATTGGGTTTTCTGACTTGAAATTCTCAGTACTAGGGAAGTTGGCGGTGTTTCACACCGTGCCTCGGAGAGCACGTTAAGCCGTCGGTCCCGGTTATTATCACTAACATGATAATAGTCGTTAAAGCCCGCCAACCCGCATTGGAGCAGCGTGGTGGGTCTAAGCTCTAGTTCCCTCTCTCCTGTGAGAGTGGAGGCCTGTGCCCAGCGGTGGGACGTTAATGGGCTGTAGTGGTGGTGGTGGTGGATGAAGTTTGGTTGGTAACATCCCGTAGAATATATATCATAGGACATAGATCATCAAAATTCATTCTCTAAAAATAAACTGATTTGACGTTACGTTTTGAATGGTTTAGCAGATGCATTTCCAACAGTGCGCCAATAACTGATTATACAGCACTCAGCAGTGCACTAACATAGGTGTCGCTGCAGCTGACAGGTGATACGTAATTTAAAATGGCGGCCGCGGCCCTTCGCGCGTCCACCACTTGACTGACGGGAATTAGGATTAACGATTTAATTATTTGCTAATTTATCATCAACTAGCTGATGCCCGCGACTTCGTCCGCGTGGTTTAAGTTTTTTGATTTCCGCGGGAACTCCTTATTTTTTCGGTATGAAACGTAGCCTATGTAACTCTCCAGGTCCTCAACTATACCCATGCCAAAAAAATCACATCGATCCGTTTTTCAACCGACTTCAAAAAAAGGAGGAGGTTCTCAATTCGACTGTAATTTTTTATTTTTTTTATGTTTGTTGCCTCAGAACTTTTGACTGGGTGGACCGATTTGGATGATTCTTTTTTTATTTGAATGGACATACTTCCCAAGTGGTCCCATATAATTTTATCGAAATCGGTCGAGCGGGTTTTTAAAATATCAACAATAAAATAAGTACTTTGTATAGCGTGTGCTTGTTGTTGTAAAGTTGGCATGGGAGTTTGAAGTCGGTTGTTTAAAAAGAATTTTTTATATTAAATTATCTGTTGCAGCGTTATTGAAGGACAAACCAATAAACCAACAAAAAAACACAGTTTCGCATAATTATAATATTAGTATGATAACAATAATAGGCTTTGTCCTGAGCTGAACGTGAAAATTTGAAATTTTTAGGGAATGTTTCTTGAGCACCCTAGAGGTGTAGTAGGTAAGGTATTTTAGAAAAGACGAAAACTAAAAAGACGGTGACATTTTGTACTTTCTGTGAAAAAAATAAGGTGATTTTCACAGATTTTTGAAATTTCTTTTAATTTCACCCGGACGAAGTCTTGGGCTAGTTTATTATTACAATATGTTTTTACCATATTATGTATTAATTGATTGCTTTTTATCTTGGCCATTCATAAAAAATAAAGACATTTAAAGTAATACAAATGAAATAAACATAATAATATCATAGTATTATCAAAATTGAATCGCCAGGATCGCCAGCCAGGGGTGTCAAACGCTATCAGTCGGGCCTTGCATCTGTCCCTGCATAAATCTGTCACGTATGAAAAGAATTAAAACGTTCGCCATTGTAGACGTTTGAATAAATCTTCAAGATATCTTTGTGAGGGATGCGACGCCCGCGGCTCCTTGCACAACCGAGTTACAATTTCAACTTTATTACTTATGCGATAGGGTTGATATTGTGTCGGCGGTTCGTAGTGGGCGAGTGTACGCGACCGGAGCGATATTTTACAAGTTTTTGACAGTCGATATGGCGCCCCTAAACGGCACCTGCTCTGATGAGCTTCGAACGCGATTGGTAACTCTACTATTAAATGAATTTAGTTTTTATAATGGCACTAGATGATGCCCGCGACTTCGTCCGCGTGGATTAAGTTTTTTTGATTGATAAGTAACGTTGACCCAAGTCAGTAACTCGATGGGTGACCGAATTTGGTAGTCTGAGTTTGGCCTTTTCGTTTCCTCCGTGCCTCGAAGAGCACGTTAAGCCGTCGCGTCGGTTATCACTAACATTTGGTAATAATAATCGTTACAAACCTAAGAATTATTGTAATACCTAGTAACTACTCTTAGTAGAGTCGTATGCGGAAGGACCTGGGAACCCACCGCATTATTATCCCAAGAAAACCTCTGCCATCTGATGGAATGGAGATTTAATGCCTAGCTCCGAATACAATCATTGAATCTAGATCATCCACGAATGTGTTGCGCTTAATATTATCTCCTTTGCTTCAAAATCTGAGACCTGATGGAGATGGTGCTATGCATAGTAATAATTTATAAGGTGGTTTTCAAGACATGTAGTTGCGCTCTACATTGTCGGGACGAAAGGGGATGCATTTTGGTTTACATCCCGTTCGACCCCATTTCATCAAGGAGGTATAATAGGTAGTTACCTATCTGGTATTGCCTAAAGACTAAGCCACATCCACCACAGACTATATTTATAATAATTAATTATTTTCCCGCGACTCGAAATAAGTTTCCGGGACAAAAAATAGCCTATGTCACTCTCCTGGTCCTGTCATGGCTCAAAGGTGTGTAAAGTCTACCGATCCGCACTTGGCTAGCGTAGTGGACTAGGGCCAAACCTTTTACAGTTTGATAGGAGACTCATGCTCAGCAGTGATTGTGAATGCAATGGGTTGATTTTTTTTTTGTTTTAAATGAACGGGTTGAGACTATAAAATACTAATAATTAATCAAAGAGTCGTCGAATCAAGTAAAGACGTAGGTATGCGTTAAGATCTGGGAGCTCACAACACGCAGTAGTATCATGTATGACTAATGAAAATCATGAACCTAATAGTGCGTATATTGTCAATAGAAAATTAACAGTAGAAATCAAGAAAGGCGGTCTTCGGGCACTTAATAAATTGTCCTTGGCAGAAGGGAAAAAGTGTATAAAGTGAGCCGCCAATAACATTATAGTGTGGGGTTTATGGTGACGCCCTTGACTGGTGGCGACGGGTTTTATTGACTGTGGTGTACTCACGGGTTAGGATTCGGGACGGCCCTGCGCTCACATAAACGGACTACGGATACTTCTCGCGGAGTTTGTCTTTTTAGGGCTCATGTCGTATGTATACTTCAACTTGGACCTATGCACCTATGTTAGTGACAAACTGTACATGAAATTCTTCAATGCAATTTGTGGCTACTGGGCAATGGGCATCGACTCAACTGCGAAGTACTTATCGAAATGAAGAGGAATGAATGAATAATACCGACATAATTGTACACCAACAACACTAAGGAGCAAAATTACATAAATCGAACTATATATTATGTATACCTATAGATTAATTGAGTTAATAAATCGAAATATACAATCTGGTTTAAACTATAATTGTTCATAGAAATATAACCTAGAAAAAGGTAAATTAGCTTATTTAAAATCACCCAATTATTGAGAGATGAAATGAAATGACTTTTTGTATTTAATTAATTATTTCACATTTGCTCGACAAATTTTGGCCCATTATTAAATTAATTTACATTCACTTTGGACCATTAAATTAATGAGCATATAATTATAACAACTGCCATGGTTGCCATTAGATCCACTAATTTTTATATCACATATTCTTCCACACAGGCGATCCAATAATGTTATCGCACGTTAATATATTACGTTTTAATTATGGCACCGAATGATAGCGCTTAAATTTCCGCCGGGCAGTGCTAGAGCGATTAGAGCGACGTGTATTTCCAATATATCATGCGTTTTATTGACTAGCTGGAGTTAAAGATAAGATTTACGTTAATTGTGCGTAATAGCGCTATTTGTTTGAATACATTATGTTATTAACTGTAATAATGATGAATATTAGACACAGTCTAAGATGAAATTAGGTCAACTAGAATTGGTAAGTATGTCAAATGTTTATAGAGTATTATGATCATACTCCTAAACAGTAAGGCTCCTATTTACTCTGTTAACGTAATAAGTTAAAGGGGTTTGTTTATGATTTTAATCATATTTAAACAAATAAAAATGACGCCGGCTATTATATTTTCTATGAATTCAGGCTAATAAATTTCTACTTATGAGAAAAAAGAATGGGTGGCTAACATAGGAGGTAGGTTCAGCTCAATTGGTAAGACTCATGATAATTTGTATTTAAGTATTCTTTAGGTATAACGTAGACCCCAACATAGAAATCCCAAATCCTTAAAATTAAGGAACTCTTAAAATTATCCCAAAAACATAATGCTTCTTATATTTACACGTATTTAAAACACGTAGGGTTTCAAATAAAAAGGTAGGTGTATTTTGTGCAGCTTAAAATGGAATATCAATAATCTTAATACATACTGATGTAAGTATAAAATATTGACAGTTTTTGATAGCGAATACCTTCGATTCAATAATCGCTAAGCTCTGTAAATTCATTATGCTATAACAATTTATGGCAACATGTGATAGCGTTTATTTTCCCGCCGGTTGCACCTCGAGCGAGCTCGGTCGATTACTGCGACGTGATTACTCGATGTATCATGTGTTTTATAGACTAGGAGTTCCGCTAAGGTACTGCGTAATGAGAGAAGACGTAGAAGACTCACGGTTTTTTTTTGCTATGGTATGGTACTTTTGTCTTACACTATGGTACTTTTGTAATACACTAAATTATTCATAGCTAGATGATGCCTACGGCTTTATCTGCGTGGATTAAGTTTTTTATTCCCGGGGGAACTCTTTAATTTTTCCGGGATAAAATGTAGCCTATGTCCTTCCCACTGGTACTAGATGCACCCTCAAAACGGACATACATTTTATCCCGGAAACACAGATTTTCCAGGTGCCTTGAAAAATACAATTGTACAAAGTCGTGGTCATCATCTAGTGTGGTAACTGGTACTGTATGAAATTGTGACCTTTGAATTGGAATTCGTAACTTCGTCATTTTACATCCAACCTATTGTGTTGAGGGACAAATTTAAATGGTGCATGCTATAGAAGAGTTCAGCAACAGAATAACTCGAAGCTGATAAAACCCCATGCCCCCATTGTTTCCCATGAGCTATTCCCCATACCATGGCATTAATCATAAAGCAACTGCTCGGGCTGCGGCGTCCTTCATAAATCGGAGCCCTATCACCGCATCGCACGTCACCGTATCGCATTACGACATTGTGCATTTTGATATCGAATTTATTACGATCCTGTAAGACTTGGTGGCAGAACACAAGCGACGTGTCGTGCGACAAAAAGTGGATTCGTCGAAAAATGGTCACCGCTGGACAAAGGTCGTTGAGACTTCCACAATCTGCGGTCCTGGATTCAGCCCCCCCAGCAATTAGCTTGATCGTTCGTCCTCTTAACTTTTAGTGGAGCCTAATATTGGCTCCACTAAGAGGTATTCATGATGGCTCAAATCTCAGATTAACACGACTTGGAAAAATCACGCCGATCATGTTTGCTCAAAGTTAAATCAATTATCATATGCATTGTACATGTGGTCGAAGAAGGTAGATGAAAAAACATTATTGGTGGCATACCACGCACAAGTAGCTTCAATTCTTCGCTACGGCTTAATTTTCTGGGGAAATACTAGCGAAATCAACCACGTATTTGTTGCGCAAAAAAGGTGCATAAGAGCGATATGTAAAATAAAAAAAAGGGATAGCTGCAGACCTTATTTTAAGAAACTCAATGTTCACTGTTACGTCGCTATATATATTTGAACTTGCTCTATTCTTAAGGAACAATGAAAATCTGTTTGTTCGAATTAATCGAGAACGCTGTAAAGACTTATTCCGGTGTCCCATACATAAAACCACATTCTTGAGCAAAAGTGTTTGTGTGATGGCGATCAAGATATAATATAATAAGTTACCTAGGCAAATAAGGACATAAATAACATAAACAACATAAATCAATTTAAAAGTAAATTACGTGACTATTTATTAGATAAGACATTTTATAATATTAATGATTTTTTTCAGCTCAGTAATTTTTAAAATTTACATATTATAATCTTAGATTTTGACATTTTGATATTAATTTTGACATTAATTTATATTTTCCTTATTTGCTAATATTATTACTTAGATCATATTTATAATTTTAACAACTGTTTTGTACCACTAATGCGCGCCCGAAGAGGCAATGTACCTATTTTTGCAATAAAATGATTTGATTTGATTTGATTTGATTTGATTTGACAAGAAATCAAGAATGTAGAGAAATCGAGAAAAATATTAAAATTAATCGTCGTATTGATATCGTAGAGAACTGTTTCGTCTTTCAATTACTAAAAATCTAGCTTAGGCTCTGTTTACAGATCTATCAGAAGGGCTAATGTATGCTAAATTAATCGTTTGAGCGGATAACGTCGCTTGCAATAATATTATTACACCATCGCCGTAGGTGCAGGGTATTGAAAACAGTGTGCCTACAAAGTTAGTCATGATACGGTCATCCTTGAATTTCAATGGTATGCAATGGATCGTGAATGTAAATGAGAAACACGCAAGGACAAAAAGTTGTGCGACTAAAAGTCTCTAGTCTGGTTGAATACTTACGAATCACCGGTACACGTCACATGTCGTTCGCCTCTCATAAATTCTGTGACATATCGTACGAGTTCCGAGATTTTTACTCTATAAATAAACCTAAACATTTTGCATTCAAAAAGAACCTTATTTTACGAGTTTTAAAGTGGAAAATCGTTTGGCAGATTCTAGAGTTAAAGTTGTTTTTTTGATATCTTGCCATGTCTTGCCTCATATTAATGACGGTTGGTCTTTTTAATTTATCGGGAATATACTTAAGTGTTTCGATCTTTGGTTCGGAATGTTATAAGGTACGAGTATATTCATTCAATTCGAAATATTTGGTGATACTTACGAGTATAGTTGATTACAGAGGGGCTATTAGAAATAGTTCCATACCTTTTTGATTCTGTGCTTTTTGTAATTATTTCATGTAGGCCTTTTCTACACTTTACAAGCACTCATCGAATCATCATCAATTAAGCTTTGATCAGACAAAATACATAAAGAACTGCGTCACGCCTCGGCAGCGTCTCTAGACGTCGTCAACCGAGTCTAGTACGTAGGTACTTGAATTATTAACATGAGTAAAAAGTTGCTAAATGGCTTCTTTCTCGACATGTAGTTTTGTATTATTGTTCTATCTGTTCCTATAATAAACTTGAAACATCTCTGGTGTGAAAGTTTTGGGCTTATCTCTTTGTTTGTAGAGATTAAGTTGTTGGTATGCAAATTGAGTTTGACTTGCGTCACGCCTTTGCTTGCATATACTTATTTGTGTGAATTGTTTATCGAGGAAATGATAAGTAAATTTATAATATGGTTCGCCACACGTCTTAAAGGGAAAACGAATGAGAATAAGAACGATGAGAAATGAGAATAATTTAAAAAAACGGAATATTTCGGATTTTTCATACATACTTGGTTTATGAACGTACGTTCTACCTACTTACTTTGTTTATTAATATATAGTCGACAGCGTAATAAGGGCTACCCTAGCAACAGATATAATATTATATTCATTATTCAAGGAATGAGGATGCGTGGCAAAGAACAACGACGAACTTCCATACATCCATAGTATTGAGAAAAGAATTAATGTACACGTGTGAAAAAAATATATTTAGTTAAGCGTCGAATACGAAGCTCTGAAAAGCAAGATTTTTTTTTATGAAACTAGAAAAAAAACATATTTCGTTTTAAAGTTTTGTAGGATGTGATAATGTCACTTTTGGAAATGTCAAAACACCGTTAAAATAGATCACAGAATGATCGGAGATTTAAGTTTAGGTACAGCTTTTTACTTTTTATTCTGAGTGTAGTCTTTAGGAAAACCACGATTTATATTAATATACCAGATTATCGCGACTTTGTCACCGTGTATTTAACCATATACCTAACCACAGACCACATATAAATGTGGTCTGTGATTCTATTCTATCCATAGAACACAGCTCACTAAGCAGTAACACTAAACTCTCTCACTAAACTCACCAACTGACTTCAATTTGAAGATGGCACCCGATGATGATGAACACTAAACTGAGAAACGGGAAGTAAATAATCAAAAAAGATTCCCTAAATATTTTATTTTTTTACCTAGGTTCAATTAATTAAGGTGAAAACAAATTCCTTTCGTCTTTACCTTAGGTAGGTACTTGTGTATAATCAAGATGTGATTTGTATTAATTTCGCCATTGCTCTTTGCAATATACAGCTAAAGAAGCGCTATAACTACAAATATACTGATACTGTAACTGTTGTAAGTAAAAACTACCTATTAGTGACTAGTGTACCTGTACACACAATAGTGCACAGAATAGCTAATAGTAGTTTTAAGTATGAACCCATCCCCACTCCTCGCACATTCCGCATTCTACTCCTTACTCAATGGTCTTGCCCCACTACAGAGGTGCGGCGCGGCGGTGCATCTAAAGTGAGGCTAGACCTTTTTAAGTGGGTTATAACTTATAAGTCCGTGGATTATTATGTCCGTGTCTAATCAGGTCGATTAGTCCGTCCGATTATTCTCATATTGTGATCTCGTTGTCCACAGATGAGCGCTGGGCTGCCGCGCGGGATGCTGCGCTAGAGATGCGCTCCAAGCAGCAGCCGCGACCCTCCTATCGCTGGCTCAACACTAACGAAAACGGTAAAATACTTTCATTCAAGTTTACCCTGTTTGTTATCACGTCTTAGAAGGGTTTTTATTTAATTTAATTTATTGCATAATATGTGCAATAATTTATTACAGTAAAGGTCTTATCTAATACTTAGTTGTAATATTAAGGCACCTACACATTGCCAATTTTGGCGTGCAACATAATAAATAATAATTATAAAATCAAAACTAAATGAACGACTTTATATGGGGTTTTATAGATATATGTCATCGTAAGATTGTAAAAACTGTTAGATTATAATCCAACTCGCGAAATTGTAAACTGTCGAATGATTACAATAATTATAACGGCTAATTTTTCGGTAGATTGTAATCTGTTAGGTTTATTAACCCGATAGATTGGTTATTTATGTCGAACCCTAACCTAACCTACAAGAAAGAGACAAGAACGTAAATACAATGAATATTTAAAAAATTGACACATAAACCTTGAACGGTTCACAATCTTTCGACTGTTTACGATCTATCGAAAAAAAAGCGTTAGATTACAATCTTATGGTTTTTACAATCTTACGGTGACATAATATATAACTAATAACTATGCCCACTTGTACAAAACTGAGGGCCTATGTCGTTGTCAGCTGGTAGATGTCATTAAGTACTTAACTTTCGTTGGATGGTTCGTATTAAATGAAGAGAGGATGCTGGAGACGTGTTTTAATTTTCTGATCTTTTACTTGCTATTTGATGTACATACCTAATATTGGCATCATTTAAATCAGGGAGTTTTTAATAAAGAAGATCCTAAAGTTCAAAAACGCGAGTTATCCTATTTGTTTCTCACGCAATAACAATACAATTATACACTAATCGCTATAGGTATCTACGCCTCATTATTCAATCGCTCATAAATAGATACGTTAACTACACGAATTTCAACAAACGCAACACAAAACGCTACCTACATACAGCCCGTAAAACAGAACTTGAATCGTAATATAAAAAGTTAAGGTTGAATTTTGAGTGAAAATTAGTTTTCGGGCTGTAATTGTGCAGCATTCAAATCGAATGCGGCACCGTGACGTGACAACTTTGAATATTCAACTAAAACTGGCAATAAATATGAAGTTACGGGCTATAGAAAAAACGCGGCTACAAAACACAAAATGTAATACGGCGTTATAACTCATAGGGCGCTTTGTACGAAACTAAGCCACCGTGAAGCGATAAATAATATTTATTTTTGCTATTATACGCCGTTTTTGTCAGTTGTAATAGCTGTAAATGTAAGGGCGGGCGATTTTGGATGGGGACAGTCGGCCGTGTGCCGCCGGCCTTATGGGTTAAACAGTCTACAATCTACATGGACACATGTTGTGTACCCACGTAAATAGTTAATTGATAAAAGGTAATTAACTAAATTTTGCCGCTGATTTTGCTCGCAGCTAACAGAACTCAATTTGTATGTACCTACCTACCTAGAGTATCTACCATACGATCTTCGATCCTCACCGCGACCTCACTTTGTGTATAGCTGAATATGATATCCATACTAATTATTATAAAAAAGTTGCAAAATTGTGTCTGTCTGTCTGTTACGCTTTCTCGGCCATCTTTTCTACCTTTTTAATTTTGACGAAATTTGGTACAGAATTAAATTTCATTCCGGGGAAGGACAAAAGCCTGGAAAATGAGTTTCACACCACAAAAACCCCATGCGGACGAAGTCGCGGGCATCATCTAGTATTCAACGTATCTCTTGATTTAACGGTGACTGCAATCATGAAGAAACTTGCATGCCTGAGGGTTCTTCGTATAATAATATAAATTCCCAAAGGTGTGAAATCTTCCGAACCGCACTAGGCCAGCGTGGTGGATTGTAATCCGTACTAAGGAGACCAGCGATGGGTTGTGATGATAATTATGGGTTTTTAGTTCAATCTAGACGTGATCATTGCTGCATGATTAGCCTAGCCTATAGCATACCTATCTTGAAAAAAAAATTGCATAGGATCCTTATTGTCCATACTAATGTTATAAATGCGAAGTGTGTTTGTCTGCCTGTCTGCTATACTGTCACGGCTCACCTGCTCAACCTATTTTGACGTTATTTTGTATAGAGATACGTTGCATCCCGGGAAAGGACACGTGCTACTTTATATCCCGGATTATAAAACAGTTTCACAGGGATGTTTTAAAAACCACGCGTAAGTCGTGACTATCATCAAGTAGAAAATAAAAATGTTGCCTTCAATACCTTTCTATATAATTTTACATACATTTCACTGGAATACATTACACGGTAATAAAATTAAGACAGGTTTTGTAAGAACCCCCCCCGGTTCAACAAACAAAGGGCCGAGAAAGCAGAGGGCATGCGGTTCGAACCCGCAGCGTCATAAATTTGTCACAAATTGCATTGCATAATGTCATTGTTGCCTACTTGTCATTGTTAGTTCGATTTTGATGCAACTAGACTAGCCATAGATTTTTTTTTTGTTGAGGACTTTGCTCTCGACTGTGGTCTCACCTGGTCGTAAAAATGCAGTCTAAGATGGAAGTGGGCTATCTTAAAGGGATATTCAGCGCCATCGTAGTCCATGGCCGGCTTACTACTGAGCTCGACTCTCATCTTCTATTAGGTAGTTTTATGTATATTTGCGTACAATCGTCCTCGCAATGATACGGAAGAGGATCACCTCAACCAAAAGTAGATTGGAGAGTAGTTAGTTCCAATATTATTCTGAAGACGGACAGACAGGACAGCGCTTTCAAAGCGCACTGGATGACATCTTTAGTTTATAAGTGTATTAATTATAAATTATAATATTAACTAACATAGAATAAGTCATAGTATCACATAGGTACCTATTATTGTTTATCAACAATGTAATAATAGATCTTCTATATATACCTAAGTAAAATGCTCGTGTCACAATGTTAGTTACCATACTCCTCCAAAACGGCTTGACCGATTTTTATGAAATTTAATATGCATATTCAGTAGGTCTGAGAGTCGGCTACTATCTATTTTTCATACCTCCACGCGGACGGAGTCGCGGGCATCTGCTAGTAATAGATATAATACTAACTTAGGATAAGTCTGGTACTAACACTTAAGGACCTTTGTAGTCTAATACTATTAGAATAAAGCACATTATGATTCTCAGTTTGATTTATCAATATCGATCCATCCGTGCATAATTCACGCCATAATAGACTTTAATAATAAAATATGATAAGACAACGTCGACGTTATTCGTATTTACGGAGCGTTGATTGCAGTGACACCTAGCATGGATAATGGACACCTGTCAGCTGTCTCCATGTCAGCAGAACTCAGACCCCTCAAAAGGGGAGGCGCTATGTGTAAGATTCCTGTGTGGGTTAAAGTACATGACCACAAGATCACAAAGAGATGTTGAAATAAGCATCACATTATAGTCACGCTACATTAAAGGATTCCTTTTTATTAAGGCATGAGTAATAAAAATCTTTTGTACCAATTTCCTATTCAATATACAGCTTGTTCAACGAGAATAAATGTCAACTTTGCCCAACAAGTGTGACTTGAACCTTTGAACTTTTCAATTTAAATCCGCCATAGTAAAGATTTATCCAGTTTTCAAAAATCTTAACAAATTGCAATAAATTTAACACAAGCGACAATTGAATGAAAGGAAATCAATGTAGAGGCACTCTTCATTTCTTCCTTACATCGACAGTCGACACTACGTATTAATAATAAATCTTTCCAATATCAATCTAGTTCTGTTTCTTAAGAGCTGCATGCATGCAGCTTAGAAACCTGGTTCTGATAAATAAGAGCTGCCAAGATAATTTATGCTTTGTCTAATTTAGGATGATAATTTTGACAGATGAGAGGTGAATAGCAATAGTGAAGGATAGACTTGAGCTGTGCAAATGGCATCTGCCAAAATTATTATCCCAAATAAGACAAACCAGAGGCTATTTTTGTATATAAAGAGATAATACATGTCTACTCCTAGGCGTGCTAGTCGATGGTCGGGCTAATGACAGACAAGCGGTCGCGATGATGTGACAGCTTTATGTGGCGTACTTGTTACCGGAATGCCGCTCTACTGAGTGGAGTTAGTTTGTTTGTTTAGTACGCGAATTGTGGGTTTACTAACTGCACCTACATTTATAGACATACGAAACAAGGCCTTTTGGTTAAGAAAGAAAAAAAGTTCGAAAATAGTTGCTGATTTTAGTAGTAATTAAATACTTTATTGTGGGTTTATTAACTGCATTAAGGACAGACTAAAAGTGGCCTTTTGGGTTAGTGATTGATGAACGGACACGGATGAAGTCGCGGGTGTCATTAAAGTCAAGTGTAAAATTATAAGCTACATGTAACTAATTTCTGCACGAAGTTAGCACGAGGCGCAGAAGCGCGCCTGAAAGATTGTAGACAGGGCGCCTGAGAGATTGGGATTTTGAGAGAGTGGGAGATTTTATTTTTGTTTATTTATGTATAAATAAAAATAGTATCACAAATCGCAAATCGTAGCTAACTTAAAAGCGGTGGAATAGGTAAACAATCTCCCACTAGGCCCGCAGGTTAATAGCTAGACTGTTGGTTGTCACTTTGTCGCCGGCAATTTGAACGGCACAAGTTTTATCACCTGCTTTTGCACGTGGGAAAACAATTGCTCGGCCACAAAGCGTTGAGCCGCCGTAAGAGCTTCTGCACACGGCGTATTTTCTACGCGCAGACGACGCGACACAAACGCAAAACGCTTTAAACGCACATCCGAAAGAAGATTGTGTGGCCATTAAAGCGGGATTTTTTTTCGCACATACCATACTCATACAATATTATTTGTATGAGTTTGTATGGGGCTGCATCTCTGGGGCTGGTGGTGCATCTCCATGCCACGTCGCTTAAGTGGGCCGAGCTCCATACAAATAATATTTGCCACAACGTGCTGCGCCGCGTCTCTGTAGTGGAGCTAGACCTGACAGTAAATCGCGTGCAACGCGTTACAGACGCGCTGTCAACGCGCATCATGCGGCACCCTATAGACGTCTCAACCTATAGACGTCCACTGCTGGACGAAGGGCTCCTGCATGGATTGCCACAGAGCACGGTCTTGGTCCGCTTGTTTCCAGCTGCTCGCAGCTGCCCGCTTGAGATCATCCACCTGTGGGAGTGGAGTGGGAGGTCGTCAAACGCTGCGCTTCCCGGCACGATTGCATCGATACAAATGCTACAATCTGCTTTATTTACCGAAAACGCGACAACGCGTGTTAACTGCGCCTGTAAAACACGCCTTGTGCGTAGGCTCTAGAGCCGATGGCTCCTTTGTTGCGTAGGTTTTGTTGCCTGCTTTACGACCCGGCTCCCGTCTTGGGGTTTTATTACTAATCCTTTACCTTTTATTGAGGTGCAAGTCATTATTGTGTTAAATATGCACGGTTGTGTGGTTTTGTGTTTTTGCCTTCCGTAACTCGGTGAGTCAAGTGTGCGGTTGGCTGTTGGGTAATTTATAAGAGGTTTTGTTACTGTAGTTTTTTTTCTTCAACTTGTTGTACAATTTGACGACCTCCCTGGCGTGGTTGTGAGCGCTGCGGTTTTTGAAAGGTTCGATCCCCAGCAGGCTTATTGTGGGAATTTTTAATTTCTGAATTATCTCTGGTCTGGTCACTGGTGGGCTGCTTCGGCTGAGCCTACTAATACCACCCTTACGGCAAAGACGTGTCACCAAGCGATTTAGCATTCCGGTACGATGCCGTGAAGAAACCGATTAGGGGTATGCGTATGGGCTTAATATTATGAGCCCTGACTGCGATCTCACCTGGTAGTAAGTGTTATCTGTTGATGCAGTCTAAGATGGTAGCGGGTTAAGGGCACCCCTGTTAGGGGTGTAGTAGTTATATTATAAACCAATCTATTGCCAGTAGTGTAGCCAATTTCTGAATGACACAAAATTGTCAGGTCTAAATCTTGTGCTGTCTTTGTCCACAGGAAGAAAAAAGAAAGAGGTAGCAATACATTCAGATTTATTTTAATTTACCTCAGGGCTCAGAGGTAGAGAACAAAAAAAAAATTAAGTACACAACTTATCGAGATGCAATACACTAAAGAATCCGAGTTGTTAGGTTAAATGCATACAGGCAAAATGATTGAACCAGCGATATTTTAAAAATGCCAACGTTAAAAAGAAAAAAGAAAATAGCCGCCCCCCGAAATCGAATCAATCACCCACCAATCGCAATAAAAGTCGAATAGTGTACAATCATAAAGTCCGTCATAAAAGCTGGAAACAAAAAAATGTGTCGCGTATGCGTGAAAGTGTGTTTACAAACAGTGTGCGTTTATCTTTACGGTCGGGCCCGAATGCAGGCCGAGAGCCGGTGGGCGGTTCGTTAAAGGTGTTTTAATAGTGCACAGGAAAAATGCACAAATAATTTTAATTTACTTATATGTATACGAAGTAACACAGTTGCAGTTCCGTGCTGACCTCGAAGACAGGGGGAGGTTATTTAAGTCCGTGCAAGTTGGACATGCCCTGCCATTATACACTCAAACAAAATAGAATTATTGCAAAGCGCTTTCGAAAACTATGAAATAAAAAGGAATGATTTATGCGAAAGTTTGGATGGATAGAGGTTTGTTACCCAATCACGCCAGAACGAATAAACGTAACCGGTTGTTACCCTTATGGTGCGAATAATAATATGTCGGTCTGGTAATTTTTGCATATTTAAGTAACTATTAGCTACAGACTTGAAATTTGGAATAGTTTTAAATTATGCTTACCCAGCCTTATTGCAAACTAGCTGATGTCCGCGACTTTATTCGCGTAAGTTTTTTGGATTCCATCTGGAACTCCTTAATTGTTTGGGATAAATAATAAAAAATAAGTCTATGTATTATTCCAGACTATAATCTATCTCTGTGTCAAATTTCAACCAAATCCATTCAATTGTTCTGGCGTGATTGACTACCAAACATCCATCCATCCAAAGTTTCGCATTTTTTTTTTATAGGTTCACTTACAATATACATATTTCACATACAAATTATAACATTAAAAAAGTGACACATTCACTGATATGTACATCGATTAAAAGTGTACACAACGTTTACAAAATCAGCGCATGTAAACAATCAAGAAAATATTATTATATTACCTACTAGCGAATGCCCGCGACTTCGTCCGCGTGGTTTGAGGATTTTTGGTTCCTGCGGGAACTCCTTAATTTTCCGGGATAAAAAGTAGCCTTCGTCCTTCCCCGGGATACAACCTATCCCTGTACCAAATTTTATCAAAATCAGTTGAACAGATACATTTGTTTGATTCCCACGGGAACTCTTTAATTTTCCGGGATAAAAAGTAGCCTATGTGCTATTCCAGACTATAATCTATCCCTATGCCAAATTTCAGCCAGATCCGTTCAGTCGTTGGGGCGTGATTGAGTAACAAACATCCATACATCCATACATCCATCCAGACATCCATCCAAACTTTTGCATTTATAATATTTATTTGATTTGATTATTAGATGATTGATATAAAATTAATATTTAATCTATAGGACTCACCGATAGGTGATTGGTGAGTTTTTTTTTAAATACTCCATAACAATAATAATCCATTTATAATATTAATATAGATACTCAGAAAACTGACACCGGCTCTTAAAGTAAATAGGCTGGGATCCACCCGATGGCTGATTTATAGAGTTCGGAATAGCTCCCGTCTTTTGAACGGTCCGGCGGATCGCTAAATTTACGGCTTCATACACTTTTATAACTGATTTTATCCCTCGTAAACTTTTACAAGGCGATTTTCCCATCTTTCATTAAAGCCTAGCGCACACTGTGGCTATAAAGCGTGTACTGTTACAATGGCGGAATTTATAGTAATAGAGAATAGCAGGGATATATTGGTAATACAATATAGAAGTAATTATTGAAGTTAAACTTCTTTAAGAGAAGAGAAAGATATAGAATACAAGTTATATTTATCATTCTTTCGTAGGCTACTTTTCTGAAGTTTCACTTCTGCCGAAAGTGAATTGCAGACACACACTTTTTTATCAAACTGTTTCTTTGAAGAATTTTTGGTGGTATTAACACTTATCGAGTTATCGAAATTCGCGAACCTGGGCTGGATGAAATTTGAATGAATGGCGGCAGTGAAAAGGGCCTTGCCTAATTTTACCGTCTTCCATTCGTGTGTCGGTCTGTCGGTTGATCTGTTACGCTTTCACTTCATTTAATTCGTTAAACCGATTTGATGAAATTTGGTATAGGTACAGAGATAGGCTGCATCGCATCCCGAGGAAGGACATAGGCTACTTTTTATCTCAGATAATAAAAGATTATATGTTTGTTACCTCAGAACTTTTGACTGGGTGGACCGATTTGGATGATTCTTTTTTTATTTGAAAGAACATACTTACCATGTGGTCCCATATAACTTTTATCGAAATCGGTCGAGCGGTTTTTAAAATATCAACAAGTACTTTGTACAGCGTGTGCTTGTTGTTGTACAGTTGGCGCGGGAGTTTGAAGTCGGATGTTTAAAAAGTATTTTTTATATTATTGAAGTTCTGGTTACATTACAGAACCTTGAATATATAATTTGCTATTTATAACGAGCAAACTATCAATCATAACAAAATAAATTACCCCATACATGATTAATAATGCACGCGTATCATGGATCGCGGTACTGTTTACTACCACTAAAGTTTACGTGAAAAACACAAAATTATTTATTACGCTGGCCATAAAACCTGATCGATTAGATCGCCGATAAACGTGTGGCATATTAAATCATTAATAAAATAGATTTGGGACGTGAACTCGGCCATAAAGTGCGTTTAGTTGTCGATAAAAGAACGTAAACAGTTGTCGAGTTGGCCCCGCGTCGTAAAGTTAATATCTAATCGCCTTCTGTGGGGCCCGATACGATTTTGTCACAGATTTGAAGGCATTTTTTAATTCTAATTTCTGTGGGAATGAAGAAGCCTTTTAATAACGAAACGCAAGGATCTGATCATATAATATTTAGTTCGAACCCGATAGACTTTTTGGTTCCTAAGTGCTGGAATGGCGACCTTCTATTGGAAAGCGCAGCGTTGGCAGACCCCCTAATTGGTGGACGGACTACATCAAACGAGTCGCAGGGAGTCTTTGTTGCAGGTTGCAGGTGCCGCGGCGTGTGGAAGGCTTTGCAAGAGGCCTATGTCCAGCAGTGGACATCTATAGCTTGACGAAGACGATGTCGAGTGACGACGCATAACATAGTTGGGTCAAGTTTAAATAAGTTAAAGGCTATTTGGATCTTTAAGCCATACTCGGAGTATTTGGGGTATGGGTATATTTAAACTGAAAAAATACTCCTACCAGGTTGACCGTCTTCCATCTAAGACTGCATGGTTTAAACAAATAGAGCCCGTATTCATAAACCGACATCAGATCCTCGTAGCTTTAGTTTTAAGACACCGTTGTTAATTATCACCATCACGTCTTATACTTTGTATACTTGACATTCATTAAGTGTACCTACTTACCAAGTGTGTGTAAGTACTAATATTTTGACTTTGAATTTGAAAAAATATCGGTCAATCCATGCTCATGACCGATCTTTTTCGAACGATTCGGCCGTTTCTAGGACAGACAGAGATCCAATCAAAGGCTAAATTATAAAAATAAAACTAACGGTAACTACAATATGCGCGATTTTAAATCATACTACACGTATTTCACACCTGCCTCCAAATAAACAGCATCTGCTGAAAGTGTGCGAGTGAATTATAGCCGCTAAGATGAAAGAGAAACAAACATGCGGCCATCTCTATTGTTTATGGCTCGAATTGGGATCAAACGTGATGCCTGGATGCTGCTAACACGATGATAAGATGAAGGCCATTAGAAATATATATTATGTACTACTAAATTATATTGGAGGAACGAGTTGCATAGTTGTGACTTGAGACAACAGCTGACAACGCATATCAGTCGATTGAAAATGTTGAGCAACGTTGACCCAAGTCAGTCACTGGATGGGTGACCGTATTTGGAGGTTTGGTTTCGTTTCCTCTGTGCCTCGGAGAGCACGTTAAGCCGTCGGTCCCGGTTATTATCACTAACCTGAGAATTTAAATACTCTTAGTCGAGTCGTATGCGGAAGGACGTGGGAACCCATCGCATTATCCCAAGAAAACTCCTAGTACCATTATTACATTAATGGAAAGGGGTCACGACCCTCAGTAATGAGGAATACAATGCAAAGAGAAATTATATTGCTATCCTTTCGATAATACTCTATGCCGAAAAGAATAATAGCTGTTAATGTAATATTTTTATTCCCAAAATATTGGATAGAAGCAGCCGTTACTTTGCGGACGTCCATGATGATGAAAGAACTGGAAGTTTACTCATCATGAATATTGATGAATATCTTAATTAATAAAGGTAATGATAATATTATGAACATAAACTCTAGCCGGTCTTACGTAGATATGTGATATAAATACGGAATAACAAATCGCGGTTGAAGTGAACCAACAAGAATAAACACATTTAACAATGTCAAGATTGATATGATGGGATTAGCCGTCGGTCGTAACCCAACGGACTTATTGCAATAGGTGCCAGTAAAATAGGAATTATACGACGTAGTTGAGAACGTTTTGCAACTGTGTTTCAAATTCTTAATAATAAGACGTGTGATAGTGATGAGTTGATGACCTATATATTGTTTGTATTTGATGGTGATGACTTGTAAGTATATTGCTAGGAAATACCGCGGACATTCAAAGTTCTATAGACATCACAAACGGATAAATAACGCTAATATAAGTCCCACAAACTTGTCTGATCCGGTGACGGCGCGCGTCGCTAGTTCTTAATCAATCAATCAATCAATCAACAAATTGTTTATTCAATTTAGGTACACTGTACATTTATTGACGTCCGAAACTTATAAAACATGTTGGTCAATGAACATGATGGTGAAAATCAATTACGGTATCTTAAGACTAAAGCTACGAGCGTTCCAAACGCGCCCTGGTCTGAGAAGAGTCCACAACAACCTCAGCCATCAATATGAAAAATAAAATAAAACAATAACTTAACAGGCATGAAATATAGTTCCAATTTTGGCCACCGGGTCAGATTAGTATGTGGGAATTTAATTTTGTTGAATGTCTTAGTATGGCATTCCAAGAGAGTTTAAGTTAATTTGAAAACAAAAACATTTGAATTTAAGATTAGGCCTTTTTTGCTCAGGCTTATTTATTTATCACTAGATGGTGCTCGCGACTTCGTCCGCGTGGATTGGTTTTTTTATTCCCGCGGGAACTCTTCAATTTTCCGGGATAAAAAGTAACCTATGTCGTTTCGCGGGATGTAACCTGTTTCTATACCAAATTTCATCATAATCGGTTGAGTAGTTAGGCCGTGAAAGCGTAGTAGTCAGACAGAAACACTTTCGCATTTATAATATTAAGTATGGATTACTATGGACATGGATATACCGTTGATTTCATAGTGAGACTACACAAACGTTAAAGAGAAAACAAATGTACCTTACCGAAATGAAAATAATTGACAAACGCAGGAATCAAATAATATAATAATATATAATAATATACTTAAATATTATAAATGCGAAAGTTCTGATAGATGAATGTATGGATGGATGGATGTATGGACGGATGTTTGTTACTCAATCACGCCCCAACGGCTGAATGGATCTGGCTGAAATTTGGCACAGAGATAGATTATAGTCTGGAATAGCACATATGCTACTTTTTATCCCGGAAAATTAAAGAGATCCCGCGGCAGCCAAAAAACCTCAAGTGGATGTTTGTTACTCAATCACGCCCCAACGGCTGAACGGATCTGGATGAAATTTGGCACAGAGATAGATTTCAAGAGAAAATTCAAGAGTTCCCGCGGGAACAACAAAACCTCGATTCACGCGTACGAAGTCGCGGGCATTAGCTAGTATTTCATAATTTAAATTAATGTTTTTTTATGTTACTTCTAATATAATTTGAAAGATATCATAGACATTTTTGCTAGGGTGGGTAGTACTCATAACATTGCTTTCCTAAATTTTAACCACATACCGGTTCTGTTTACGATTCATCTGACTTTTTAATATTTTTAATTAACGCATCAATTGATATAAATCAATTATTGCTGGCATTAAATTTTGATTTGAAACCAATATTTTAGTATTTTTATTCAATAACTCACTGATGATAAGTAATTTATTTGTTTAATTTATATTCATATTATGGATATTATTTAAATTTAACAAACTTAATGGAATAAAATTCCACATTTCATTATGCATGCTAATAAGGTGAGTTTGTCTGTTCGTGTGAATAATGTGTTTGTTAATAGTTTCGCTAGTTTTTAATATTAAGCACTGGCACTGGTTTTGCAATAAGTTTGTTATTTATCGGCAAGTTTGCATTAATTTAGGCTCTGAATACACGTTTGGACTTCGATTTATTTTCATTAATTTACATTTACATGCTAATTATTATTTTTTATAAGTACCCAAATGATTTTCTGCGATGTTACTTAACTAAGCTACGAAGCAGTCGAACTTGAAATCTCATACAACAAAAAGAAACGTCCTTATGCACTTACTATCTAAAACACTAGACGGCACGTCTTTGCGGCCAGGGCGGTAACTAGCCACGGCAAAAGCCTCTCACAGACCAGAGGTGCGATTGTGTAAGAATTGCCGATCAAATCGTCAAAGTTCGGCGTCAAAGTAAAAAAAACCATAAGGTATGTACGATACCCTTAACGGATAAGAATGGATATGTCACCGTAAGATCGTAAAAACCGTTTGATTATAATATACCTCGCAAGATTGTGAACTATCGAAAGATTGTGAACTGAACATACTGATTACAATTTAACGCATTATTTTTCGGTAGATTATAATCCATCGAAGTAAAACCGTCAAATTGTGAAATACCGTGCGACGGAACGCACCTAGCGCGCTGAACGGCATATGCCATGCGCCGCCATATTTGTTTGATAATTCATTTGTTGTCGAATGTAAACAAACAGTGTTTTGGTGATTGTAAATTGATTTCGTGTTGAAAATAACTCACAGCTTTAGAATTCGTTACATAAAATTGTTGTGGAAGTAAAATGACTCTATGATTAACCAAAGAAGTGCAGTTTGAATGATAGATAAGTTAGTATTCGTCACTGAACATAGCCTTAAATTACAGAAATTTTGCGTGTTTTAATATTTTTTATGCGCGTGAACCTATGTGATCTCATTTGATAACATTTACAATGTCGGATATTGAGCCTATGTATCAACACCGACCAATCAGGGACGGCCTTCGGACAGCTGACAATTTAACGCGCGGCAGATTGTGATATAACAGTTTCACTTCGATGGATTATAATCTACCGAAAAATAATGCGTTAAATTGTAAGCCGTATGTTCGGTTCACAATCTTTCGACAGTTCACAATCTTGCGAGGTATATTATAATCAAACGGTTATTACGATCTTACGGTGACAGATACACGAAATAGAGCTCTAATTCAATGCTGTTATGGTTATGCGCCAGGGCGCTAGAGGCGTCTTGTTGTGTCTTCTCGACATTCGGACGTCTGTCAGGGTACATCTAAGGCTGCATCTTCACTTACCATCAGATGAGATCGCAGTCAACTTGTAGTGGGTATAAAAAAAAGCCTAAAAAGAGGTTAACCAATAGCGAACATATCGATATACCAGTCCACATTAAACCGGCTCTGTTCTGCTTAGGATATAAAAACGCTAACATTCGAAAATCGACCAACTTCATTCTTTAATTAGCGAATAGAGCTTAGGGCTACCAAATTATGTGAAAATAATAAAAGCATTATTTTACCTTTTTCTTTAATTCAAGGTTAATATAGTTGCTGAGATATCAAGATTAGTCAGTCAGTCAGTCAGTGAGTGAATGAGTGGTATTTCGCTTTATTTTATTTTGTTATGCATACAATAACTTAAATCTAATCTAAGTTACACAATGTATATCTATCTATGGCCGTAAAAATCACAGCTTTCTTTACCTTACGGAAAGCACAACACAACAAGCACTTTCTCTTCTAATCTTATGAGGAAGTTACTGGATAGAGCAAAAAAAAATTATAAAATTTACTTAATATAAATATAGTAAGTATGAAAGAAATCTTTACTTGTTACATTATAGCCTTGCTCAACCCGACCCATTCTAATTATTGCTTTTTTTTAGCAACACGCTTTTATTTTATTAGTGACAGCCCTAAAGGGAATCAAGTTTTTTCCAAGACAAGATAACGGTAGCAAGTGATCTATTTTCAATTATGTCTACAGTGATAGAGATGATAATATAATTGGTTGAAAGCATTAGCATAAATATTATTACATCACTTAAATCAATCGCTAATCGTCGCAGATGCTAAATTAACTGCCATATTTATTATCACATTTAGACAATATATGAACAGATATTAGATATAGTCTGTTTATTGAAAGCTGAGGATGAAAAATGGCATTAAATTAAAACAAAATGTTAATTTTAATTTATTAATTTAACTTAATGTTTTTGGGTGCCCCCAAAATTATGGAAACTCTTTGATTAGAAGTAGCCCATGTTAGTCTCCAAGTTCATAACTATATCCATACAAAAAATCACTTCAACGTGGAGCTCTGTTGCGGCGTGATTGAAAGACAAACCAACAGCAAACAACATCCACAAGCTTTATATTATTATGAAATAAAATTATTATTTACTGGAGTATACTCCAGTGGAATAACTATAATTTTATACAAGACGATGCCCGCGACTTCCGCGTGGATTGAGGTTTTTGGTTCCCGGGAACCCTTTAATTTTAATAATAAAAAGTAATCCTTTAATATCCTAATAAAAAATAAAAACCTATGTATTAATTACTAGCTGATGCCCGCGACTTCGTCCGCGTGGTTTAAGTTTTTTGTTATTCCCGCGGGAACTCCTTAATTTTCCGGGATAAAAAGTAGCCTATGTCACTCTCCAGGTCCTCAACTATACCCATGCCAAAAATCACGTCAATCCGTTGCTCCGATGCGGCGTGATTGAAGGACAAACCAACAAACCAACAAACCAACAAACAAAGTGACTTTCGCATTTATAATATTAGTATGATTAATCTATCTCCATTCCAAATTCCAGCCAAGTCCGTCCGGTACCTAGGTTTTGCGTGAAAGAGTAACATTATAAACAAATATTAAGTTTGTACGTGTGTATGTTAGTCGTATAAACTTTCGCCTTTATCATATTAGTGTGATAGTATGATGTAGGTACATATTCTAGTACGAACACTTATAAGAGAACACTACAACACTTACAAGCTGTTACCCGCGACTTCGTCCGCGTGGTTAAGTTTTTTGTTATTCCCGCGGGAATTCCTTAATTTTCCGGGATAAAAGTAGTCTATGTCACTCTCCAGGTCCTCAATTATACCCATGCCAAAAATCACGTCGATCCGTTGCGGCGTGATTGAAGGACAAACCAACAAACAAACACACTTTCGCATCCATACTAATATTATAAATGCGAAAGTGTGTCTGTCTGTCTGTCTGTCTGTCTGCTATGCTTTCACGGCCCATCTGTTCAACCAATTTTGATGAAATTTGGTACAGGGATAGTTTATATCCCGGGGAAGGACATAGGCTACTTTTTATCCCGGAAATTCGAAGGTTCCCTCGGGAATCAAAAAAAATTATCTGTTCAACCGATTTTAATGAAATTTGGTACATGGGTAGGTTGTATCCCGGGGAAGGACATAGGCTACTTTTTATCCCGGAAAATTCAAGAGTTGCCGCGGGAATCGAAAAAACTTGGTCCACGCAGACGAAGTCGCGGGAATCATCTAGTTTATAATATTAGTACGATACCCCTATAAAAAGTGAGTGAAGAGAATCGTCATCTAAATCTCCCTGACTAATGAGCGACACGGCGATAGTCGCTCGAGCGGGCGATTTACTGTCGACACGTGACACTCGCGACATTCCCGCGCGACATGTTTATTAGTGTCGCCGAAATATCGATATAGATGATATCGATGTAAATTGTGCGCGCGATTAATACCAGGTGACAGTTATTAATATTATTAGTGCCGGTGAACGCACTTGTCAATGTATTTTAGTAACTACGAAAACAATAGATAGAGTGCATGTGGCATATCTCGGTAGTAAATTATACGTAACGGATTATTTGAGCAGGATGCCTTTTCATTGAAGAGTGTTGACTAGTTGATACTTCAAATAATTGAGTTATATAGAAATTAATAGATATAAGGCGGTATTTACTACTTACAAAACATAGATTAACGTATTATGGTAAAATAAGTAGAGGACCACAAGAGGCCTTAACAAACCAGACTTATTTGTATAGCCTATTCTGTGCCTGTATTGACTACAAAGATTTACTCATTATAAAATGAAAAAAATGACTTTTGGCATTCATCAACAGTGCTTTTTTCTTAATTTTTAGCAAGGTTCGAAGCCCTTTGTTTGTAATGAATGGCGCTTATGATAGTTTTAACGTTAATAAAAATTCTTTTCAAAAAACCGACTTCCAAAGCCACTGTAAAGTAAAAAATAATTTTGATTTCTACACACTATGTTGAAGTCGGGCGAGCTTGACGCGTCAACTTTGCCTATCTTTGTTATACTCGCCCGACTTCAACATAGTGTGTAGAAATCAAAATTATTTTTTACTTTACAGTGGCTTTGGAAGTCGGTTTTTTGAAAAGAATTTTTATTTTTAACTTTTTAGTGTATCTACTCGTAATCCAGTACCCTGCAATGAAATAAGAATTGTTAAAATCGGTTTAGAAACCACGGAGATATGCACCGACAACAATAAAAAAAAAAAAAAGATACGCGCCGAATTGAGAACCTCCTCCTTTTTTGGAAGTCGGTTAAAAAGAGCCTGAGCCAACTCTCACACAAGATTTTGAAAGTGACATTACCAATTTTTGTGTAACCTGTAAGTTAGCGGGGTAAATTCAAAAACATACTTATTTTGTAACTAACAACAATTATTTTTATCACACCTAAAAACGGTAAGCAAAACACAAAATCTTCGTCTTGTCGTGTTCAAATCTTACGATCTGTGTTCTGGTCACGGGCCTTATGTTTAATACGCCTGACCTAAGCCAATTTGCCAGTTAACTTGGCTGTTCATGCAACAATTTTTGCTTGCTTCAATTTGACGACCATTGACCAGTTTTATTAAATAAGTTTGACTGCATCATACTCGAAGAATCCGATTTTTGTTTGAAACTTTCTATAGTTTTAATTCAAAGTCGGACGTAAGACTGAATGAATTTACGAAATCTTAAAATCGAATACTATCGGTACACGTCAAGTAAATTCACATCACTACGGCGTTATTCGAAAGGTCAGGTAGGGACGCACAACTGCAAATAATTTAGTGTTTGACTAAATTCAATCCGCGGTTCAACGGTAACGTGGACGGATCGTTATCGTTATCGTTATCGATGCTCTATTCAATAACCGTTTCGTATCGATATATTGTTATTGCTGACGTGAGTTACCGATTCGGAGATGGCAATAGAAACAATCGAATAAACACCGCACGGAATTTATCTTTATTTCGCGTCTATTCGCGGATCGGGCACCGCTGAAAGTTTAATCGGTTACGTGTTTTGTTGAAAATTAAAATGATTCAGGTTTATTATTTTGGCGCTGTGCAACCGCTAGATTCTTGAGTTAGTTATGCTAGGGACCCATACTGCCAACGCTTAAAGCAATACTTATGCAATATTACTCTGAATGACAGTTTGATGTCACGTACCTTGACGTTCCTAAAATAAGGATTATATTTTCAAAACAAGAATGACAATAATAATGAAATAATATGGCTTTAAGCGTTGGCAGTATGACCTCAGATCTGATTACTGTTAGTTTGTACCTACCTTCTTTCCAGGGAGCAGCACAAGTAGTCCTTGAAAGTGAGTAAGGTGAAATTGTTAAGTGGTGTCTAAGTACAAAAATAATTTGCTGGATTCACCTTCTAGCTGAAGTATTTTATATTTGTAGATAAAATAATAAACGAAATTCCTGGTGCTATCAAACGATTCATATTTGTGTAAATGATTGGAAGCGATAGAACACTAGCCTACAAAGCGACACTGACGGCGTGAAGCGACAACGGACATAATGACTTGACAACTTCACATTAGCATCTACAAATCAGCGTTTACGCGGACCGGTCAGCAGCTTATAGGGCTACCATGATGTAGATAATATTGAGGACTAATCCATTTCAAAATTCGTAATCTATCTTCTATATATATAAAATTCAAAGTCCTGACTGACTGACTGACTGACTGACTTATATATGAACGCACTGCCAAAACCGCTGGTCCAAGAGACATGAAATTTGGAGTGTGTTCTTTGTGAAGACTAGGTATCCACTAAGAAAGGGTTTTTCGAAATTCCACCCCCAAAGGGGTAAAATAGGGGTTTAAAGTTTGTATGAAAGTCCGTCATTTTTCAAGTTATATCCATGAAATTTGGTATTTGAGCTACCGGTTCAAAATGAAGAAATACGTGTTTCGCCATTTTTGAAAATTCGACCCCCAAAGGGCTGAAATAGGGGGTGAAAGTTTGTATGAAAGTCTTTTATTTTACAAGTTATTTTTCAAGTTATATCTACGAAACTTGGTATTTTGGTTTTCGGTAAAAAAATAAGAAGGACGTGTGTAACAATTTTTAAAAATTCCACCCCCAAAGGGATTAAATAGGGGTTGAAAGTTTTATGAAATTCCGTCGTTTTTCAAGCTATAGCCATGGAACTTGGTATTTGGGCTTCCGGTTAAAAAGGATGAAATACGGATTTCACAATTTATAAAATTTCTATCCCCAAGAAATTCAAATAGGGAGTTTGTCCTTCAATCACACCGCAACAGAGCAACGGATCGGCGTGATTTTTTGCATGGGTATTGGGTATAGTTGAATACCTGGAGAGTGACAAAGGCTTCTTTATATTCCGGAAAAGTAAGGAGTGCGAGTGGGCATTAAAATACTTATGTCACGCGGACGAAGTCGCGGGCGTCCGCTAGTTTTCTATATTTACTTCATTAGGATCAAACGTAGAGTTAAAACGAGACAGCAATAAGTGTGAGATAAATCTTTCTCATTTTAATTGAAAGTTTTCTTTCCAAAGTCAAACTATGCTCTATAGCCTATTGCTAAGTGATTTCAGAGAAGACGCGTGGGCAAAGTGCAAAATAGAAAATTAGTTAGACAGCTACGATCACTACCCGCTCCTCTTCCCGCTCTAAGCAAAGCGACTAAATAGTTGCTGAAAATATTAACAACACTGCCTTACTCGCCTGTTAATTGCCTCGTTAGTTGCCTAGTGGTTAACATGTTCGACTGCGGCGGACGAGGTCCCGGGTTCGAGTCCCGGGTCGGGCCATAAGTAATTAAGAATTGGGTTTTTCTGACTAGAAATTTCTAAATATAAGACAGCTATATACACTTAAAATATGTATCCTCATCAGAAAAATCATAACAAATGATATACATACCCAAGTATGCTTTCAAAGAAGAACACACAAACACTATCTTAGAAAACGTAACAAACTGTCACTAGGTACCTAAAATTAGAACCAACTACGAAAAACGAAATGTTTTGTTCGAAAGACATTATACAATAACTTACCAGAATCCATACTAAACAGCAAAAGTTTTCCTATTTAAAAAAAAAAACAACTTATTGAACATTTACGAAAATCCGCTCAGCTTATGTTAGTGTAACCTCGCTCCTAACTAACCAGTTTTAGAAAGCAGAACATTTTATACTAAAGTTTTTCTGACTACCTTCATAATTGACCTGTAACTACGTGTAACTTTAACATTTAATTATAACGTGTGACACTTACCAAGATAATTTACATATAGGTACTTACTAAATTTTAATTTGTAATTAATTTTCAATGTAAGTGAACTATTTTCTTGTGTTCTTATTGAGTAATAAATGTCTTTAAACCGAAATTCTCAGTACTAGCCCGGAGTTAGGAAGTTAGCGGTGTTTCACCCCCGTGCCTCGGAGAGAGCACATGATAATAGTCGTTAAAGACCGCCAATCCGTGTTGGAGCAGCGTGGTGGGTGGAGGCCTGTGCCCAGAAGTGGGACGCTAATATGCTATAGTGGTGGATATGAGCAACATAGATTATCCTAGCTTTTTAAAAAGCGTGGTCGCCTTACCCGGCGCTAACTTATGAAAATGTCACACCGGGATCGGTAACGCCGTCTCGTGAACGGCCCGGGCGAGATTGATGCTAATGTCCTCTAGCCTGCTCCACTCAGCGCGGGCCGATTTAAGTGCCCCGGATTGATGGACCTGACGCACGGAGCGATAAAATGCTGCTCTGTAAAAAAAAAAAGACGAATGCTGCTTAAAATTATAGAAGTACTATTACCGACCTATCCATTCTATATTTTGTGCTCTCTCTCTGCGTCATATTCCTCATTACTGAGGATCGTGAGTCGTGACCCTTTCCATTAATCAAATAATGTTAGGTGTTTTCTTGGGATAATAATGCGGTGGGCTCCCACTTCCTTCTCCATACGACTCGACTAAGAATGTTTAAACTCAGGTTATTTTTTGTAACGATTATTATCAGATGTTAGTGATAATGACCGGGACCGACCGTTTGTTTTTTAAGTAATTATCTAGTTAATAATTATTTAGGCTATAGACTCTTGTCTTATAGTACCTATCTTGTCTTGATACATACGCGCTTAAAACATTTTTTTTTCGATATTTCGTACCTGTCACTAAAATGTTCAAATAACTTTGGATTAAACGGAATTAAATGAATTTATATCAAGCTTATGCAAATTAGATTTCCTGTCTCTTCGTGAAATGGCTACTTCAAAAAACCTACGCAAATTCTTGTCTATACAAAATGTTTGGTCGTAGACAAATTTATTAATAAACTGTTGTAACTGTCTGAGTGATATATATGCGTTTTATGTATCAATTTATATTCGCGCTAGCTAATGCCCTCAATTTTGTTCGTATCTTCATTTACAAAATAATATAAAATAAGTCATCGCTTTCATCTCTTGGATTTGAAGTTACGGACGTACAGTCCCACAAACTTAACTGACTCGGTGGCCAAAATCAGAACTAATATTTATGCCTGCTTAGTTTTTTTTTAACATATACTAGCCGGACGGACTATAGTTATCCGAGTTCTGACGGTTAAAAGTAGAATATATCATTTCCAGAAGAAAACTACCTACTTATGTGTCGTTTGTCAAGGTATTTTGAGGCCGTGAAAAGTTAACAGTCTGACAGACTACCATACACGCTGTGGTCTGTGACCTTTGATGTGCCCATACAGACCTAATATTATACAGTGTGGATAGCAATAAAATGGTGAATAACATTTTTTGACATTGACATGGTATAACATTTTATTTTCAACAAACGTTTAAATAGCAATTTAGATGCATATGACTTTATAAATTATTCTGATTTAGGGGGTTATGTTAATTTAATTATTAAAATGTCGCAAAATGTCGAAGAATGTGACTTTCGTCAGTGGAAGTTTTATTGATGCGAAATATTACCCAACTATGGTGGTTAGTTATTCATTTTTATTATTCCACACAGGATATGATATATTTTCAATTTAATTCGTTTCATATCATACCCGTGGAATATTTTAAGGATTTCTTAAAATTTATTAAAATTTGCCAATTTCCGTGAGAGAGAATTAAGTTATATTTACTCAATTGCTTAAAATGAAATTTAGCGAAATAAAACCCTCAAACTTTCTTAAGAAACCTGTACGTCTAAGTGTTTTCATCATCGTTCTCAAACATGTGTAAACTCTGCCAATCCGCACGTTGTAAGCGTGGCATAAACTACGAGTACGACTATAAGAATCAATATAATTTTTGTATAAAAAATGGCAAATCTATATCCCTTGCTAGTTTCTATATATACCATCTAACTCTTAAATAATCTCTTAAAATAATAATAAATAATAACGAGACATAATATTAAAATGATAATAAAAAAAACATTCGTCTGAAGTGACATTTTATGTGCCCAGGAAACGTTCTCAAAGTGATCTCGAAATTTAAAAGGGGCCTAAATTGGTGCGCGTGGGCATGCGTGTTGACATGTTTATATGTTTTGTTACCGAATCTTAATTAAGTTTCACTAAAACCGAAAAGGCGTTCATTTTTGTATAATTTAAGGAAAGAATGCACTGTTTCGTTAATCCGTTTTACTGTCACTTAGCCGGAAATACCGCGGCTTTTATTTTTATGGGTTTTATTTCAATTTTTTAGTATAGTGATCGTGTTCTTCAATTTACCTATAATATTTACTTATTTTTTATTATGTTGTTACTCAATTTTATTTGTTTTTCTAACTGACCTAACATGTCATGAATAAACGAATGAAATATTCTTTATTGTACACCAAAAAGAAAACATTTAAATAACCACAATCAAAATAAGAAAAAATAATCGCTACAACTATACGGTACGGTATGTAGCAAAAGCATTCAAGCTAATTTAATCAAATTTACATAATTTTCAACTAATGATTTTTACAATAATTACACTTTATACTTTTGGTATCTGAAAAACCTTTTGTGCTTTTGAATATACAATATATAGATGTAATTACCAGAAATTATATACATACCTATATATTGCATTTTTATGATCAAAAGACTTTTGCAAAATGACATAGGTACATAATAGATAGTCATGCATAGTCTTATCTTATTGTATAATCCTTACTATCAATGCGAATGTGAGATAGTATAGATAATTTGGTTTTGTTTGTTATTTGTTACGCTTTCACGGCCTATCTTTTTAACCGATTTAGTTGAAACTTGGTACAGACATAAGTTGTGTCCCAGGTAAGGACGTAGACGTAATTTTATCCAATCAAAGAGCGCCCGCGGGAATTAGAAAAAACTTAAAGTATGCGGATGGTATAGGTACTGAATAAAATTGCATAAATAAGCGTGCTCTTGTTGCATAGAAAGTAAAGTGAGTTCCAGTAATTGAGGTAAGTATAATGTACGGCGACAAAGCAGCCGGAGTCAAGTCTAACTAAACGTCTTATTTCACACTTGAGGGGGTAAACACTATTGAAGGCGCCCGACGGCTCTCGCCTCTGTTATTGATAGAATTTATCAGCGATCGAGCACAGGGACGGCGTAAGCCAAAAGCGGAAATGTATCTTGTAGCTATATAAATGAGGGTTATTTTCTGTTGATTTTTTTTAATAATTGCCCTTTATTCTACTATCGCTCTCTTTTTTAGAACCTGCTTGTAAGGATGACATACTTCAAACAATCATATTTTCACACGTAACAACGAAAATATTAACTACTACAGCCCATTAACGTCCCACTGCTGGGCAAAGGCCTCCACCCTCATAAGAAAGAGGGAATTAGAGCTTAGACCCACCACCCTGCTCTAGTACCTACGGGTTGGCGTGCTTTGACATTATCATGTTAGTGATCATAACCGGTACCGACGGTTTAACGTGCTCTCCGAGGCATGGGGTGAGACACCGCCAACTTCCTAACTCCAGGCTACTACTGAGAATTTTTTGTCACAAAAACCCAACATTTAAGTATGGCCCGACCCGGGACTCGAACCCGGGACCTCGTCGGCCGCAGTCGAAAACGCTAACCGTTCTGCTCGGTCTAATTCTAGTTAGACCGAGCAGAGACAGACAATTATTAACATAAATGTAACTAGATGATTCCCGCAACTTCGTCGCGTGGACCAGGTTTTTTCGATTCCCGCGGGAACTCATGAATTTTCCGGGATAAAAAGTTGCCTATATCCTTCCCCGGGATACAACCTACCCCTATACCAAATTTCATTAAAATCGGTTGAACAGATAATTTTTTTGATTCCCGCGGGAACCTTTAAATTTTCCGGGATAAAAAGTAGTCTATGTCCTTCCTCGGGATACAACCTATCCCTGTACCAAATTTTATCAAAATCGGTTGAACAGATGGGCCGTGAAAGCGTAGCAGGCAGACAGACAGACAGACAGATAGACAGACAGACAGACACACACTTTCGCATTTATAATATTAGTATGGATTAGTTGTTAACTCGCTCATATAGATGTTAGGATGTTTTTTTTTAATTTCTACAGGAGTAAAACCATAGGGATGTAGCTATGCGTAGATATAGTTGTCCGCTCTATTCTCATACCTTGGATCACACTGCCAAAGTTGAGCGTGGAGCGTGGGCCGTCAAAACGCGTTACAGTCATACGGGGGGCATACTACCATCGATTAAAGCAGTATTGTTTTAATATTGTTATAGTTCGTGTTTTAGAATTATAATCGATATTTTAGAGATATAAGACTGTAATTTTGAAACATTACTGCTATAAGCGATGGTAGTAGCCCCCTAGCCGGTATTTTACCTGGCACGACTTGCGGCTTCACTCGGCTCGCCTCGAATTATAACTTGATGTGCCCTGATAACTTGATCACTGATATTGACGACAACTAGCATATTATATTAACAGTAAGTTTGAAGATAAGATACACGGAGAGCAAAGCACGCATTTGTAATTTTTCTAAATCCATACTAACAATATAAATGCGAAAGTGTGTTTGTCAGTCTGTCTGCTATGCTTTAACGGCCCATCTTTTTAACAGATTTTGAATAAATTGATACCGAGGTAGGTAACATCACGAGGGAATGCCCTCGACTTCGTCCACGTGGATTAAGGTTTTTTTATTCACGCGGGAACTCTTTAATTTTCATTAAATAAACTTCATTAACAAGTGAATATAATTAAAATTATTAAAAAATACGAATGCTCTTCCGTAGCCCGTATTGAATTATCTAATTACCTTTGGAATCTTATTCACATTTTTATTAAGTACCTACTTAAATTATATTTTTTTGTGAATCACTGGATATTGAACTATAGTGTTATATATTTTTGGAATCTACTCATCATTTTTTAGATGATGATTATATAGTTAATCTTATTTTCGAATATTTTTTTTCAACTTTCGTCTTTAATGCGGGACGATGGTCACTTCAACAATTTTTTTTAAAACTTTACTAGTCAATCGGCCGGTTTCTGAATTGAGAATTTCATGTTGAGTTTGTCTCACAGACTACTTAAGGACTAATTAAGCAAATTTTTGTTTCTGAATTGATATTGGGCCGGTTTCTGAAGTAAGCATTCAAGTAAAAACAGCAAGCTCCAACTCTCAAACCTTACACAATATCAATTCAGAAACAAAAATTTGCTCAATTAGTCCTTAAGTAGTCTTTGAGACAGACTCAACATGAAATTCTCAATTCAGAAACCGGCCTTATGTCACCCGGAATAAGCTAGTCAAGTGTCAAGTGGAATATACAAACTCACATACATACATACATACATACATACATACATACATACATACATACATACATACATACATACATACATACATACATACATGAACCCTGAAAACAATATACTCCTTTTTTCAGGCAGTCGTATAAAAAGTACCCGTGAGTAAAAAGTAAGTAAAGTTTCATTAAAATCGTTCGAACAGATGGGCAGTGAAAGCGTAGCAGGCAGGCAGACAGACAGACACACTTTAACAATCATACTAATATTATAAATGCGAAAGTGTATTTGTTTGTTGGTTTGTCCTTCAATCACGCATCAACGGAGCAAATAATCGACGTGATTTTTGAAATGGGTATAGTTGAGGACCTGGAGAGTGGCTATTTTGTATCCCGGAAAATTAAAATGTTCCCGCGGGAATCAAAAAAAACTTAAATCACGCGGACGAAGTCGCGGGCATCAGCTATTTTATAATATTAGTATGGATTGTAATACTAGAAGACAGCTATAGTCCACTCGTAGTAAAACAATGGAACACGACACGGCTACACGTTGTGGCGTTGTTGGTTGCACCTGTCGGGCATCGAAGCCGCGACCGGTCACGATCCCACTTGTTCGCTAGGACGTGTCGTGTTGCACTGAGTCATACTGGCTGGAACTCGTATTATGATAGTGGCTTGATCATGAGCTAGTTCTTATAACCCGTTGTCGTAGGTGAGCGACAAACGCGACATCGCGACTCGATGCGACGCGACGCGACGCGACAGTATCAAACAGTAGCCGCCCCTTCACGTGGCCTACGCGTCATCGCGTACTATACGTCTGTCCATAGAGTTATAGGTAATAGGTATGCCATTTTCTATGGCGTCGTATCGCGTCGTACAGTCGTCGATTTGGCCCACTCTCACCCGCGTTTTTATAGAAATTTCGAATCCCTATTTTACCTCCTTAGCCTATGTGTAATTCCAGACTATAATCTATCTCTGTGCCGCCGTTCTGGAATGATTGAGAAACAAATATTCATCCATCCATCTAAAATTTCGCATTTACGTAACATTAAGTATAATTATGTCACTGTAAGATTGTAAAAACCGTTCGATTATAATCTAACTCGCGAAATTGTAAACTGTCGAATGATTACAATATAACGGATTATTTTTCGGTAGATTGTAATCTGTTAGGTTTTTTAACCCGATAGAACCTAAGTGCCCGGCCCTAACCTAACCTACAAGAAAAAGACAAGAAAACATAAATACAATGAATATTTCAAAAATTGACACTTAAAACATTGAACGGTTCACATTCTTTCGATTGTTTACAATCTATCGAAATAAAAAGCGTTGGATTACAATCTTACTGTTTTTACAATCTTACGGTGACATATTATAGATTACTACAGAAGTTTCACTTAAATTATGCCTACTTTTCATGTTTAAGAAGTCCTTTGACCTTTCCCACAACAACAGGTGCGAGCCGGCCTGCCCGCTTAGATTCAGTACCGCATAGATCACGCGCTGAATGTCAGGCGTCAAACTATGACTTATTCTGTCGTGATAGTGCAGCGCGTCCCCTCGGTGGGTCTGTGGTTTCATTCTATGATAACTCAATACAATATTGTAATCTGAGACGTTAATCATTATTGAAGCCTCAATGGCGTAAGGGCGGACAGAACTCTATTCGGGTTTACACTTAAAGCCTGACAAATCATACTACCTTCAAGGCTTCATCATACTAATATTAGAAATGCGAAAGTACGTTTGTTTTTTGGTTTGTTAGTTTGTCCTTCAATTACACTGCAAAGGAGCAACGAATCGACCTAATTTTTGGCATGGGTACAGGTAGTTGAGGACCTCGAGAGTGACATAGGCACTTTTTATCCCAGTAAATTAATGAGTTCTCGCGGGAATCAAAAAAACTTACACAATAATTATACTTCTAAAATTACACTGTATTGAGTTACTAGCTGATGCCTACGACATCGTCCGCGTGGAATAAGTTTTTTCAATTCCCACGGCAACTCCGTAATTATCCGGGATAAAAAGTAACCAATGTCACTCTCCAGGTCCTCGAATAATATACTCATGCAAAAAATCACGTAAATCCGTTGTTCTGTTGCGGCGTGATTGAAGGACAAACCAACAAAGCAACAAACAAAAACACACTTTCGCATTTATAATATAAGTACGCTGTACCTACCTACTACCTACAGGTTTTTGTAACAGTCGAACGACACTCTTCTTTCATAACTTCACTGCCATACCCCTAACAGGTTAGGCCGTTACCATCTTAGACTGCATCATCACTTACCATCAGGTGAGATCGCAGTTAAGTTGTAGTGGATAAAAAAAAATGTTAAGTAACTTTTCCATATAATCCCAGCTAGTCGCTTTTTGACATCACCCGAAGCTTTTTGTCACCTAGACAAATGTGTCCGGGATCTCCGGTCGGCCTTGCGATTCTTCAAGCCAATTTCAAATAGATCAATCTCGGCGGCGGTGTCTTGTGTGATTACGAGGAGGGCTAATGGACGGGGGAGGGGCTCGGGGAAGCGGGGTGGAGGGGAGACACCTGTGGAATATCTACTTGTTGCGTTGTTGACGAATTTTTTTCATAGTAAGTAGGTGATATTTTGGAAGCGAAGCTTCTTAGCAGACTTTTGTGGTGAGAATCTAAGGGACAAAATATGAATAAGTGTAAAAAAATACGAAACTCTAATGGCTGGGCAACGCAAATTTTTGCCCTAATAAGTAAACAAGAGTCTCACTACAACACGTGGATGTGGGTTTGGATTTAAGAATGTCACTCCATTCCTTCTTGTTTTTCTAATTGTTTGTTACTCTGGATTTAGATGAAATTTGGCATAGTTTATAGTCTGGAATAACGCTACTGTTTATCCCGGAAAATTAAAGAGTTCCCATAGGAACCAACAAACCTCAATCCACGCGGACAAAGTTGCGGGCATCAGCTAGTGGATTATAATGCCTAGTAACATGAGGTTAATTTTTCAACAAGATTTCTCGGCTCACTTTTTAGTAGTTTAGTAGTTATTGTTGCCAGTGGTCTTATTGACAAATCCTCTGCAACAGCTAGACACCCATACATACTAAATCATCCTAACTACATTAAATAGTATGTCCTGGTTCAGACCTCTGGTAAAATGTTTACTTTCAACGCGTTGCGTGGAGGTGCTGTCGGGACAATTTATTATGCTATTATACGTCATGTAGACGAGAGTCGTCCACAGACCAGTCTTGCACCGTTAAGTTAACTGGATGTGCTGAAACATGTACCTGTGTACAGATTTTCTTTGATTTATGAGGTGTGATACTGAGAAATTATATTATGATTATCAATAGGCATGATGACTGATTTTGAAAAATGGTCAGATTATGTTCGGAAGTATCTACTATTTCGAAAAAATATCTTATTTCAGCAGAAAAATAAGGTTTGGTAGATAAAATTGGCATTTGAAATTTAAATTTTAAAATTCACACCAAAACGTTCGGCGGTGTCATGGCGTCGTTTGTGACGTCACTATTGTTTTTACCAATGTACTCTGTGCAGTGTGCAATAAACAATAGAGTGATTGTCAAAGCTCGAAAACAAACAATTGTGACGTCATTCGCTTCTTGGTGTTTTATCCAATATGGCGGATTGCTGTATTTTATAGTTTTATTATATCAAAATAAATAGCAATCTCACTCGAAATAGAAAAATAAATACGTTTTTAGGGTTCCGTACCCAAAGGGTAAAAACGGGACCCTATTACTAAGACTCCGCTGTCTGTCTGTCTGTCTGTCTGTCTGTCTGTCTGTCTGTCTGTCTGTCTGTCTGTCTGTCTGTCTGTCTGTCTCCAGGCTGTATCTCATAGACCGTGATAGCTAGAAAGCTGAAATTTTCACAAATGATGTATTTCCGTTGCCGCTATAACAACAAATACTAAAAATTAAAAAAAAATATATATATTAAGGGGGGTCCCCATACAATAAACGTGTTTTTTTCGTATTTTTTTGCTCAATATTAAAAACGGTAACAGGTAGACGGTTCAAATTTTCACAGAATATTAACTTGTATATTACCTTTCAAAATAAATAATTAAATATCAATAAAGTAAATATTAAAGGGGGGCTCCCATACAACAAACGTAACTTTTTGATATTAACAGTAAACCTCTACAAACAAAGTTAGTTTTGCGGTTCATTAACAAAGGTAATTATACCTACTTCTTGAGTACGGAACCCTCGGTGCGCGAGTCCGACTCGCACTTGGCCGGTTTTTTTATAATCCATGAATCCTATTTCATTAGATAAATTCATAATTTCATTGATTCTTGGTTACTGTCATCATGCCTATTGCCTCGTTGGTCTAGTGGTAAGCATGTTCGACTGCGGCCGACGAGGTCTCGGGTTCGAGTCCCGGCTCGGCCATAACAAGTGTTGGGTTTATCTGACAAGAAATTCTCAGTACTAGCCCGGAGTTGGCGATGTTTCACCCCTGTGCCTCGAGAGCACGTTAAACCGTCGGTCGGATTTTCCGTCCGTGCACCTGTGTATATGCGCATACACTTGTGCATACACACACTTGATGGCGAATCTCTCTGGAGATAGGCCGCCGTAGCCGAAATTCAGTCGGAAGGACATTATTATTATTTTGTAAAAATGATTTTGTTTAGTCATTTTAACAATTTCAATAATATTTTTAGCAATTTCAAATAAGTAATTTAATTTTTATCATGCAATTTTTATTTAGAATATCTATCTTAGTATCGATAGCATTACCTTCCTAATAAGTGCTGCGTACGTAGTGTACGTAGGTAATGAAATTGCGCATGATTGCAGATCGGTGGATTTATGGCGGTAGGCGTCGGATGCGCGTACGCATCGAAACAACACAGCTATTATCTTACGGTGTACCGTGTAAGGCAATGGGTACAATGTAGTGTGACCCTTTTAGAGTATAATCATTTTTATTTTTTTAAAGTCATAATTATAAAAATTAACAGCAAAAAACTAGCATTTTATTTAAATATCTTTTTATAGTAATCTATTTGTTTATACAACCCAAAACAAAAGCTGAAGAATTGTCAAAGGACTACACAAGTATAATTAAAAAAAATTAAAATAATCCTCGACATAAAACAGGATACTTATTTCTATTCGATTAGACATTTTCTGTTTTCATTTAATCTGTTCTCTGGTCTAGTCTGGTGGGAGGCCACGCCGGTGGCTAGTTACCACCCTACCAGCAAAGACCTGCCTGTCTGATTTAGCGTTCAGGTACAATGCCGTGTAGAAACCGATTAGGGATGTCGATTTCATATAACTGCCTTACCCCTAATAGGTTGTCCCGCTACCGTCTTAGACTGCATCATCATTTACCATCAGGTGAGATCGTACTTGTAGTGGATAAAAACCTCTTGGTGTGTCCACGTCTTAAGATGCATAGAATTAAGTAGAATGCGCATCTTATCGTTAATTATCCCTTACTCGCCTACCGAGCGCCGATCGCCGTGAGTTACAGTGCTTAGTTATAAGCAGATTAACTTTTTTTATCCACTACAAGTTAGCCCTTGACTGCGATCTCACCTGATGGTAAGTGATGATGCAGTCAGATAGTAGCAGGCTAACCAGTGAGAATAGGCAGTTAATTAAATTCATACCCCTAATCGGTTTCTATACGGCATCGTACCGGACCGCTAAAACGCTTTTCGGCACGTTTTTGTCGGTAGGATGGTCACTAGTCACGGCCGAAGCCTCCCACCAGACCAGACCAGAGAAAATTCAGAAATTATAAATTCCCAAATTGATCCTGCCGGGAATCGAACCCAGAGCGCTCAACACTGCGCCAGAGAGGTCGCCAGACATGTTAAGTATATAATATGTTAAGGCGAGCTTCAGATTGTAATGAGCAAGACTCCTCAGGCCAAAAATCCTTTTTGACTTTTTTTTTGGTTCCACGATATTTAAAAAAAGAAAGTTACGATAACCCATCAGTTTCGCGTACAAATGTATTTTCTACAAACAAGTGGACCGCATTCGATTCTTTGTTGGATCAATTGAAAGAAAACAAAACATTTTATCGAGTCCATATAATCTCGAAAATAAAAGCTGTCATTGCCGAAGTAAACGTTTGATTTGGAACGGCGAAAGTAATCTAAAACCGATCGGTATCCCATCAGCGGCGGCAGTGAGCAGTTCAACAGGGATAAAGAGGCCATTGTCTTCGATACTGACTCTTTGTAAGCAGTTGACGCGAAAATGAACGACTGATCAACCTCTCCATTGGGTTTTGTGTTCTTTGTTTTGGTTTCTCTAGGAAAATAATTAAAAGTTGCGTTAATATATTGCTTTTGTGATTTTTGTTTTGGTTTCTGTTGGAAAATTATTAAAAGTTGCGTCATGAGACTCAAATACAGATGTAGATTCTTTGGGCATGAGTGTGGTGAAATGCCAAATATTTGATTTAAATTAATGTGGTAAAAATGGCAAATAGAAACCCTATATTATCCAGGATAAATGGATCTTGATGCAATTTTTCAATAGCTACTCTAAGTAGATTTTAATTGAAATATTTTATTCTATACAGTTTTTATTCCAGGCTGTATTGCAATTAACTTATGGATTTCAGTAACGTTGTCACAGTTGATAAATAATCCATACTAATATTATAAATGCGAAAGTGTGTCTGTTTGTCTGCTACGCTTTTACAGCTCATCCGTTTAACCTATTTTAATGAAATTTGGTACAGGGGTAGGTTGTATCCCTAGGAAGGACATCAGGCTTCTTTTTATCCCGGTAATTTAAAGAGTCCCCGCGGGATTCAAAAAAATCGTAATCCACGCGGAAGTCGCGGGCATCATCTAGTTTTACATAAAACTAGCAGATACCCGCGACTTCGTCCACGTGGAAAAGGTTTTGTAAATTCGCAGCCGATTTAATTCTGCTGGCATATGTATCAACCGATTTCTACTGAACCGCGGGCATTATTTACTGTTTGAAAGAAAATATCGTTCATATAGAAAATTAGAAATAAATTTAAAGATGTCTGTTTCAATAATATTATTCCTCTACAAATCCCTGAAAATCATTCAACATCGTATAAGGCATCGCGACAAGCGAAGCGAGCTACAAATCCGCTAACGACCCAACAAAGATACAAAACTCGTATGTTTTTTTCACAACAGCGTATTCAGTCACGCATCCGACTATTCCCATTCAACCAATAGCCCTAACAAAGTCCTCAGCAATAAAAACTTATTGCTATCCGTCCAATGGTGTCCCGGGATACACGTCACATTTCTCAGTAGTTGGGAAACGATAATACACCGCCGGATAATAAATAAGCTCTCATCATTTACATTGTGTGCATGAATAGGATGGAAATAGGCGAGAGTTATGCGCGTAAAAGAGACGGCAGCATGTTTATGCACTCCCGCCCACGCTGCGCCCGCGCAACGTGACAGTTTTTCTGCAATAAACTTGATGTTAAGGTGGACGTCTGCCGTATATTTCAATTTGCTATGTTTTGCACTTGTATGGGACATTCTTTGGGCTGTAAATTATAAAACAATAAACTTAACTCGCACAGTCCTGTATTTGTGTAGTAGGTGAGTATTTATGATTTGTTTACTCGTAATAAATGTTATTGGTGAATAATTGTCCGCTAAGTAAGACACTAGTGATAATTAATTGTACAGAGTTGGAAAGTTGGAATACTATTGTATTTATAGACGGCTATTTTGTATCAGTTAAGTCAGAGTATTGTTAATGGAGAAGTACTAGTGCGTAATAATAGTATGTCTGTGGTAGCATAAAGACATAATAAGTACCTAAATTCGGTTTTGTGTGTCATACTTCTCCCAAACTTCCATTAATTTTTTTCAATTTTCTGATATATTTTTTTGCAAAATAATAGAAGGCTTATTGTCCTATTATTATAAATCTTTGGCATTGTCTTACAATTCCGAAAAAAATAATATCTGCACGCATCTTTTAATATGAAAAACTTTTTATGTGAATCGTTAGCCAAAAGACGTTAATGCTATATTGGTAGTTAAATGATTGGTATCTATCGTTAGATCAGTGATTAATTTCTCTTGATCTTACTGCATATAAAGATATTGTTTTAATTATGCCTTGCAAAGGTTACCTATGCATGGAATTGCGTATAAGAATTCAAGAATGTGGGCACACCCGGTGTTAATTAACAGAAATCCTACGTCGTATCTTACGTTATCTTTGTCGTAAAATCGATATACTTATGACCTCACTGTACGAATTTATTGCAACAATAAATTGTCCGGTTACTTTAAAAAAGTCATCGACATTGAAACGAGGACAGATGCTCTATCAGCCTCTATTGCTGTCTCATTCAAAATCAGTAAACGTTATAATAGTTTTCTGACAAGAAATTCTCAGTAGGTACCTATACTAGCATACTATTCCTACCTATTCTGTGGTACTAGCCCGGAGTTAGGAAGTTGGCGGTGTTACACCCCCGTGCCTCGGAGAGCACGTTACGCCGTCGGTCCCGGTTATTATCACTAACATGATAATGGACGTTAAAGCCCGTCAACCCGCATTGGAGCAGCGTGGTGGGTCTAAGGTCTAATTCCCTCTGTCCTATGAGAGTGGAGGCCTGTGCCCAGCTGTGGGACGTTAATGAGCTGTAGTAGTCGTTTTTTTTAAATTAGCAAAAGTGACGACCTTCGTCAATTCCGGGCATGGCATCATTTTGAAAATCCGGTGACCAGTAATCCATTGTATATTAATACTAATACTTACTAAAAATGCGAAAGTTTGGATGGATGAAAAGATTGATGTACGAATAGGTACATTGAGAATATTTTGAAAGTCAGTTCATATAGGTACTTAGGTAAAATATTTATCTTTCTTATCTCTTTCTGAATGTAAATAAAAAATATCGGCATTGAAATGCAGAGTGATCAAAGCTTAGGTCTCCAGTAAGGCCAGTCCAGTAAATTAGATTTTCAGGAGCTTTTTAGTCTCTGCTAGACTGACCCCTTCTCCTCGGAGTTTGCATCAGCAAACTTGCTGGTTTCCGAGCGAAAATATTGTGTAGTAATTAAGCATTTTAATATGTTTACTGTCACAGTATATAAACGTTTGTACTTTGACTAGTCAAAGCAAAAGCTATCAGGTATCTCGAAAAATAAAATCTCCAATTTTCAATCCCTGCCAGAGGAATGAGCCAGTGTATAATACACTGGCTCATTCCTCCGTCGCGAGCGAATCTTATCGGCATTAATATCGCCATCTATCGCTTATTAGCAATAATTGCATAACATAATTACCGGCGGCGCGGTAATCGAATTCTATACCGTCTCCCACTTTAACTGGACACTTGAGCGCTCCTCAGCTAAGTGTTTAAGAATTAAGATGGGATCCGCTTTCATTGAGTTCCGTTGAGACTTCAATCGTATTAATACGTGTAACTTTGTAAGAAATAAAATTGCTACCGTTTATTCAAATCAGGGTTTGAAACCCCCCTTCGCTTAAAGCAGCAGTTATTATTACAAAATGATTTTATGATGAATTTTATGTCACGTCTCTGAATGTATGTATGAATTCTAATTTAACATAAAAAATTCTTTTTAAACAACCGACTTCAAACTCCCGCGCCAACTTTACAACAACAAGCACACGCTATACAAAGTACTTATTTTATTGATGATAATTTAAAAACCGCTCGACCGATTTCGATAAAATTTATATGGGACCACATGGGAAGTATGCCCTTTCAAAAAAAATAATCATCCAAATCGGTCCCCCCAGTCAAAAGTTCTGAGGTAACAAACATAAAAAAAAAATACAGTCGAATTGAGAACCTCCTCCTTTTTTTGAAGTCGGTTGAAAATAAGGATTATAATTTTAAAACACGAACGGCAACCCCCATTTATAATACCTATTTATATGGATTTACTTATTTTAAATGCGAAAGTGTGTCTGTATGTCTGTCTGCTACGCTTTCACGGCCCTTTCAACCGATTGGGGTCGTGGTAGGTTGTAAGTCGTAACTTATATCGTGGAAAAGGACACCCTTCTTGTCGCACGCAGACGAAGTCGCGGGCATCCTCTAGTATCAGTATAAATTAGTATGCATTTCGGATCACAGCGATAACAGCTGGTTAGAATCTGACCTCTCGCCAGTGCGTACCTGACCTACGCGCGGGTCCTTGACCTCTGACCCATTAAAACAACATTACACTGGATGTAACGCGTTAAAGTGCCGCCTACCTATAACCTGGCATTGTTCTCGCCTAATGGGGGAAGCAGGTGCGAACGGGCCTCGTAATACCTGAGTAGCAATAGTAAGGAAGTAGGTTACAATCGATAATAGTTGAAAAAAATATAATATATCTAGTGGATTACAATTAACAAGTAACCCTTAAGCAGCGGGGCATGATAAATAGTCGTCCTTGTATTAGTAGACTTACCTGGGAAATCACGAAAGGTAGGAAATCTTTCGTGAGGTAAGTATAAAGGATAACTAAGGACATTTTCGGTTTTGTAGTTTCACTACAATGCATACGAGTATTTTGCTCGAAAAGTTATAAATGAATGAATGAATATACTTTTATTGTACACCACAACTGTAACTGCCTCGTTGGTCCAGTGGTTGGCATGTTCGACTGCGGTCGACGAGGTCTCGGGTTCGAGAACCGGGTCGGGCCATAATTGAGTATTGGGTTTTCCTGACTAGAAATTCTCAGTAGTAGCCCGGAGTTAGGAAGTTGGCGGTGTTTCACCCCCGTGCCTCGGAGAGCACGTTAAGCCGTCGGTCCCGGTTATTATCACCAACATGATAATAGTCGTTAAATCCCGCCAACCCGCATTGGGGCAGCGTGGTGGGTCGAAGCTCTAATTCCCACTCTCCTATGAGAGTGGAGGCTGTGTCCAGCAGTGGGACGTTAATGGGCTGTAGTGGTGGTGGTGGGTACACAAAGGAAAATAAACTATAGTAAACTCAGCTAATAACAAAGTTGTATACAATTTAAAGTTACTTTCTTTATTTATACTGCCCGGAAATAAAACAATTCATGTCCGCGTAGTATGGAAGGACCGAAGCGAAGCCGAGGACTGACCAAGTGATTATAAGATGACGACGCGTCAGCCGAAGCCTTTTGAATGAATTGCTATTTCACTAAGTATTGGTTCGTATTTGGTATTGAGAATTAGTAGGTTATATCCCGGGGACTATAAAAAATTCCACGCGGGCAAGTTACGAAAAATAAAGATGAAATAAAATAAAATCTAGTTTAAATATATGTCCTACTTACTACTTAAAATAGTTTTGCGGCATGTGGTAGACCGTAGAGATCTATGTCCAACCGTGCCAAATTTTATCTGTTGACGACGACGATGGACATCATATTCTTTTAATCCCGTGGGAACTCTTTGATATTCAATTAAAGTCGTATTAAAAATCGGGCTTAATTTGATATCAGTTTCAGCGCGATCTGAGGGCGATGACCCCACGTAGGTCAGTTACGCGGAGGTGTTATGACGTAAGGTCGTACGCACATAGTTGTTGAATTTAATGCGTGTTTTTATGATTTTATTTCCTTTGTTAAGCGTAGAACATAGAGAGCGTTGAAAATTAATACACGTGGCTTCTGAGTCTAATTTTAGACTTTTTTAAGTAACTATTTGATTTCTATTCAGTCAGTGGATTGGGTTCTAATGGTTTTCCTATCGATAAAAATTTAACAGATAGTTGATTAAGAATGATCTTAAATGCGTCATACAAAGATAAAAGCCAGCATATCAATACTAATATAATAAATGCGAAAGTGTGTCTGTCTGTCTGTCCGTCTGTCTGTCTGCTACGCTTTCATGGCCCATCTATTCAACCGATTTCGATGAAATTTGGTATAGCGGTGTTACATCCCGGGGATCCTGGGAATCAAAAAAACATAATCCACGCGGGCGAAGTCGCGGGCATCATCTAGTTCTTAATAAATGCCTGAAATCTAAAAGAAATGCAACCGATTTCCCCTCAGAAAGTGTAAGCATTAAATATTTAATCAAAACAAAAAGACTCCGCACGTCATACGACGAGGTCCCGTTTGATTAAATATACAGAATTCCATTAGCACCCGTCGGCAATAATCTATTCGATAGCAAAACCAAGCCCTCTCTTCACCATTAACAATTCAGCGAGCAAAAATAAAAAAAAAATGGGAACGAATAAACGACCACCTACGTGCACTTATATGTCTTGTTGTGTGTGAGATGCTTTAAATCTTACGTGACTTAGATACTTCTGCAGTGTGCACTGACCTCTTAATTTTTTGTCAACTACAAGTTAGCCCTTGACTGCGATCTCGCCTGGTGGTAAGTGACGATGTAGTCTAACCTGGTAGGGGTATGCCAGTTACATTAAATTCATACCTAATAAGTTTCTTCACGACATCGTACTGGAACGCTAAATCGCGTGGCGGTACTTTCTTTCTTGCCGGTGTAACTAGTCCCGGTCGAAGCCTCTACCGTCTACGAGACCAGACCACAGAAAATTCTAAATTCCCAAATTGACCCAGCCGGTGATCGAGCCCGGGACCTCCCGCTTATAACACAAGCCATTTAACCCTACCCATACATTAATTTCCACCCAAGCAAATGTACCCGTAGGTTAAAGCCGTATTTTTAGGCTAAGATCCAACATAGACGTAAAATACAACACTCAGAACTGTCCCCTATCAAAGTCGGTCTTCCAATTCAAATTAAATCCCGTTCTAAAAAAAAAGCAATCCAACCACGTCCTTCGTATGTCGTCGTTCATTAGAAATGCCACTTGTATATTTTGAAACATGCAGGTACCTCCCCATCCTTGGGCTGCACCTGATTCTTTTTGCCCTCTGAAATGAAGCGTCCGCCACGGATGTGGACATACCCCCCATTCTCACCCCCTGGCTTTAATTAAAGGCCAGTGTAAGGTTTTAACACGTCTCCTGTTCTGCTAGTCTTTGATAGGTTCTTGTCTCATTGAATTGAAAGGATTTTTTCCCGAATTAGAGTGGGCTGGGGAGGTTGGGGTAGATTAGAATTAGGGTGCGTTTCCATTGATGCGGAGAGACGAGACGTGCGGATCGGACCGATCAGATTTTATTTCTTGTAATTATTGGAAACAGTATAATGAAAAAGGCGTAGGTACAATAAAATCGAAGATGATGCAAATAATAAAAGAGCGTGGATTTCACTCGTGCGACTGTAATAATATGTGTTTGTAGGTACTAGCTAATGCCCGCAACATTGTCCGCGTGGATTGAGGTTTTTGGTCCCACGGGAACTCTTTAATTTTCCGGGATAAAAAGAAGCATATAATGTTATTCCAGACTATAATCTATCTCTTTGCCAAATTTCATCCAGATCCAAACTTTCGCATTTATTATAATATTCATATAGAAGTATAGATTGATGACTAGGTACGCAACTTGAACTGGCTGTCCCATTGGACTCGTTAAGGGAGTGTGGGAATTTAGAGTGCAACTGCGTTTGCACGCACACTGTTTGACTGCATTATGTTATCCCGTGTAATTGACAGTCTCCATTGAGATGGGCTTTCGTGGCCAAAATTCGGTCAAGAAATAGTAATCGCGCCCGCTACCTCGCCCGCTAATTACCGTGTACGAGGCACTTGGAGTAGATTGGAAAGGGTTGAGCGTCCGTCTGATGTTCTGTTTACTCGGGATCACTTTGGTCTATGCTCTTAAATATCTACTTCAGTGTAGTGTACCTACTTACATTTAAAGGAGGTATTGTTTTGACGCATCTTACCTAAGTACTAACGTTAACGTTTTATCGGGTTAAGTGGTTAAACTTAAGGGTTAATTGGGTCGAGAGTTTTTGTAGCTCAATAAAAATTATTATTAGGAAGAACTTTCGAATTATTTCGAAACTAGCTGAAGCCCGCGACTTCGTCAGTTTAAGTTTTTATCTTTTCCCGCGGGATTTTCTTAATTTTCCCAGATAAAAAGCCTATGTGACTCTCCTGGTCCTGAACTATAACCATGCAAATCAAGTCGATCCGTTGCTCTGTTGAGTACAAACTAACACACTTTCGCATTTTATCAACCGACTTCTAAAAAAGGAGGAGGTTCTCAATTCGACTGTATTTTTTTTTTTTAATGTTTGTTACCTCAGAACTTTTGACTGGGTAGACCGATTTGGTTGATTCTTTTTTTATTTGAAAGGGCATACTTCCCATGTGGTCCCATATAAATTTTATCGAAATCGGTCGAGCGGTTTTTAAAATATCAACAATAAAATAAGTACTTTGTATAGCGTGTGCTTGTTGTTGTACAGTTGGCGCGGGAGTTTGAAGTCCGTTGTTTAAAAAGTATTTTTTATATTAAATTATAATATTAGTGTTCTCGCGTCCGATTTACTTATGCATTTAATTACAGTTTGTCTTAGTTATTTCTATTTTGTATAATAGCTTAACTAGTAGCAATGTTAACTAAGTATTTTTTTATTTCAGGTAAGAATTTATTTCTGGTATGAAAACTGAAGACACAATTTATGGTAAGGAATTATGAAGTAACTCAGTTAAACTCATATCCCGTAGCCACAGAATCAAAATATATAATAAACTAGATGACGCCCGCGACTTCGTTCGCGTAGATTGGTTTTTTTACTACCGCGGGAATACTTTAATTTTGCGGGATAAAAAGAAGCATATGTCCTTCTCCGGGATGTAACATGTGTCTGTACCAAATTTCATCAAAATTGGTTGAGTAGTTGGGCCGTGAAAGCGTAGCAGATAGACAGGCAGAAAGACAGACAAACTGAGAGACACACTATCGCATTTATAATAATAGTACGCATTTAACGTCCAATGTTGAAAAACGATAATATGAAAATAACTATAAAATCTAAAAATATTCAGGTAATTTAGTGCAATTTGGTTGTGATAAAATATAAATTAATGTCAATTTAATCTGTCACCATACCTTAGTTTCATTGATTTTATACTTATTTTGATCACTATTCGAGCATTTCCAGTTTCATCATAATTAATTATGTTGTCCGTACATAAAATTCACATAAAGTTAGGCGATGTTATTAGTCTTAATAGAATTCTAGTTGAGAATGTCATTAAACTCACTAAAATCATCTGGATTTACATAACAGAGAAAAATGACATCGAATAGGTCACCCTATTGGTTGTATTTCATATTTTCTAATGGTTATTATTAAAGAAGCGTATACACGAGGCATTTAACTGTCGCGGGTCAACCGCTGATGGACCATCAAAGTTGCTTGCTAGTTTCTTGAAATCATACGCTGTAATGACAGATTCAAGGGCAGTAGTCCCTTTGAGACAAGTTTTAATCACAAGTACTTTGCTTTTATTACTGAAATAATAATAATAATTTATGCATATTTATCAGCATAAATATGTATAAATGATTTATACCTACTTTCTAATTAGTTTCAATTGAATTTATTGTGCCAAATTATAGGTATAAACAGCTGTTATTTATTCAATCAATCCCACTCAAAATTCACTGCTAATAGCAGTGTGCAAAAGTATACAGATGTTTACAACAAATCATATTATTTACCTATTTCTTATCCAATAAATTAAAGCAATCTTATTTTTTGTTTTAATTTGGGCATGGGCATGTGCATTTTTTCTTCAAAATTCTGATAAAACTTTATTGGAATAGGCAGAATTAACATAAGAGCGATGACAATATTATTGCGAGACTTGAAAACAGCGCAAAAGGATTTATTTTGGAACAAGTATTCGTTTTATTAATGCTATTCTAGGACCGTTTGACTTACGGAAAAACGCGCGTGCTTCAAAAAGCGCTTAACGATCGATCACACGTCAAATGTAAACGAATCTTAAAAGATTTCTTCATTCGTAGTGACCTGCGCCCACACAGTCGCATAATCCATGCAGAAGTCATTTAACCACCGTTTTATATTCATTCTATGGTAACGAACGCCTCTTCATTTCGGACATGTTTATTTTTCCTTGGCTCGTTTTATGGCTATTTTTTATGGGACATTCTCTATACAGAATCATGTGTTGAATGCCATGTACTTAACTTAAAGCTAAGTTTCATATATTAGTCCGAGAGTTCATTGAATATTTTCTGGAGGTGCTTGATAATAGTGAAAGTTTGTATGCTGGTTTCCACGCATTATCTAGCTTTGTTTTAAATTTTGTCACCAACTTAACTTTAACTTACGAAACTGAACCTTTTAAATCGTAGCACGCCTGTTCAAAGTCTTTTTTAGACCATTTCCATTAAAGTTACTTTATTCATAGATTTTAACAACACAAGCTATTTGGCCCCTAAGATACGGGTCCTCCTAGTTTAGGGGCCAGGAATTCATTATATTTGTACTTAAGTTAATTTCTTTAATAAAGATTTCTATTTCTATTTCCTGACGCAACTGTCTACTTGTAAAATCTATAGTGTATATAATCTTGTTGATTTTCAGACAATCAGTTTATAATTTTAAATATTGTATAGATTACTCCAGCGGCATATGATCCAGGGGCTCGAAATACTTAGCACTTCAATCTGAATGTCAAAAAATGTGAACTAATCACAAACTTTATCTGGAATATTAAGTTTGCTTCTATATGACGACGCAAATTAAACGTTCAGCTTTATCAAGCATCTTCTAAAAATCGTCTACGGGCTCTTAGTGCATATATTATGGAGAGTTTGTTTAAGATATTAATACAACATGTTATGGGGGCTTATGGCCTCTATAAAAAGTACAAAATGGCGTCGCTCGCTGTGATTTCATTTATTCTCATTCACGTTTGATGATCGATAATGAAGCGGAATGGTCGTAGAGGTAAATGGAGTTATTTTTTTTAGCTGTGATATAGCGCGTGTATGATGGTTTTTATTGCTATTGAATTATACTTATGGTTTTACTAGTTTGGCTTTCGTATTAAATTACCCGTTATAATCAATGCCTAGAGGTTTGAATAGTGCTTGATTAATCAAGTTATTGTCATGATGTAGAAACAAAATGTTGTATTTTTACTCCCAAAGTGAAGTTATAAAAGATCCAGTTATTATACTCTCAACTTGAACTTAAAGTAGATGAGGTATGTATCTGTCACCGTAAGATTGTAAAAACCGTTAGATTATAATCTAACTCGCGAAATTGTAAACTGTCGAATGATTACAATATAACGGATTATTTTTCGGTAGGTAGATTGTAATCTGTTAGGTTTATCAACCCGATAGAACCTAAGTGCCACTACTTGATTATTTATGTCGAACCCTAACCTAACCTACAAGAAAAAGACAAGAAAACGTAAATATAATGAATATTTCAAAAATTGACACTTAAAACATTGAACGGTTCACAATCTTTCGACTGTTTACAATCTATTAAAAAAAGCGTTAGATTACAATCTTACGGTTTACATAATCTTACGGTGACATATCTAAGTGCAAAACTCGAGCGGGTCAACTATACATAGGTACTAATATTAAAAATGCGAAAGTGTATGTCTGTCTGTCTGCTAAGCTTTCACGACCCATCTGTTGAACCGATTATGATGAAATTTGGTACAGAGATAGATTGTATAAGTACCTACCGGGTTACTTTTAATCCCGGAAAATTAAAAATTCTAACGATACCAAATAGGTACCTACATCCAAATCTATTCAGGCATTTAGAAGTTATGCTACAGTAAAGAAACTCATAATAATATACATATAAATGAACCCTGAAAACAATACAAGCCTTAATGGGCAGTCGTGTAAAAATTATAATAGCCCTTGCTATAGACTTACGAGTAGGTAACTGACTAGAATTGATAGTCAAGTAATCGTTGAGTACCTAAGTAATAGATCTTTAACCGTATTATTCACCGATTTTCACAAACCGTGATTTTTAGATATAAGTTTTTTATAGTAGTCTGACCGCAAGATTATGTATCATACTAATATTATACATGCGAGTGTGTTTGTTTGTTGGTTTATACTTCAGTCACGTCGCAACGAAGCAACGCATCGACGTGAATTTTGGCATGGATATAGTTGAGGACCTGGAGGGTGACATAGGCTACTTTTATCCCATATAATTAAGGAGTTCCCGCGTGAATCAAAAAAAGACGTGTGTGTGGCACTCGGAGACCGCCGCGGTAAAGCTATTGCATAGCATTTTTATCAACTTGCTATGACTACTTGTGTTGTTGACTTCAAGTTGTTGAAAATATAAAGGCGAAATATTTTTATGAAAAGATGATTTTGGTTGCTATGACCTCTTTGTTGAGGTTTTTTGATTCCCCTTGGACACCCGGACTATTGAAAACATAATTCTTTAAAATTATTTCGCCTTTATATTTTCAACAACTTGAAGTCATAGCAACCAAAATCATCTTTTCATAAAAATAGTCTTTTTATTTTCAACAACTTGAAGTCAACAACACAAGTAGTCATAGCAACCAAATTGTAGGTTTTTTTTCGTTACGGAATTTCTGGATTCGGTCTCCACGCTCAAGGCCCGCGATAGAAGCTATGCAATAGCTTAAAATCTTAAACCACGTGGACGAAGTCGCGGGTATCAGCTAGTCTATAATAAACCTGGATTTCAGCCAGTTAACAACACTACTCACTAATATCTTCCAGCAATACTTGGAAGCATCGTCCTTTTTGAATATACATAGTTCTAATTACAATATCCACTGCCGCCCCGCTGCGGCACTGACGAACTGATTAACTTGTCACGCGGTAATCGATGCGCTGCTGTTATTAACGGTCGACCCGTGGAGTGTGGGGGTATGATTTGTTTGATTATTACTAGTTAGGTGCATTCTTAGGACGTGTTCTCACGGATCGATAAATCGCGCTGTGTGAAGAGCCCATTACACAGCCCATACTTTGTGAACTTAGGTAAGTACTATTTATGTATGTCACCGTAAGATTGTAAAAACCATTAGTTATTATAATATTCTACCTCGCGGAATTGTAAACTGTCGAATGATTACAATATAAGGGATTATTTTTCGGTAGATTGTAATCTGTTAGGTTTATTAACCCGATAGAACCTAAGTGCCACTACTTGATTATTTATGTCGAACCCTAACTTAACCTACAAGAAAAAGACAATAAAACGTTAATACAATGAATATTTCAAAAATTGACATTTAAAACATTGAACGGTTCACAATCTTTCAACTGTTAACAGTCTCTCGAAAAAAAAGCGTTAGATTACAATCTTACGGTTTTTACAATCTTACGGTGACATGTAGACCGATTTATTTATCTCAATAACTCAGTAGACTTCAACTTTCAATGCATAAAGTAACACCAATAGGTATCAGAAGTTATAATTCAATTGAATAAACGTGATATTCCATTGTCATTTGCAACGAACATACAAAAACACAACAATGTTGTAACGATGTATGTTACGTTAATACGATTTAATTCGACACCTTATGGTAAGGCATTACGATGCAGTTTATACAGTTCACTGCTCATGACAGGCATACGCCGCGGAGTAAGTAATAAGCGGCCAGCGGTTGGTCAAGGGTCTCCCCAAACCTGTCGAGGCAGAACCAGTGAACCAGTTTCCGCCTCGGTAGGCGTCGCGTCGATCCTCAAACAGCTGAAAATTACAAAAAGGCCATCAACCACCTGTCTCCAGAGGATCCTTTATTATTTCGGCCACATTGCCAGAAGGGAGGGACACAATCTTGAAAGGATTATCATTACTGGCAAAGTGGACGGTAAGAGACCTCGGGGACGTAGCCCGATGCGTTGGTCAGATCAAATCCGCACCGCTCTCGATAGCAAGGTCCACGAAGCCCTGCATGTCGCGGAAAATCGAGCAACATGGCGCGACATCGTTCGTAGAAGGATTATTGGTGGAAGGGGTCACGACCCTCGGTAATTGGGGAATACGACGCAAGGAGGAGGAGGCGTCGCGTCGCGGCAGCTACCAATGTAGGTATCAGAAAGGTATCAGAAATTAATAAGTTTTATCCTTGGGAAATCCCTTTTATCCCGGGAAATGAAAGGAATACTTACATAAACAAAGGAGTAAAATATTTACATTTGCGTTTTGCTTCCTCGTTCCTAATTCAAACCGCTAGGATATGGAATGGAGTGAATAGGCATCTGCTAGGCAAGCGTGCTCCACCTGAGGCTGCATCACCACTTGCAAGCAGATTTGTTTGCAGCCAAGCGCTAACCTATATTATAATTTAAAAAAATTAACCGCCTCTACTTGTGAATTGGGTCGCGTACAAGATGAAGACAATCGTCACGTCACCAGCAGCCTCCTGTGGCCGCAGATCAGCCTGCCGCCGTCCAAGGACGGCACTGGCCGTGTGTCTGTAATGTCGAGGCGCGCCACGAAACACCACACAAGATTACTTTAAGTCGTAGGTAATTAAATGGATGACGCTAGGTTTAAGTTTACAAATTAAAGGGATTTATCTATACTAATACTAATCACACAAATATCAAATAAATATTATAAATGCGAAAGTTTGGATGGATGTCTGGATGGATGTATGGATGTATGGATGTTTGTTACTCAATCACGCCCCAACGTCTGAACGGATCTGGCTGAAATTTGGCATAGGGATAGATTATAGTCTGGAATAGCACATAGGCTACTTTTTATCCCGGAAAATTGAAGAGTTCCCGCGGGAATCAAAAAAACCTTAATCAAACAAATGTATCTGTTCAAGTGATTTTGATAAAATTTGGTACAGGGATAGGTTGTATCCCGGGGAAGGACGTAGGCTACTTTTTATCCCGGAAAATTAAGGAGTTCCCGCGGGAACCAAAAAACCTCAAACCACGCGGACGAAGTCGCGGGCATTCGCTAGTATTTATAGTCCGGAACAGCACATAGGCTACTTTTTATTCCGGAAAACTAAGGAGTTTCCGCCGGAACCGGAAAACCTCAATCAAGGCGGACAAATTATCGGGCATCATGAAGTAACTAAATAAGCAATAAATGGGCATCAGCTAGCTATAGTAACTAAATAAGCAATAAATAATCAAACCAGGGGTTTTCGAAGATATTTCAAGCAAACTTTCTGATAGATACCTAAAAATAGCACAAAATGCACGTTCGAAAGATGAAGTCAAATTAAGCTCTCCCTTGGACATAGTCTGAGAGATAGCGACTAAGAGTCATCTGGAAGTGAACGTCGCAAACTTTGTCCTCTACGGCCTTATAAACCTTGTGTGTCGGACCCAGGGCGGTCTTCTCATGAAATCATATTGATACAGCATGCCAAAGATACTCACTTCCGTAGAAATGTAACTCCTTATCAGTGTACCTAGTTTTAGAAAGGGTAATTCAAAGTTATTTTAATAAGATTAGTTTTCTTTTCTAAAATAATAAAATTTAACAATTTTTTAGCAATACACGAGAATTTTATAACATAAATTGTAATATCTGATACTTTACAACGCATGTTTTACCCGTTTTTCAAAGAAGCTATTTTCAACTAACACTGTGTCACCCACCACATCTTTCAGAAAGATACAAAATCTGTAGTCATGTTGTATCGTTGAATGTCAAGTCAAACGTGCCTACAATACGTATAAAAATTGCTAAATAATTAAATATTAAGGTATTAGTACTATTTCTATTAGCCTACTTATAGACTACGGTGGTAAGTATCTATCTCGAGTTTCGCATATCAGCGTCCTCAACGGTTTTATAAACCTTCCTTGTTCGTCCCAGGGCGGTCTTCTCTTAAAATCACTGCAAGAATTGCATAACGCCACGTTAGAGGGAGACGGCTGTCGCAGCCTGTCACGTCGGAGAGGGACGGGTATGTTTGCAGTTGTCATAACTTCACTCCACCGACTTATAATACAGATGAACCGGAAAGTGTACTGTGTATTTATTCTGCAGTATTTTTTGCGGTGTCTTCTTATACTTGGATTTATCGGGTTATAGTTTTAACTAGCTGACTTTCCCTGGCTTCAGGCGGGGTTTTCTTTAATTTTACTATTATAATACCTGATGGGGACGGAGATTAGGAGTGACGATGCACCTTGTGATTGAATGTCAATATTATGCAATGGGATTTTATTGTTAGGCACCTTTGAAAACTTTTCAGAAAGTGTCAGGTGACCGCGTCGTCAGTCTATCTAAACTATTATTATAAAGAGGAAAGATTTGTTTGTTTGTTTGTAATGGATAAACTAAAAAACTACTCGACCGATTTTAAAAATTCTTTCACCTAAGTATAAAAAGCTACTTTATCAGCCGATTTTAAAAATTCTTTCACCTATAGAAAGCTACTTTATCAGCGAGTAACATAGGCTATATTTTATTTTCAAAAAATTAGAAATCCCTACCAAAATTGCAATAATAATTTGATTTTTTCAACTTCTTACGTTAAACATCTATTCGTCTATTAATTTTTTTATTATATTCAAATTCTGACTGACTTTTATAGGTATCATATTTGTCAATTGTATGTCATAATAAATACAAGAGAACTTACTAACATTTTATTAAACATTTTAATATCTAACTGTTGTAGACAGACTGCGAAATGCCTAAAAGAGCCAGGTCTCAACTTAGTTGTTAGTTCTAAACATAGTTCCCAGGTGAGGGCAGCGAAAATACGTCGTATTGGAGACTCGAGTGCCAACCGTTCACAGCGGTTTGCTGAACAAAATTTGAGAACGTATGGTGGAGTTGTTCGTGTCAGTGCCGACTGACCATTATTGGGTATGGACTATTTTGATCAAGTGCTACCCGTGCGAAGCCGGGGCGGACCGCTAGTAATTAATATTAAAAATTATATGAAAACAAACAGGCAGTTCCAAAATTGGAACTTATTCATAAAGTTCCAATTTTGGCCGCCGGGCCAGATAAGTTGGTAGTCCAAAACCTATAACATAAGTACCTAGCTATTGATGACAATTTCATAACTTACATTTTCAAAAAAGTACCAATTTCATAGACCTTTTTACTTCAAACAGCAAGTATGGTTCCAGGTGTTGATCATGAGTCATGACCACTTGCCTTCAGATGAACGGTTGGCAGCATAAAAATTTATAGCGACAGTTTCTAAGCCGCAGTTAATAATTCTTTGAGGAGTGGCAATCGATCTGACCGCAGCTTGTTGATAAGCTACCCCATGCTTTATTTAAACCGTTCATGCGTTTCTGTTCTCTAATTCTTGTGCCTGAAGGGCTATTATGGTGTAATTATTTATGGGCATGCAGTCAAGGTTGTCCACCGTACGTTATACTTGTAACGCGTCCAGTAAATCACGTCACAGAGTGATTTGCCGCGAAAATTACCCGCCGCGGAATCCGAAGGAAGTAGTATGGGCGTGAATTAGAGATGTAGAACCATTGTATTAAAATCTGAAGTGAAACGTTTTCGACTAATAAAGTGAAGGGTTTTCGACTAATAAAACGTGTTATAAGAAGCTGTCAAATTGACAAGCCGACAAGTTCTATATGTAAAAGTTGTGCATTTTAAAAGGGATAATTGATAATTTGAGCCAAATTGTATGAACAAGAAACGTAGTTTATTATTTTTTTAATTCAATAAAAGGATTACCTTTGTATCCTATTTTTAATTCTTACCATATGAGAAGGAGAAATTGAAAAACATAATTTAATAATTAATAACAATAATATTATTATTATTATTAATTATTGTTATCAAGGTATAGCCACAGTTCAGAATTTTGAGCTTTCTTAACTCAAACTGTTTGATAATCGCAGGTTCATATTATTCAGCGTAAGCTCGCTCTTTTTAAATGCCGTTTTCCACCGGGGTCCCGTTTTCATAGCCTTGTAACTGTATATATATCTTAAAGTATTAAAAAAGTTCAACGTGATAGATAATATCTTGATAATATAAACAAATGGCGTATAAGACCAACGGCTAACATAGCTCTTTTAGCACTTAACCCAACTCTCGTGGAATGTAATGAAATGAAATAAAATCATACGTCCTGCCTATAAATATTATTGCCATTAACAGGACATTCAACAATAACTCACTAAGTAGGTAATATTCACGTAACTTACAACACTTCCTGCGTCAATAAACAGGTTCACTGTTTTATCTGCGACCGTGCATGTACAGCGCGCAACAGCCTCTCGGCGGATGATTTGTGCGAGGCTGCGCCGATGCAGATGCGATCTCGCACCACACTTAGCAACTATCGAGATTAACCGTTTGAGCTGTGCTCGACTGGCCTATGACTAAACCCCTGACCAATCACAACTTATAGCGTCATGTTAGGCATGGGCCGTAGTTTGATTTTGTGGTCGTGATAGCAGATGGGCCCTGGAATTAATGTATTGGATCAAGGTATTTGGCGTTGTAGCAAATTATTCCCGTGGGTTTGAATAAAAAACTATGAATTTTGAACTAGATTTAAGACTGCATGTATGCTTGCAACTTCATCCGTGTTGATTTAATTTGACTGCCGCGGGAAGTCCTTAATTTACCGGGATTAAATATAGCCTTTATCCTTTCTCCGGGACGTAACTTCTACCGAATATCATAAAAATTGTCTGAGAAGCAGAGAGAAAGACAAACTTTTGCATGTATAATATTAGTATGGTTGAGCATAGTGGTAGGCTTGGTAAAACATAGGGAAATGGAAATGGGACTGTGGGGGGGTCTTTTACGTGTCAATTGATTGAACTGGTTTAGCAACGTTGACCTAAGTCGGTAATTGGATGGGTGACATTGTGTGATTTTGGTCTGTATTTGGCCTCTTCCATTCCGGTTGCATCGTGCCGTGTTCACTCTGCATTCACAAATTCAGTTTAAGTTCTTTCCGCGCTGATTCAGCACGGTCGCTGTCGACACGCGTTCTGTCTAACCAGCGCCTAATCATCGCTGTATTCCGCTAAGCTCCAGCTAAGACACGGTGTTTTGTCACTATCAAGTTCATGTAGGGTAACAGACAAGTAGAAAGTAGGTTTCAGAAACCTTCTGTTCCAGTCAATGTTTTTCAGCCTAGAAACTTCTACAAGGCTCCTTCTCCTATCTACTTTACAAGGCTTAAATTGTGCGAGCAATGTGGTTTTATGCTTGCGCTTGACTCTACTCACAACTTATGGTAGTAATTATACTACTTCTAGGATCACAACTAATGATCCAAGGGACCTAGGTCTTGCGTTACTGGAACCATACTGCCTTAAAGCCATATTGTTTCAGTATTGTTGACATATGTGTTTTAGAGTTATAATCTTTATTTTAGGAACGACAAGAAATGTGACATACGGCCGGTTTCTGAATTGAGAATTGCCTGTTGAGTCTGTCTCAAAGACTACTTAAGGACTAGGTACCTAATTAAGCAAATTTTTGTTTCTGAATGATATTGGGCCGGTTTCTGAATTAAGCATTCAAGCAAAAACAGCAAGCTCCAACTCTCAAACCTTACACAATATCATCAATATAAACAAAAATTTGCTTAATTAGTGCTTAAGTAGTCTTTGAGACAGACTCAACTTGAAATTCTCAATTCAGAAACCGGCCGTTAGAACTGTTATTTTGAGTAGGTATTTCTTAAATATTGCTTTAGGCGTTCGCAGTATTGTCCTTCGCTACGTAGACGTCTATCGGTTGACGACGACTTCTTAAAACTGTATTTTAATATGGCTTATAGGATGTGCTTGCCAGAAATACTACAAACCTACTAACTCTTAATTTAAAAACATTTTCTAAGAATATCTGCGAGTCAAAGCCGCTTGATCATAAAATGGAAATGCGAAGGAATGAACAGGACGAACTTTGGGTCCATTTCATTTTTGAATCGTTCCATCCGCCGCGCTTGTGTCGAGTGCCGCTATAAAGACAACTGCACTTCTATTCTGTTGAGTTAGGAAAAGTTCGTAGACTAGATTAGATAAGTGAACAGTGTAGGACCAAGTTGTGTGCAGTAGTTAAATACCATCACCTTCATCATTCCAACCCATTGCCGGCTCACCACTGAGTACGAGTGTGACCCGGAATGAGAGGGCTTGGTCATAGTCCACCACGCTGGCCAAGTGCGGATTTACAGTCTTCACACACCTTCGAGAACATTATGAAGAACTCTCGGTCATGTTTTTCTTCACCGTTTGAAGCAAGTGATATTTACTTTCTTAAAACGCGCACAACTTCAAAAAGTAAGAGGTTTATGGAAAAAGTGAGAGGGTGCCCGGGGATCAAACCCAACCCCTCCCCTCCCCTCCTAAGGTCGCTAAGATTGAATACATAGATGACTAGCTGATGCCCGCGACTTCGTCCACGTGGAATATGTTTTTTTGATTCCCACGGGAACTCCTTAATTTTCCGGGATAAAAAGTATGCCTATGTCACTCTCCATGGTCCTCAACTATACCCATGCCAAAAATCACGTCGATCCGTTGCTCCATTGCAGCGTGATTGAAGGACAAACCAACAAACAAACAAACACACTTTTTAAATATTAGTATGATATACAATTAAAATAAATGACCTTAAAACTCTTAAGATTTCGATCCACCTCTATACTTTTGAGCTGTTAGGGTTATGTAGGTACTTATATAGCAAAGTTCATCAAAAAAAGTTAAACAGATAAGCCGTGAAAGCGTAGCAGACAGACAGAAACACTTTCGCATTAATAATATCAGTATGGATGAAGAGTTGCAAACCGTCCTTATAAAATGGAAATGCAATGCTCGAAGTTGGAACTCATTTCTGAATCGCATCATCCCCGGCCTCGTTGAAGTGGCGAAGTGCCGTAAAGACAACCGCTTCTTACTTTATAGAAGTTACAAGTTACAACTATAGTTTTGTTCTTACTGCGCACAGTTAGTGGTTAGGTTTGTGCCATCTAGACTATAGGTATCTACCTACTGTAGGTTTATCTAAGTGGTAAACTTGTGTGGATAGCTTGTCTAGAAGGCCGCAATTATTATTCTCATTTTTTTTACTCATGTTATCAGCTTATGATAAACTAGCTGATCCCTGCGACTTCGTCCGCATTCATGGATTGAGATTTTTTTGGTTCCCGGCTACTTATTATCCCGGAAAATTAAAGAGTAGGTATTCAAGATACTCTATTGTGTAGTCGTATGTCTTCACAATCGTGAATTGTCAGTATCTGAGTGAAACGTACGTTGAGAATAATTTTGGAATATTTCTGTGGTGTGGTGAATATCGCGGGCTAAAGTACGGGATACACACTGTTGGTACCACATAGATTTACCTATTGTCGCGGATTATAGCAAATTAAACTTCTAGTTCCTTCATTATCATGGACTTCCGCAAAGTAACGCCTGTTTCTATCCAATAATATTTACCGCTAAATCTCAAGTGGGACTTGTTATTACTAATATTAGGTATAAAGAGGTAAAGTTTGTGAGTTTGTGACGTTGTAGAATGTATGGGGTTATCTCTGGTTCTACTGAACCGATTTTGATAATTCTGGTACCAATATATTAACCCGAAAAATTAGGGAGTTCCCGTGGGATTTATTAAAATTATTTCTTTAGTAAACTTATTAGGTACAATGCTCTTCATCATTATGGCTAGTATTTACAATGAAAACCTATTGCTGTAAAGCTGAAGTCCCAAAACTGCGTAAACAGCAAACACTCCAGACGAGCGATTAGCATGCGAATGTGTCTGAAGTCTGCACTGACAAAGACATGGGACGATGTACCGTGTCTGAATAGTTTAGGGTCAGGTTTGTTGACCTAAAGATGTGTTGAAGGTTTTGACGACCGCTTTGGGCAGTATAATTTTAATATTGTGTATGCTCATGTTTCAGAAATATAATCCTTATTTATGGACATCAAGGTTCACCATATAAAATTTAAAAATTATGAAAGACAGTATGAATTTAGCAATGGGACACGCTATTCAAACCCAGAATCCACTACTAGATGATGCCCTTCTTCCGCGTGGATTAAGTTTTTTTTTTCCTTACTCCTACTCCTCCTCCTCCTTTTCATTCTTTACTCCTTGATTTTATGGGAAAAAATTAGCCCATATCCTTCCCCGGGATACAAAATATCCCTATACCAAATTTCATCAAAATCGGTTGAACAGATAGTTTGAAGCGTAGCAGACAGACAGACATACACACTTTCGCATTTATAATAATAAAATAGTATGGATGCGAAAGTGTGTCTATCTGTTTGCTACGCTTTCACGGCCCATCTGTTCAACCGATTTTGACAAAATTTGGTAAAGAGATTGGAAAGAAGCTATTCCGGAGAAGGATAGGCTTTTTATCCTGGAAAATTAAAAAAACTCAATCAACGCAGGAATCACCTAGTTAGGAGTATCTCCACCGCATTTCACCTGTAGGATTTCAGACGAGCAATATTCCATGTCTAATGAGACAGCTACACGTTCGCGACTGCGCGCAAATTAGCGCGCTTTAATTAATCAGCCGTACAAACATATAGCCGCCGTACAAACCGCCCTCGGATTGAGCGCACCTACGCGCACTTTCACTCCTTAACCGGCAAATCATGTCCTTATGTTTAATTAGAAGCCTAATGAATGCCATCTGGGGTGTGCTCGCGGCCTAATTAAAGCCGCAGGTATGCGACGTGTCGCGAGGATCATGTACTCGGGTCCTAATGTTTTATTTTTGTGCGTTTGGTTTTTTAATTTGTATTATTTTAAATTAGGAACTTTTTTTTTATTCCACTACAAGCTAGCCCTTGAAAAGCAGATGAGTAACACCTATGAAAAAAAGGAAAAAAAAGGTGACAGACAAGCAGATTAATTTTTTTACGTTAGTGGTCATTACAGTGTATTTTCGAAATCATCGACTGTTACTAGATAAGGCAGCGTCGTACAAATACTACAGGTATTGTAGGTGGCTGCCTGGTTTTATAGAGCTGTAAATTATACTTTTTAAATCAGCTTTTCCGGGCACTAATTAGATAATATTATTTTTGATACTGGGGCTCGTTCGGTTGAACACAATCTCTAAACTAAACTGAATGCTTAAAAATCTAGTACTGCCCCTTTCCGCAGGGAGTATGATGAAAGGGATAGCAATAAAATATAGCTGTCATTTTAGTTTAGTTAATGTACAACAGGATTGGCTTCCCTGTCCTTAAGTCTGGATATATAAATACATATATTTTTTTAGTAGCTCTATCGGCCAGTGCTTACCGAGGGTCCACAAAACGATGCGCCGGCACAGTCGTGGATCAGATAGACACCGCTCAGTGCCATCTATCGTCGCGCGCCCGATCTAAATAACGAGTCGATCGGCGCGATAAATCGCTACTTGCAAGTAATAAGGGTTGACACATTGACATGAAACACAAGATCCTAAGAAATGTTATGTACTTATTGAATAGGTCAGTTTGCCATCTTGTGCATTGCACAATTAGAAACGTGGTTTGTATTTGTGTTTACTATAATTGATTGAAAAAATATTTGGCAATTACCTACATAGGTATTATGGTTTTTGGGAGACACTATGTTAGCTCATTACTTAAATGATAGCGCCTCGTCTCTTCTTTGTCATCCTTCAATCACGCCGCAACAAAACGATCGCCGAAGATCGACCTGATTTTTCGTATGGGCATCAACCGGAAAATCAAAGAGTTCCCCTAATTTTTTTCAAAAATATTAGTCCACATGAATGAAGCCATAGGCATCATCTAGTTCTGTACCTATTTATATCTTCCCCGGGATGCAACCTATAAAATTTGGTACAGATACCAAATTTCGTCCAAATCGGTGGGACAGATGGGCCGTGAAAGATTAGCAGACAGACACATTTTAGCATTTATAATATTAGTATGGGTAATTGATATCTTCGAAACAGATCAGTGGCAACCCTACGTGTATTAATTAATGACTGCTCTCGATCGTCGTTTCCGCACCGGCCATTATGATTTTCTACAAAACAGCCGTTGTAATGCATTGAACCGTCCCGGGATAAACAGCGCTTGTAAACTAAGTAGGTAATTGACAGGTGAGTGGGATACCGTCGCAATTGTTAAGGTATCGACATACTAAACGCGGGCCGGCAGCGGTACGGAGGAACAGAGGCCATATTACGGTAAAATTTGTGCTCTAGTGTAACAATCGCAATCACCACTTTGGATAACAATCTTTCTTCTGCTATTAGTCAAAATCTATTTGCAACAAGAATACCATAAATTCAGTCCAAGAAAACAATTATTTAGACTGTGGTAATGATTTATACTTTTTTTATTTAGTCTAAGTATTACAGATTGCTTCTTTCTTAAACTTTTAATTTAGAAAGTAAGACTAATAAGGTTGCGATTTATAAAGCTTTTACAAATCGAAAATGAGATTGTATTAAATGCGATTCAGAATAATTACAAATTATTTACGTGAAATTACCTTAAGGTTAGTTTTAAGTGAGGTTTAAATTTAAGAATCACGAAACGCGTCTTTCATATGAGCGTTCATAAGAGAATTAAAAAAAAACTAGAGGCAGGGCCTAAATTATAGTGATTATAACGTTGGAAATGCACTAATATGAATGAATATAAAAAGTGGACTTTCTGGTAACCGTTGTCGCTACTGAAACGCGTTCCGTGTGACAAACTCTTATTAATCCTCCGCAGATTGGGTGCAATGTCTAAGAATTATGTGGTAAGCACACAAGATAAGATCGGGAGTTACTCAATTTAACGTGATAGGTACCTGCTCGATTAATACAAAAAGCTGGTTTTATCTGTATTAGTCAGCCGTAAAATTAGCTGGTCTTTTAGCTACTAATAAATTGCATTTAATTTGCATTCAAATTTACTTTAACTTACTTGAGATATGAACTTTAATTAGGCGTAAGTACCTAAAGCCCGTAATCGCCTTTTCAGTTATCATTTGAAGAAATAAAGAAATCTTTATTCGGGGATACAAGTACAAGAAGTAAAAGACTTTATAAAGAAAAAAATCGCGATATAAGACTTGATCCCCAAAATGGTCGTCACTCAGCATCATGTGCTATATGTGTTAGAATATAGCGCTGATCTTCCGTGAAGCCGGAAGCTTGGACGGCGCCAAAAATATAAATTGTGATCTAATAGACGCAATAAAGTATACTTAATTAATTTTCACCACTTTGGGTAAGCTTAGTCATTCAATCGGAGTCAGACTCGTTTGCATCACCGAATGACTAATTCAAGGAAACTTTCTCGATGCGGTGTTTTGAAATTGTCATCCATTAGTATGACGGTGATATGATACCCATTTTATCATCTACACACATGCCAAGTTATACGAGTCCAACTTAGGGCATAGGTTGGTCCTACACGTACCTACTAAATTCTTTGTCAAGTTAGCCTATAACACAACTTCTGATTTTCATGCAAACGAGTTTTTGGTAGCTGATTTTCCATAAGATATTTTCTCGTGTTAAAACTAGCCTGTAATATATTTAAAGACTAGTGGGCCCGGCAGACGTTGTCCTGCCCTGTACCTTAAACCGATTGCAGCGCCCCCTACCGGGTCCAATTATGAATATATACCAACCCCGAACCCACTCAAACACACAAAAAAAATTCCATCTAAATCGGTCAAGCCGTTCTCAAGTTTTATATATATAGCAGTCTCCAGGATATTAGCTATGATATGTGCTAAGTTTCTTATAAAAAGGTTTAATGTTACTTAAGGATTTTTATTTTATATGTTATATTATCTTTATATTTTTATGGGCCTAGTTATAGCAGACAGACACTGGAAATGATTTACTTCCTCTTTTTCAATTTATGCAGGCCCTACCAGCCTCCGTTACTAAAAAATGAGTCCATAGACTTTGAATCATAGTATAGGTAACTTCTAGGTAAATGCGTCCAACTTAGGCTGCATCGTCATCACTTGTCACTTATAAATAATAATGAAAGTAAGGCAGTATAGTAATAAATTTGTGTAAATATTTAATAGCATGGATGGATATTATGGTCTGGGTTGCCGTTGTCAATGCGTAGGCCGACTTGTTGGCCTATCTGTAGGGTGTTTAACAAGCTACTTCATAAACAGGATTCAAGAGTAATCCACTGCGGATGGCTGGTCATCAAATTAATAGAAGGATCAAGTTTCTGCAAACTTTACATTTATTGCATTATTTATAGCACGGTTCAGATCACAAAGTTGTATGCTGATTCTGGTTGGTTTCACTGGGATTTAGGTGTAGCTATGGGTCCTTTTAGCTAGTTTATAGAAGTTATTTTAAGTACCAACATAATTACAGTATAATAGAGGCGCAAGTATGAAATTATTGAAAATAATTTCATTTTTGTGCCTTTTGGTGTTGAAACCTTGGGGTCGTGGGGCGTAGATGCTAGATCCTTTTTTAAGGATCTATCTTCTCGTCTCACAGAGTCCACAGGGGACCGGAGGGCTGGCAGTTACCTCGGCCAACATGTAAGTTTGGCTATTCAACGGGGTAACGCAGTCAGCGTTCTGGGCACACTGCCTCATTGCAGCGGGATAGATGATATTTTTAATGTTTAAGTTTTTAGTTTTCAATTTAGTTTTTAATTTAGATTTAATTTAGATTTTAATGTTATTTAATGTATGTTGTTTTAATTTATGGTCCATTATATTTTAAAAGTTAGGTACTTCGATAAATGAATATTAAATTAGTCCAATAATTATATAACATAATTACATGTAAATAAAAATAATAATACTCCTTTCTTAAATGCCAATACAAACTTTTATTTCCTTCCAAACAACTAGATTGACACGTTTTAGTACAACAACCTTTCGATTCTAACGTTAGATGCGAACTGCCCGCAAAACTAGTCTGCTCTTCGCAGCTTCGAACATCATGATTCTCACTCACATTCGTTCACAATTCAATACAGTCGCAAAAGGGATCTGTTTTGATTCCAACGATAAATCGTTAAAGTCCAATCACACGTCCCAAATTTAAAAATCCAAACAATTTCTTATTAATAATTGAAAATCATGACATTCGGCCATCCGACACTGTGCTGCCCCCTGGCGCACACATTTATAAATTGTACAGGAAAAGGTTCATTTTAGGCCTACTCTTGTACACTCCACCATGAATAGAGGAAAATACAAAAAAATGTATTTCATAAAAACTGGTCTAGTATTTTATTTTCCTTCATTTCTCTGCTTGTACAAGACTTGGCCTACGCTCCATACAAATCTGAACCGTCTCCTTTACATAAATTATGATATTATGGCGCACACAAGTATAAATTGTAAATTTACATAAATCATGACATTTTTCTTTTATTCGTTACAAATTTATAATTGAATACAAATCACCACATAAATAAGGAAAAACTGTCAAGATAATAATTACCCTTTATTAATCACAGAAAATAAAATCATAATTATTATATTAAATTATACTATACTATATAATATAATATAATATTATTTTATCACTACTCCGAGAAGCTTTTACCAGCTATGTCCGAGCTACTATCGTCGGAGTTATGTAATTTTAGAGCTTTTATATGTATCCAAGGTCGGATCCTATCAGCTGCAATGACATTTTTATAAGGTTTGCCCTTCTTAGTGAAACCAGGGACATCTGTAATTCTATAGCGATCATTGCCTAGAACTTCAGTAACTTTATATGGACCCACGAACTTCGACAGAAGCTTTGTACTTTTTCGCGCATTGTCAAATTCATTACGATAAATTTTAACTAAATCACCAATTTCATACTTTGTTGCGGGGACGCAATCTGCATCATGTTTTTCTTTTTGTTTCGCTTGGTCTTTTTGGATATTGTTACTTATTTGCTCTCTAAGTTGTTGTAACTCTAAATTATTACTTAAATAGTTTTCGGTATTAAGTTTATTCGACAAAACATCGCGTAATTTGATTCCAAACATAGCTTCTGTCGCAGTTTTCTGAGTTGAAGCATGTACAGTGTTGTTAATGCCCCATTGAATTTTACCCAGACACTTGTCCCAGTCGCGTTCATGGCTTGAAAAGTTTTGTGATGACAGTGAGTTTAAGATAGTCTGGTTAAATCGCTCTGCTTGACCATTCGCTCTGGGACAAGCTACTGCGTTCAAAATATGCGTAATACCAAGTGTATTACAAAAGTTCTGAAAAGCGATTGATGTAAAACTAGTTCCTCGGTCAGAAATAATTCTAGCCGGGACACCAAAATCATAAAATATTTTCTCCAAAACCTTGACCGTGGTTTTCGTTTTTAGATCTTTAACAGCCCTTACGAAAACATATTTCGTAAAAGCGTCTACTATAGTTAAAATGTGGGTATTACCGTTTTCACTCCTAACGAAAGGCCCAAGATGATCAATATGAATTGTGTGAAATGGTATCTGTACCTTTTCTATTGGGTGTAAATGACCAGACTTTTGTTTGAACGCGTTATCTTTATTATAAGCACACTCTAAGCATGCTGCAACATACTTTTTAACAAACTTCCTTAATTTAGGGAACCAGTACAAATGTTGAATTCTTTCTAGAGTTTTAGCGTAACCTAATTGGCCAATTTCGTCGTGGTTGGCCCGACATATTTGCCATCGAGCACTTCGCGGGACAGCCAGACATAGCCTATCATCTACTCTCCTATACACGGTATGGTCTTTTATAACGTAACTTTTACGAATGTCCCTACTTTCTTGGTATATTTTCGGGTTTGAGAATTTTAAAAATGCGAGATATTTCGGGATCTGCTAATTGCAATGATAAAAGCCAGTTTTCTTTCCCTATGGTATACAAACCAACTGCCGAGGGGCTATCATCCGGCTCCGCAGGCAGCCGGGTGTTTCTGCTCAACGCATCCACATGTGACATTTGGACACCAGGTCGGTATTCAATGTCAAACACGAACTCGCTAATTTGCAGCCACCACCTCGCTATCCGCGGTACCAGATCCCTCTTGGTTAGTGTAGTGCGTAAAGCAGCGCAATCAGTACAAACTTTGAAATGAATGCCTAGCAGATACACGCGGAATTTCTTTAAAGAACATACAACGGCTAGCGTTTCTAGTTCGTAGGAATGCAGGTGTTTTTCTTCGGGAGTAGTCTGCGGACTGTTTTCTTTTTGACCATTAAAATCGGGCTGGCATAGTCAGACCTCGATTCCTGAATAATATAGTTTTGAAGTAATTCGTCAATAGTTTCTCGGACTTGTTCTCGTTCATGATGCGACAACCTTTGGAAATGCTAAAAGCACCCTGCAAAAGACAAAACTCTTTACCTGTTTCAACACTATTGTAACCATCAATAAATACATCTCCTATGAAGTCACAGCTAGAGTGAACAGCGACAGTACTGGTTTTCGATACTTCTATCGTATCACTGATGTAGAGTTTTAAAGTACCTTGTGGATCCTCAGACAAGTCTATGCTTGGGCTTTTATAAAAAGTTAGTTTAGAGCTATCTTTCAAAACTATAATGAACGGCAATTCCGTAAAATTCTGTCCAACAATAAGAGATGTCTGCATATAACGTCGTCTACAACCAATACCTCAATATCCGATTCAATTTCGTCGATCTTAACGAATACAGTTGCCCTGTACAGGGGTACAACTGAAGATTGTCCAAAACCTTTATCGACTGGGACGTTATCAAAAATTTTAACTAAATTAAGGAATTCGGCATCGGTTCTACGCAGGAGCGTACACTCACTACCGAAGTCAATATATGCGTTAAATGACTTATCATTGACTACAACGGATTTGAAGAATTTGGTGTTACTATCATTATAGGAATTAATTTTTAAAATACTTTTTCCACTTGGCTGGATTTAGACTTGGAAAAAACTAAGGGTTCTAATCTACAACCGTCAGATTCGTGGCCTATCCGATTGCATTTTCCGCACTTAATAATGGGCTGAGTACATTTATTGTAAGAGTGGCCCTTTGAACGACAATTATAACAAGTCATTGAACTGGCGTTAGTACCACTTGAACTTGCATCGGGAATACTAGAGCTAGGTTTTGGAGTAATACGTTCATGAGACTTGGTATTAAACAGTGGTCGAGTTTTTTTGGGATGCAAGAAAGTTAAGTAAATCTTCGGGCTCAGAACTTTTTTGTGCCTGCGCCCCATTTCTAATTGTACGGTCACTGATACCGTATACGATACAATCAACAGCCTTTTTGCCAGTAATTTCGCACCTGGTCAATAATCCTAATTTATCATAGAAATATTCACGCAGGCTTTCATCACTACGCGAAATGCGATTCAACATCTCTTCTAAAAGACGTCCATAATTCTCTTCACTAGGAAAAGCCTTCTTGAGCTTAACCTGCCACTCATCCCAAGTGAAGACAACTGTTGGCAGCGCTTCGTACCATTTTTTTTGCTAGACCCGATAACTTTTGTAAAGAGAAGTGGACGGTTTGTTTCTCGTCCCACCCATATATGCCTGCACATTCGTTAACCTTTCGCAACCAGCACTCGATAGTTTGAGTTCTATTCGACGGATCAAACTCCGGAATAACATTCTTAAGATTGTTGTTGTTCCAGGAGTTTTTACGAGGTTCCCTTGAAACATGTTTAACCAACATTAAAATATCTTTAGTGGATAACGTTTTAACATGATTACGTATCTTCCTTGGTAAAGTCTCTTCACTTGAACTAGACAAGGACGGACTTCTCCTTCTCCGCCTAGCCTTCCTTTTCCGCCGATGTCTCGGTGGCGTATCAGGTATAGTACCAGGCTCATCATCGGATGTCATCTTCGCACCTCTCTGAAACATGTGCGTAACTTGGGACAGAATCCATTCACGGTCATATCTAACGTACGGAATCGCTCTTGTCTTTAAATGTCTTTAGATGTCTTAGTAAATAACCTCTAAATGTCCTAATCCTTTAAATGTCTTTGGTAGCTTAAACCACCAGAAACATTCAAAAAGAAAGATATCCGACGACCAGTGACTCACTTTACATCCAGTGGGACACATACCCCCGTAATCTCCAGTTTCGTCACATAGTACAACTACTAGAATAAATCCAGTAAACATACATAGTCCACTCGTAATAAACTCAATTATTTATCCGACTACTAAAGACATATAAATTCTAAAGAGAAAAATTTATATATTCCGACGACCAGTGACTCACTTTACATCCAGTGGGACACATACCCCTGTAATCTCCAGTTTCGTCACATAGTACAACTACTAGAATAAATCCAGTAAACATACATAGTCCACTCGTAATAAACTCAATTATTTATCCGACTGCTAAAGACATATAAATTCTAAAGAGAAAAAGTTATATATTCCGACGACCAGTGACTGACTTTACATCCAGTGGGATACATACCCCCGTAATCTCCAGTTCCGTCACATAGTACAACTACTAAAATAAATCCAGTAAACATATCAAAATACAACATCGCCGGCCTCATGCTACAATAATCTTATTACAGTTACATAAAAAAAAACTTATCTTACACTCAGCCGAAATAGCTAGTCAAAGTAAATAACAAAAGCTCTGTATTGTGAACGCGATCTCATAACATTTAACATAAACATCTCTAGTCCCCAAACAAAGGCCCTTTGATAGGTACCTACCTACTAATAACGCAAAATCGGGCAAGGTATAAACATACGGTCAAGTCATTAATGAGGCCCAGCAATAGGTGCTATGAACAAAGATGTTATGTACATATATAATATCTTTGGCTACCTATATGAAAAGAAATTCTACACATAGTCCACTGGTACACTAATAAGCTAAGTTTGTAACTTTTTGTTCTATATGAATAATTAATAAAAATAATAATCATCAAATAGAAATAACATAAACTTTATGTTTACCTCGTGTTGCTTAGAAATCATCTTTCCCTCGAATGAATAAAATGAGTTAGGTACATTCAAATTTAGAACAGTTAGATTAAAATCCTAAAAGCTTTATAAGGTAACTGAGAGAGAGAAATAAAATTGTACCAAGTAATCATAATTGTCGGCAGGCCAAGTACTTAGGTAGGTATGCATGTGGTAGGTAGCCCTAGCCACTTACTCACGAACAATATTACATGCAAACTCCGTAACACAACATATTGGCAGAGAGTTGCCCTGACCTAATGTGCAGCATCATACTATCTATAAATTATGACGGTACAAAAGCAGCACTTTTAATTTAATGTTTTCAAAAGGAAGGCTTGAAAGAATGAGCTGCTTATAAATAAATGCTATTAGAAATTTTCTGAATTCCTCAGTGATAATCTCTGGTAACTTATCTTAAATAAAATGATACATAAATTTAACGATGACGACGTGAATTACTAAATGGTTTTATAGAGCAATAATTATTGAGTATCCCCTCTTATATGGAATTTGACATATGTAATTGTAATAAAATACTATTATCATATTATCATTGATTATTTTATATTATTTTTGTTCATTTTTAATTGTAATTCTGTATGACTTTCTATTAATTAAATTTACTAATATATTTTTTTTTTAATTGTAATACAACTTTGACGATTTATACCAAATATTCATACACCATTAAATTGGTAGATTGTATAAGGCTCTTTCAAATTGTAATCGTGTCAACTTTATATCACCTATATTCTCATGATTAAATTACTATTTATTTACTTTATTTTATTTATTAAACAAATAAAAATTAGGCATTAATAAATCCTCATGCCACTTAATAAGTTTCTTATAGTGGGCGTTTACCAAAGCAAAATTGTCTACATACCTCTTATCCTGGATTCATCCCACTTCTGATATGTAAATAAAAATAATAATACTCCTTTCTTAAATGCCAATACAAACTTTTATTTCCTTCCAAACAACTAGATTGACACGTTTTAGTACAACAACCTTTCGATTCTAACGTTAGATGCGAACTGCCCGCAAAACTAGTCTGCTCTTCGCAGCTTCGAACATCATGATTCTCACTCACATTCGTTCACAATTCAATACAGTCGCAAAAGGGATCTGTTTTGATTCCAACGATAAATCGTTAAAGTCCAATCACACGTCCCAAATTTAAAAATCCAAACAATTTCTTATTAATAATTGAAAATCATGACATACATGTATAATGTAAGTATGCTAAATGTTAATTAATAAGAAAACAAAACAACAAAAGATTTAAAAATAATGTAGGAGACTTGAGAGTTCAAGTACGAACTAACACCTTTTGTCTGGCTCACAGAAAATCAGCCAGACTCACTTTTAATGGAGCGCGCACACTAACGCGACAAGACAAAACGTCGCTCCTCTCTGAAGGGGATTTTTTCGTCCTTGAAAGCATTTAAAACGTCGTTGCTCTTAGTTCAATTTTTCTAATAACCTTAAGTAATCAGATCTGCTTGCAAGTGGTGATGCAGCCTAAGGTGGAGCGCGCTTGCCTAGAAGATGCCTATATTCACTCTTGATTTATTGATCTTTAAGTATAGAACTATCCGAGGATAAAATTTAGAAATGCTGTTAGTTAAGCGTTATACTTAGTTAGTTGACGCTAACCTTCTAGTTTCAATATTATTATAAGCAACGGATACACATAGCCTAACAAGTGCTGACGTGCAATACACGATAAATTGACGTCTAAATGGGTAAACGTTACGAAATCGGCACACTCGCGGACAGTCTCCGTCGCAACACAGCCTGAACATACTGCATACAGTCGGTCAAGGCAAAGGCAAGGCAAATAATGTTTTTTTCAATTTAGGTAGGTACACTACACTTATTGACGTCCAGATATTTATAAAATATAATTGTGATAATTAGTAAGTAACGGTATGTTAAAACTAAAGCTACGAGGGTTCCAAACGCGCCTGGTCTGAGAAGAGTCCACAGCAAACTCAGCCGGGTTTTTTTTTCGGGTCGACGGAGACAAGAGCATAACGCGCGTGCAACGCACGAGGTCTCCGTCGATTCTAGACATAATATTCACTCACTTTCATTAACGGTGAAGGAAAACATCGTGAGGAAACCGGCATGCCCGAGAGTTCTATGTCACTCAAACTGCATATGCCCTAACGGGGTGTGTCAATTATTGTATTTTTCATGTTAAATGCAAATAAATGAATCTGAATCTGAATCTGAATCTTCTACAAAATGTTCTCAAAGGTGTCTGAAGGGACCAGCGGGGTGGACTATGGCCATTCTGAAAGGAGACTCGTGCTCGTGATAATGATGATTAGTGGATCAGTTGTCGGGTGTGTAGGTAGGTACTAGTTACTTATGATTTATAAGTTGGCTAGTCCACAAATATCTAGGACATCGTCTTACTGTACGTATTTCCGCTGCGGCCTCAGACACCATAACGTTCCGTTTTTGTCTCCGTCGTATCCCATAAATTATTCTAAATCGGACCCCATTAGATATTCAGAGGTTGGAACGGAACGGTGCATTCTAAAACATCGCTCGGGCCGATCGTATATCAATCGTTTCGATAGCGTCTCGTTTTTGGTTCGGTGAAACTCGCAACGCTACCTGTTGTTTGTCGCGCGATTTGTGGTCGCGGTTGCGTGACACAGCCTCGGTAAGGCGGTAAGCTAACTAAGCCTGGTTGAGCTCATTGGAACCGCAATATCCCAGGTTGTGTTGAAGTTAAGTTTTAAAGTTCTATATTCGTTGGTTTGCCTTCAAATTTTGCTAATTATTTTAACCACGAAGTCACTGTATTATTGCACTAAAAACTTATTACTTTATTAAAACTAGCTTGGTTTACAAATTCTTTTTTTTGAGTTTTTTGGAGGTTTTTGAGAATCTTCTTAGTATTTATTAGTGGAAAAGTATGTTGATACTAAGAGATGATCATAACTTCGTCCGCGTGATTTTAGATGTAGAAATCCCGGCCGATCTCTTTGATTTTCCGAGTAAAAATTAGCCTGTGTCCTTCCCCGGGATACAACCAATCCTTCTAATTCATCAAAATATGTTGAATAGATGGGCCGTGAAAGCGTAACAAACAGACAGACTGACAAACAGACTGACACAATTTTGCATGTATAATATTATACGAGTAGTATGGAAGTATGGATCTGATAATCTTTGATCTGGTAAGTTTTTATTTTTATTTTATTTTGATGATGATTGATTTTTCATATCTAAGTACCGTATAGCGACGCTGTCACAGGGTGAGATAAGTTTGTTTGTATTCTTATGGCGAGAAATAAATGTCCATACTTATAAATGACTTTTATTATTACCTAATAGTATCGTTCTGATTACGCCTATCGCTGATCTGCTGCTGTTTTAGGCTGCGGCTCGCAACACGTCGCTGTACCATATCGTCGGGATAAATCTCGGGCGGGCGTATGGCACGGGATGCGCTTTTGTTTCGCATTTATAAGGAGACGCGAAGATATATCATATGCCCGATCGGGTGCCCGCCGTATGCTTAGCTTGATACACGCTACCTTTGCTTTAGGGTGGGTTACCACCAGATATGAATTTCCTTTAGTCTGGTCTGGTGGAAGTCTTCGGCCGTGGCGCCGGCCACCGGCAAGGACGTACCGCCATGTAATTTAGCGTTCCGGCACGATGCCGTGTAGAAACCTATTTGGGGTATGGGTCCATTTTTAGGGTTCCGTAGCCAAATTTGGCAAAAACGGAACCCTTATAGATTCGTCATGTCTGTCTGTCTGTCTGTCTGTCTGTCTGTCTGTCTGTCTGTCTGTCTGTCTGTCCGTCCGTATGTCACAGCCACTTTTTTCCGAAACTATAAGAGCTATACTGTTGAAACTTGGTAAGTAGATGTATTCTGTAAACCGCATTAAGATTTTCTTACAAAAATAGAAAAAAAACAATAAATTTTGGGGGTCCCCATACTTAGAACTGAAACTCAAATTTTTTTTTTTCATCTAACCCATAGGTGTGGGGTATCTATGGATAGGTCTTCAAAAATGATATTGAGGTTTGTACTATCATTTCTTTCTAAACTGAATAGTTTGCGCGAGAGACACTTCCAAAGTGGTAAAATGTGTGTCCCCCCCCCCCCGTAACTTCTAAAATAAGAGAATGATAAAACTAAAAAAAATATATGTTGTACATTACCATGCAAACTTCCACCGAAAATTGGTTTGAACGAGATCTAGTAAGTAGTTTTTTTTTATTACGTCATAAATCGTAAACAGCAATTTACCTTTCATTCAATCAACTCAAATATTTAAGAAAAACATTTAATTTAAAACTTACTACAGGTTTGTACGGAACCCTCGGTGCGCGAGTCCGACTCGCACTTGGCCGGTTTTTTTAGAGTAGAAATAATTTTGCTGGCAATTTTTAATGTCTTGTTTCTGTAATTTTATTGTATTGTTATTTTTTTGTATACATTTAGTTTAGTATCTACCTAGTTATATTTAGTTTTAATTGTAGTTGTAGGATGTACTTTTGTTGCTAGGAGAGGTGAATTCAGTGACTGTAAAGTCTCCCCTGGCGTGTTTTATCAATAATAAAGAATGTAACCGCCGTACCATCATATCACCTATGCCCGCTACCATCTTAGACTGCATCATCACTTGTCATCAGGTGAGATCGCAATCGCACACAACAGGAAAGCGTCGTGGAACCGCACCTTATTTGAGCTTTAGTTGGGTCCACTTTTATCTACTCCGTTCTGGCGTGTTCCCAGTATTTTATTCTAGGCTCTTAGTCTTACTATGGCATGTCCTGTTCTCTAATCTCATTACTAACAGGCTACTAGAATATTTTTTTTAGATAATCTCATTGTAACGTGGTCACGAGTCGGTGGGGTCACTGGCTGGAGACCACGTACATAAGGGGATCAGGGAATCCTCGACAATCAAACACGGATGACTTTAAACTTGGCCACTGGCCTTTATTCTTGACAATATTCGGATACAAACCACTTCTTAGATCTACGCACTGACCGGGCGGCTCTGAAGGAGCCGGCTAAAAGAACATTATTATTCTGTATCACTCGCGGGTTTAACTCGGCCGTCGGCGGCAAGCCTTACGGGCCACGCACGCGTGAGGCGCGTGAGCGGAAGGGAGAAGCGCGGGGGGGAAGTGAAGGTTTCGGCGGTGCTGGGCAACTCCGGCTCAAAGCCCTGATATGACCAACACCTCCAGCGCCCTCCTGTGACTATTGCCGCCGTCGTACCCGAATTACCACGAGACGACGTCGTGAAGCGACAATAGGCACAGGCGAACTGCCGGCGGACGCCGGCCGGGTGTGCTATATAGGCCGGCGTGCGGGGATTTGCGGTGGGGACCGGCGTGTGCGCTGTTGCTCGCTGATTGGTCGGTTTCTCTCACGCCACTCTCGTACGATGTGATGCGGCGGTCTTCGAGAAGGTTCTCGCGTGTTTGTGTGCTGAGTCACGCCTGCGTCGGTCTTGGTAGGTATTGTGACGGCTTCGTCACATTCCCCTCCCGCCAGAGAAGATTTTTACCTGTAAAAATCACCGTATTAGTCACTGTTGGCAACAAGCGGTCCCTGACTCCTAGGGTCTTTCCACAACATTTTTATTTGTTCCCCGTCCCTCTTTCCTATGTTTCTATTTTTTTATTGATTTGTTTGAATCTTGGTTTTTAGGTATTGAACTTTTTTATGTCTTTTATGTGTGCCGTACATACTTTTCCTCCTTGATTTGCTTTTAACAGGAATATTACTGGGGATTTTTGTTCGATTACTGTGTAAGGGCCTGAAAATTTTGGTGCTAGCTTTGCACACAATTGTTTGTTCGCGTTTGATAGTGGATAATCCCGTTTTAGTACCAGATCTTGGATTTTGGGAGCCCACTCGCGTCTCGTTTTGTCGAAGTACTTCTTTTGCAGGTTCGATGCTTGACTCTGGTGATTTTTGACTATTTCATAAATTTCTTGTAATTTTTGTTTTTCTTTTAATGCCGGTGTGGGGAATTGGTTTTCGTCGTGGACGTTCCTTAGTTCCCTACCAAACAAAAGAAAGGCCGGAGAGTACTTCGTGGATTCCTGGATGGACGTGTTAAGTGCGAAATTAAATTCATTTAGGTATTCGTCCCATTTTTTGTGGTTTTTCTCGATGAATGACGCTATCATTGTTTCGAGTGTTCTGTTTACTCGTTCGGTTGGGTTGCATTGTGGTGTGTATGGCGCGGTTAGTCTTTGCTGTATGCCATACCGTTTTAGGGTTTCCTGGAATTGTTTACTAACGAAAATTCTTGCGTTGTCGCTTAGTAACGTTTTCATGCCCCCGTATCTCATGATTAATTCTTTTAGAGCGTTTGTGACGGCGGTTGCGGTTGCGGTTCTTAGTGGTTTTATTTCTGACCATTTGGTGAATTTATCGTGAAATACGATGATCCACTGGAATCCTTTTGATGTTCGCGGCAGAGGTCCTATGAGGTCCGTGGTGACGATTTGCCATGGTTCTTCTGCGTTATTGATGTGCATTAAACCTGATTTTTTTTCTTGTGTAGACTTATGTTTTTGACATTTTTCGCACCGGTTGACGTATTTTGATACGTCCCTGAATATTCCTGGCCAATAATATCGCGTCGCGATTTTGTTAAATGTTTTTGAGGTTCCTAAATGACCTGCGTCAGGTTCGTTGTGATTCTGGTTTAATATTTTTTCTTTGTCCTCTTTTTTGACACATAATTTCCATTCTGTTGATGGGTCTAGTTTTCCTCCATAACGTGGGTTGACTAGTCTTCTATACAATTTTCCTTCGCGTATACAGTAGTCGGTGTCTAGTTCTGGTTGTTTGGTTACACTATTGTATTTTTTTGAGTACCAGTCATTTTCCTCCACTGTCGTAGTACATAGTGGGTTCTTATGTTTTAATTTTATGATGTGTTTTACCCACGTGTTCCCTTTTGGGCATTCTTCGGCTTTTTTGTATTCTTCTTCCAGGGTGGTTTTCAGTATTGCTCTTTGTTCTACGGATAGGATTTCCTCGTTGTTTGTTGCCTCATTTTGTTTTTCGGTGCTCGTTTGTTCTACGGACAGGATTTCCTCGTTGTTTGTAGTCTCTTTTTGTTTTTCGGTGCCTGTTTGTTCGCCTGTTGTCTTTGTCCATTTGACAGTGATTCCAATTCTTGACAGTAGGTCCATACCCATTATCATTATGGTTGTGGATGGCAGATAAATGAATTGGTGCGTTAGCTTCCTTCCGTTTATTTCCAGATTGAGGTTTATGGCTGTGTTCGTCTGTATCCTCGAGCCATCTGCCAGTTTAATTGTGGTTTCTTTTCGTATTCTTCCATTGTTGTGCTCTCTTATTTGGTCCACGATGTCCTTGTTGACGTAAGAGTTCGTTGACCCTGTGTCTATGAGGGCTCTGAATGGTTTCCCGTGTATTTTTACCTCGGCAAATATTCTGTTATCTTTTTCCACTTGTGATTTTGCTGTATATGCTTGCTTCGTTTTATTAGGATTCCTGTTTCTATTACAGCAGTCCCTCGTGAGCTTTCCGAGTAGGCCACATTGGCTGCAGAAGATGACTTGTTTGTTTCGGCATTCTTTAGCCGAGTGGTTTTTCTTTCCACACTTCCAACAGCAGGATTCCGGGTCGTAGTGTGCGCTCACTGGTTTTCTCTCAGTTTTGGTTTCCTCCGTTTTCCAGTTTTCCTGTTTGTTCCATGGTGGGCCTGTTTGGTTTTCTTTATGTTGGTAAATTGGTTTTTTGTAGGTGTCTTTGCTTCGGTCTATGTTTATCTTCTCGTAGTCACCTGCCAATTGAATGAGTTCCGATACTGTTTTGAAATCTTTCCTTTTTATGTAATATTGATAGTTATATCTCATATTATCGTATATTCTGTCTAGTTGTTCTTCGGTTGTTAGTTTTCTATATCTTCTCATTAGTGTTTGTATTTCTGTTAGATATGGTACAAAGTTTTCTCTGACTTTTTGACGTCTATTTATGATTGATTCTAAAAGGTTTTTCTCGTAGTTTCTGGGATAGTAGAACAACTTGAAGTTCTCCGTGAAGTCTTCCCATGTTTTCCATTGTGGACTATTGTTTCTATACCACAGCGATGCTGCTCCGTTGAGGCATCTCGGTATCACTTTTATAATTCTGTCTTTGTTGACTTTCAGTGTGTCCGTTAGTTCCTCTATTCTCTCCAGGAATTCCACAGCATCCCCGGTGGTGTCGAATTGAATTTTCCAGCGGGATACGGCCTTGTCGAATTCGTTTATATTGTTTTCCTTCCCCTTGATATCCTCCTGGTCCATTTCGTCTTCGTTTTTCACTAATTGTACTAATTGTTTTCGTAATTCTTCGACTGTGTTTGTCTGCGGTACTTCGATTTCCCTTTTTTCGAGTTCTTCGATTAATTTTTGTTTACTTAATGCGTATACCCAGGCTGTTGGCATTTTATTTTATTCTGTTGCCGACTTTTGAATCTAATTATGAGTCGCGGCTTGTTTAGTGGTATTTGTATTTATCTATTTACTTATAACTATATAATTGCGGTTACGGGGTCTAATTAGACGCTTGCGGCCTATTCTAATTTTTTTAAACTAAGTATATCTCTATATTGTTTAGTTACAGGTTAGTAATGATTTATTTCTTTATATTAACTACGGGTTTCCTGCGGGTTTCCTTTATATTAATTGTCTCTGACACGGTTATTTATTTAACGGTACTTAAGATTTTCGGTCGGTAAGTGGTTTTTTTTTTTCTTCGGTTTCTGTGTGAGTGTTCTTTATTTAATACTTATGGTAACGGTTTTCGGTCGGATGCCTGCTCTAAAATCTATCGACCCGAATTTCCGCGAGTCGACTGATTTAGAGTTGGCATGCGGTTCGCGAATGTAACTTTTCGCGTGTTTCTAATACTGAGTGTTTTTCGTTCCGATGCTTGTTTTCATCTCTATCAACCCGAATTTCCACGAGTCGACTGATCGAAAACCAGCATGGGATTCGCTATAATAACTTTCCTTTCCCTGCTTTCTTTCTTTTTTTTTTTTTGTATGTGTGTGTGTGATTTTAGCTATCTCGTGTGGTTTTTCGTTGTATGTTTATTCTTGAATCTATCAACCCGAATTTCCACGAGTCGACTGATTTAGAATCAACATGCAATTTCGCGTTTTTATTTCACTTTTCCTTTCTCGTTCTTATTGTTCCCGTTCAGATACTCGTTCTTTCAGTCAACCCGGAGTTCCACGAGTCGACTTTACAGAAATAACTTGTATCTGTTATTATTTAAAAGAGAAAAACGGAAAAAAAATAACAATGACGGTATTTACGGAAAAAGTTTCTTACTTACTGTTTGAGTTGTGAGTCTTCCTATTCCCTTTTTTTTTCTTTTTACGACTAAGCGGATGGTCTTCCCCGTGGTTTGGCGGGGTGTACCACTTTAACGGACGCGACGCAGACGGCGGACGGACGGATGAACGGTTTTATTTTTTTTTTTCCGCGACGCGAACCCGGGACAGTCGGGTGGGTTTTTCGGTTGGGCGCCAATGTAACGTGGTCACGAGTCGGTGGGGTCACTGGCTGGAGACCACGTACATAAGGGGATCAGGGAATCCTCGACAATCAAACACGGATGACTTTAAACTTGGCCACTGGCCTTTATTCTTGACAATATTCGGATACAAACCACTTCTTAGATCTACGCACTGACCGGGCGGCTCTGAAGGAGCCGGCTAAAAGAACATTATTATTCTGTATCACTCGCGGGTTTAACTCGGCCGTCGGCGGCAAGCCTTACGGGCCACGCACGCGTGAGGCGCGTGAGCGGAAGGGAGAAGCGCGGGGGGGAAGTGAAGGTTTCGGCGGTGCTGGGCAACTCCGGCTCAAAGCCCTGATATGACCAACACCTCCAGCGCCCTCCTGTGACTATTGCCGCCGTCGTACCCGAATTACCACGAGACGACGTCGTGAAGCGACAATAGGCACAGGCGAACTGCCGGCGGACGCCGGCCGGGTGTGCTATATAGGCCGGCGTGCGGGGATTTGCGGTGGGGACCGGCGTGTGCGCTGTTGCTCGCTGATTGGTCGGTTTCTCTCACGCCACTCTCGTACGATGTGATGCGGCGGTCTTCGAGAAGGTTCTCGCGTGTTTGTGTGCTGAGTCACGCCTGCGTCGGTCTTGGTAGGTATTGTGACGGCTTCGTCACATCATTGTGAAGCTTTTTTACTAATAATTAATTAAAATTTTAAGTTTTAAAATTTATACTAAGCCTAGAACTATGGCACGGTTTGGAACTATCATATCATATGAATCAACAATACGCCCATAATATTGATTTTAGTTTCAAATTTTTGTAGCTATTTTATGACTTTTGAGTAATATTTCTCCAGTTTGCAATTGCATTAAGTACTTATCAGAAAAACGTGCTTCTCTTAATTCACTAACCCATCCTTCAGAGGATTACATTACCTACCATCCATCTCATACATACTTCATAATCAACAGTTACTTATGATTGTAGAAATTCAAGAATAAATCTCAAACTATTAAAAAAATATCCCCAATTATAATATTTCTCAAGTAAATCGACGCAATTACTCATCCCCAAAGAATGAGTACCTCCAATCAGCATTATTTACCTTTTATGTTAAGGCCCATCTTATTAACTGTCGCCGAAGAGTCTCATGCAAATGAAGTCTTAAGGTGGTTTCAGATCGGCGAATCGAGACGTGGAAATGCTGGACGGGATTTGAAATTTTGCTTTACCTTTCACATGGAACGGAGGTAATTGAAAGCGGGCGACGGAGAGAGACCTACGCAACTCCTATAGCCGGCCGGTGCGAGATTTGTTTATCCGTTTTGCAAAGTAATAAACACTCTATTCATGTAGCAATATGGTTTAATGTTATATCAACAAATATTCAAATTCTCGCCTCGCACATCCTTACCAATAAACTAGCTTTAGCCCGCGACTTTGTCCGCGTGGACTTCACAAATTTCAAACCCCCATATTGGGGTTTAATTTTCAAATTTCCTTTCTTAGTGGATGTCTACGTCATACTAGGTATCTGCATTCCAAATTTAAGTAGTTTAAGCTGTCTGTTGATAGATCAGTCAGTCAGTCAGTCACCTTTTCCTTTTATATATTTATTATTTAGATATTCAAATTCTCGGCTCGCATATATACTCCTCGTGCATCCAGATTCCAGACCATTCACACCAAAGCTGGGCGGGACGGGAATTGAGCTTTTTCCTTACACATTTCAATTCTCGTCTCCTCGCCTCGCCGGTTTGAAACCACCTTAATGCAAATGAAGTCTTAAACAGTCGCCACAATATCGTCGTCACTTGTCGCGTGTCACGCCGCGACAGACTTATGGCGGATCCCGACATGTTTATTCAAATATTAATTCCCCGCCGTAATATTTTAAATTTATTTTAGCTTCTACAGACATTACGACACAGCCGACTTGTTTATAGGTACGTTTGTGGGTTAGTCTACTTCTCGTATGTCTAATTATTATGATATTTTCTAATGAATTATTAAACCGTCATCACTTGTCATAATAATAATATGTTTCGCTGCGACAAACTCATGGTGGATCACTACATTTTTAATTTTATGCCTACTTTCATAATATCTTTCCAAAGCAAAGTAAAGGAACTAACTATGGTTTGTACTTTTATACATTTGTTGATACATTAGGACACATGGCTTTTAACTAATCTAATGATTAGTTAATTCCCATAATTAACAAAAACATCTCATTTTGAAACATACCAATTAATGTTTCAATATGCCCGAGATGTCAATCTTTAAACTTTTACTATATGTATAGGTATATCAATTAAATCATGGCAATCTGTTTTCTAATTGCTCGTGCTGTGACATTATTTTAATTAATTAATTAAAAATTTATGAAGCAAATGAAGATTTACAAGAAAATAATATGGACTGAATTAATACTTTTTGATATTAAATACTAATTGTCAGCCAATACACTCACACATTTGAGGTGGCCTATATTATGACTCGACTGTTATTACTATTACCTTGCTTATAGTGGGTCAGCCGTTTACTTGTTGGCACATCTGTAAATGCTTTATGACGTATGTTTATTCAAATATAAATGCCCCATCGTAATATTTTAAATGTATACGCACCATCTTGCGCCCAGACCAAACTGCGTCTATTATTGTATTGTTAGTAGTATTGATTGGTCCGAAATATAAATAAGTTTTTTAGGTTTTCTTGACCAGGGTTTTGGTTTTAAATGCACTACTAGATGATGCCCGCAACTTCGTCCCCGAGAAAAAAGGTTTTTAATTCCTGCAGGAACTCTTTTATTTTTCGGGATAAAAAGTAGCCTATGTGTTATTCTAGACTATAATCTATCTCTGTGCCAAATTTTATCAAGATCCGTCCAGCCATTCCGTTCTTTAATATATAAAAAAACATCCATCCGGCATCCATCCATGCAAACTTTCGCATTTATAATATTAGTATAGACTACCACCACCACCACCACCATTACAGCCCATTAACGTCCCACTGCTGGGCACAGGCCTCCACTCTCATAGGAGGGTGGGAATTAGAGCTTAGACCCACCACGCTGCTCCAATGCGGGTTGGCGGGCTAGTATAGACTACAATTAGACTTAATCCACTTGGATTAAGTTTTTTCATCCCCGCGGAATCTCCTGAATCTTCCGCGATAAAAAGTAGCCTGTGTCCTTCTCCGGACTACAAACTATATCCCTATACTGAATTTCATGGAACTACACATCTGCTTATGCCAAATTCATTCAAAATCGATTGAACAGAGGGGCCATGAAAGCTTAACAAACAGACAGACCGACAGCCTTTCGCATTGGTAATATTTGTATGGATTTGCAACCTTATTGTTATGTTTTTTTGGTTCAAAATTGTCCCTGGTAAGAAATAAATGTCCCTGACCTAATACGCTAATCTATAATATACATCCACCGAGTATACAGCGATATTGAATCAATTTTGTCGGATTTATTTTTGGATGGTAGATACGTTTAACATTAGATTTGCTACCACCAAAATACATACTGACTCATTGGTAAACAGCTTTTATGTAGAGAATGACGCGGTATGAACATTTTATCCCGAGAAATTAAAAGGTTTGTTAAAAACCTTAATCCAAGCGAACGATCCTTTGCGAATTTCTTAAAATAATTTAATATAAAAAATTATTTTTAAACAACCGACTTTAAACTCCCGCGCCAACTTTACAACAACAAGCACACGCTATACGAAGTACTTATTTTATAGTTGATATTTTAAAAACCGCTCGACCGATTTCAATAAAATTTATATGGGACAACTTAGAAAGTGTGCCCTTTTAAATAAAAAAAAGAATCATCCAAATCGGTCCACCCAGTCAAAAGTTCTGAGGTAACAAACAAAAAAAAAATAAAAAAATACAGTCGAATTGAGAACCTCCTCCTTTTTTTGGAAGTCGGTTGATAATAGAAATCGCGGACACAAGCTAGTATTCTCGCAGTAATGCCCAGCACCTGTTGCGTTGTCTTAAGTCTTGATTGCATATATCAAACGATATTGATATATTTTAACCCGCATTAGTCACACGTTCATATTGCTACCACACGGTCGTCGCAATGAATATCGCTGATACATGACCGGCTCACGTGTGGAAAGTTCTATTGCGATTAAGAGATAATCATTATGATTTGATGGAGATAGAGACATTAATAAATGAAGATAATGTTATGATCATATTTTATAGTCCTAAATCCTAATAATTTCAAAGTTGAGGTTGTGTGTAAATAAAATTATTTTTCACTGGCTGATGCCCGCGACTTTCTCCGCGTGGATTGAGGTTTTTCGGTTCCCGCGGGAACTCGTTGATTTTCCGGAATATAAGTAGTATGTGTCATTCCAAGCTAGAATCTATCTTTGTGCCAAATTTCATCTAGATCCGTTTAGCCGTTCTGACGTGATTTTTTTTTTATTTATCCACTACAAGTTAGCCCTTGACTGCGATCTCACCTGATGGTAAGTGATGATGCAGTCTAAGATGGTAGCCGACTAACCTGTTAGGGGCATGGCAGTTATATTAAACCCATACCCCTATTCGGCTTCTACGCGGCATCGTACCGGAACGCGAAATCGCTTGGCGGCACGTCTTTGCCGGTAGGGTGGTAACTCCATGGCCGAAGCCTCCCACCAGGCCAGACCAGGGAAAATTCAGAAATTATAAATTCCCTAATTGACCCTGCCGGGGATCGAACCCGGGACCTCCGCACGTTAAGGCAACAGCGCTACACACTGCGCCACGGAGGTCGTCAAATTGAGTCGGCGATTGAGCTACAAACATCCATTTATCCTTTCATCCATCCACCCTAATTTTCGCATAAATACCTAATTATAGATTATGCCTAAGACTTCAATAATGGGATTAAACTTCTATTTACTGTGATATCATCACATTTCACGATAATCACCGATGATCATTTGGATCAATCCAAAAAGCTCCCAATCACGCGCATGCTAGCATAAAAAAAACAACTGAAGACAAATAGCTCTCGGAGAGTCGCTCGAAAAATATCTAATTTAATTTTATGTCCACATCTCCTTGTCCGTACCTGTCCTCGACCGTCATAGATTCCGATGTCGCGGACCAATTTATTGCCCTGTATATCATCCGAACTTACGTCCGGACATAATAAGTTTCCACACGGCTAAGTCAAATTTATTGTTTATCGGCGGGAGGCTGAGGCCTGAGAATGACGCCGTCCATCCCCTTATGTGGACCTACCGGTATATGACTTAGATCTTAAGTCGTGAGCAGTAAGGGCCAGTAAATAGCTGCATGCACGAGCTGTGTCCCGCGAACCATGTTGGAGTTTAATGTATTGAATGAATTTGTTTTCTGAATGTAAAATTTTAGAACATACTGTGAATGTGCGTCAGTTATTGAACTCTGTTTTTCATTTTGTATTTTACTTGTTCGTGATTATTTAATTTGTATTTTTATTCTGGATTTGAATTGTTGCTGGGTCTCGAATATAATAATTTTAATCAGTGACTAACTTTGATTATGATCAGTTAAACGCAGGATAATCTGAAGTATATAAAATGAAAAGGTGACTGACTGACTGATATATCAGCTCAAATTACCGGACAAAAGCTAGTTCTTATAATCTAATGTACCTACATAGTTAGCTTTCGTGCGTCACAATTTAAAAAAAAACAGTTGATAAAAATATATACAGTAGGTAAATACATGAAAGAAAAAAAATGTAATAAAATGTAAAAAAATAATATATGTATGTTAAACGTAATAATTTATTTACAAATAAGGTAACTGCTGCTGACAGAAACTAATTTGAGTTCGTTAATTGTGCGGTCATGCTCAATTGTTTACGCTGTGGTACTACATCATTCGCAAAATGCTAGTGCCAAAGATGGCACGCCTTGATACTTGCAACTGATGCATGGTGATCCGAATTAATTAATGCGCATAAAGAAGATAATAATTATGTTCTGTTTGATGAATCGTTTTAATTAGAGCAACTACTTTATTGCTTTATTTAATTTATTAGTTAGTGTACACTTCGATTCATTGTATCAAGGGATTATGATTGTTATGCAACAGTGATTCATCATTCAACTGGATGAGTGATCTGCATTCGGGTATGGACGACGTAGCACAATACTTATTTTTAATATACATCATTAATCACCACCACCACCACCACCACTACAGCCCATTTACATCCCACTGCTGGGTACAGGTCTCCATTCCCATAGGAGAGAGGGAATTAGAGCTTAGACCTACCACGCTGCTCCAATGCGGGTTGGCGGGCTTTAAGGACTATTATCATGTTAGTGATAATAACCGAAACCGACGGCTTAACGTGCTCTCCGAGGCACGGGGGTAAAACACCAACAACTTCCTAACTCCGGGCTAGTACTGAGAATTTCTAGTCAGTCAATACTTAATTATGGGAACCCGGGACCTCATTGCATGCAGTCGAACATGCTAACCATTAGATTAACGAGGCAACTACTAGATCAACGAGTAGTCAAATTATGACTTTTTATGTTTTTTAATTATGTTTCTATACTTATAATAAAACTGTAACAGGTCCAATTCTGTACATTGAAGATATTTTGTAATTTTTTTTTGAGGGCACTCATTATTCGATACTGAAGCCAAATCTATATTTTTTTTCATTTTTGTCTGTCTGTCTGTCTGTATCTTGGCCGCGCATTACGCCGAAACTACTGAATGAATTCAAACGAAACTTGGCACGATTTGAGCCCATACTACGAGGTAGAACTTTTTATCCTGAAATTCTACCCCTGAAGGGGTGAAATAGGGGTTGAAAGTTTGTATGAAAGTCCTTAATATCTCAAGTTATAGCCATGAAACTTGATATATGAGCTGCGGGTTGAAATTGAAAACATATGTGTTTCACAGTTTTTCAAAATTCCATCCCCGAAGGGGTGAAATAGGGGTTGAGAGTTTGTATGAAAATCCTTAATTTCTCAAGTTATCTAAGCCATGAAACAGCATTTGGGCTTAGCTTAGTATTGAAAACCGGCGAAAAAAGTCCGGGATCCCGGTATTAGCCAATACTGGGATCCCGGTATTGGAAGCCCTACCTACTACATCTTTTTATCCCGGAAAATTAAAGAGTTCCCGCGGGAACTAAAAAACCTCAATCCACGCGGGCGAAGTCGCGGGCATCAGCTAGTTTTAAAATAAATGTGTGTTCGTTCCATGGAATTAAAAAGTATATTATACTTTATCCATGGTTCGTTCTTGATTGTGACTGATTGGTGAGTTTCGATTGTCTTGTTTATGTTTCCGTTCTAAATTGGGATTTCTCAAAGGGTTAACATAAATACGTCCTTAGCACAACCGTCATTATCACGCTGACAACTACAAGGCGTTGACTGTGGATTAACACTAATTTATTGATGCGTTTTGTTTCAGCGATTTTCAACCTTAGCCGTATTGTTTCAAAGGTGGTGACAATCGAAAAATGGGGAAAGGTGACGCTGTCAGAGGCGTAAAACATCTGTCATTCGCTAACAAATGCGGACAGAAATTGATGCGCGCACGGACAGTGAAAAACGCGGAATCGCGCGTCCAACGACTATTTTTAGTCGCGCAGCTGTCGCACCGTGTCGCTGGGTATCAAACCATCCGTATTTCAGCTCTCACCTTAGAATAATTGCATAAATTATACAGACGTGACATTGTTGCGTATCAAAATATAATGCCTAACGGCACGATCAGAATGGCGATAATAATCAACAAAACGTCTACTTAGTACTGTATTTTAAGTGAAAAAATATAAAGGTGCACAGACTAGGAAACATCAAATTGATACTATAATAAAGTTTTAAGCAGTCGATGACAGACCGGACAAAAATTATAGTTCTTATTATATTATTTCATAGGTCTCTGTTGTACTTCAAGGGTTTAAAAATAAGCGATCCATTTCTGAAAGGCAAACAACTAGGTTTTTAGAACAACGTTGAACGGGCTGAAATCCAAAAGGTTGAAGGTACAATTTTCAGGTAATCAGGTATACCTCACAGATTACAATCTACCGAAAAATAATGCGTTAAATTGTAATCTGCAGTTGACAGTTGACAATATCGCTAGTTAGATTACAATCTAACGGTTTTGGCAATCTTACGGTCACATATATTATATACAATATCATATTATGTACCAACCTGTAATATATTAATGTTAAGTATTTTAAGTTATTGTCCGTTATTTTTTGCTTGATTTATGTGTACAATATTATTACGGTTCGCATCCTTCAATGTACTCTGTGGTTCCCATCTTCAAATGAAATAAATAAATGAAAATTGTTTTCGGCTGAGTCTTTCAGCCCTTATCAATGGTACCTCTACAGTTTGCACGACTAAAAAGCGAAGAGACTTGTAAATACCCGTCAGTATCACTCCTTATCGGTCCCAGGTTCTAGTGTGTCGGAAGACAAATATAGCGTTCGATGCAAATAATGGCATTGGTCGAAGAAACGACAGTTATTAGTCTTGGGACATTGCGATCCGACACGATGTAGATTATCCTATATTTAATTAGAGCTATAAATGCAAACGACAATACTATGTCAAGGCAAGTGTTGGACTGATCATGACATGAGGGGTTTACGGTGGACTGAAATAGATTTTGTGAGTATCTATTTATATTTATAATGTTAATTGTTATATTTATTTTGGAAATAGATTATTGTAATAAATATGACTATACATTTGTTATCGATTTAATAGGATTTAAAATATTGTGGTTTATTTTTGTGAAATGGTTTTTTACTTAGATATAGTTTATGAATTAAATTCATATGGATCATAGATTTGGACTGCCATATCTGCATAATTAGTTACTCTATGATGTGATAGGTTGACAAGATCAATTTAGAAAGGCGGCGCAAATGCTGGCTGATACATGACCCGAATGAAGTGATCTTTATCAACGAAGAATGTAAAATGATACGCAAAAGCTAGGCATTCAATGATTGGTAACGGAAGGGTTGTCACGTCTGCGTTACTAAGAATTCTTTGATAGGTTGACAGGAGCAATCAGAGGCAAAATCTTTGCTGATACATATCCCGACTGAAGTGATCTCAATCAACGATTAATGTGCGATGATTGAACGTAGAACGTGAACGTTGCGAACATTAAACGATTGGGCAACGTGAGGGTTGTCACGTCTACGTAATTAGGAATTCTATGATAGGTTTACATGAGCAATCGGCAGGAAATTCTGAACCGACAAAACACGTGATCTCAATCAACGATTATTATCATAATCTGTTCAACCAGTTTTGAGCCCGCTTTGACATATACTTGCTGTGGTGTTAATGATAAACTAAAAATAATTATGCAGGTGGTTTTACCGGGGACTTAGTAACATCGCTCTAAGCAGTATTGTTTTAATAACTTGTTTCAGAATTATAATCCTTATTTTAGGATTACCAAGGTACTGAATATAAAACTGAAACATTAAAATATAAAGTACCTTTTTAGCAATGGTAGTAAGACCACTGTTACCTAAATTCAATTGACTGGACTTTAAATAAGTAAATTGGGTGTGATTATTTAAATTAGTAATTTCAAAAAAACTTCAATATTTAGTATCGCTTTATTTTACTTATGAAGCCTCCCACCAGATCACGTCAGAGAAAATCACAAAATATAAATTCCCAAATTGATCCTGTCGGGAATCGAACCGTTGACCGGGGCGCTCAACACTGCGCTAGGGGCCATCAACACTGCGCTAGGAGCCATCGAAAGTATATTGTACCTTTAAAATTCTTCTATGTCAGATGAAATAGTAATAAATTACATAAATTACTATTAGGCTATCAGAAACTCCGTCCGAACAGTACCTTTTACTTTGCGACGAACATAAAAAACATACTCGTAAGTCCCAAAGTCGCATTTCATCAATCGCGGGAGTCGGGACTAGCCGTAACGTATTTCTCTTGACTCATTGTGTTATTTCTAATAAACTATCTCCGGGAGATAGCCTGGGACGTTTATGGCCGTTTCTGACATATTTGTGATGGTCCAAAGATCGGGAACCCGTCATAGATTTATCGATTCCGAACCATTTCTTCAGAGTTGCTAGTCTGGGCGGTCATTCTTCGTGGATTCTTTTTTTTTGTGTGGTGTTTATGATTTACTGTTATGCCTCGGCTTTGGATTCGTTTTGTGTAACTCACTTTGTGTTGTGACTTATCATAAGCTAAATAACATAAATCGCATTGGTGTATTTCGATATAAAATATATCAATGTGCTTAATTACTCGTAACTGAAAAAAAACCCGGCTGAGTTTGTTGTGGGCTCTTTTCAGACCAGGGCGTGTTTGGAACACTCGTGTGAAATCAATGAATATTTGATTGATTGATTGAACTATTAAATTAAAGCATGGAGCAAAAGTTAAATCAAAGGAACAGGGGTCATACTGACAACGCTTAATTTCAATATCGTTGACTTTCGTGTTCTAGAATTATAATCCTTATTTTAGGGATGTAAAAGTATGCCATATAAAACCACAATTTTAAAACAATAATCTTTAAACAACGGTAGTGCGCTCCCAGAACGTCGTAGTAAATGGGCAAGAGCAAAATCAGGGTAAGAATGTCTTAGGGCAAGATCGGGGCAATAAGTGATTGCTGGGGCACGGCGGTCGACTTGTTAAATATAAATAGGCACAATTAGCGTTGATTTATTCGCGGCCCGACGGATTAGTGTAGCCGATTAATTCTGACATCTGCGCCGATCGATCGTCTGACCTTTAGCTTTCCTCCGTGACTGTACTTAAGCAGTACAGTCCGGTGGGCATTTGTCTCTTGGTTAAGGTGACGCTCGCATTTCGACAGTGGAAGTTTACAAAGGTAGAGAATTTGAATGAAAGTTTACAAATTGTTATAGTTTTACAGTAATCATAGTAAGCACATTTGTTACTGACCTTAAATTTTAATACTTTGAGATTGAATCACAGTTGGATTTTAATTTAGTGTGTAATGACTAATGATGGAAAAGATAACATACTATAGGTCACCTATAAAAGCCTCTTAAACATACCAGATTTAAAAAAAAGATTGCTCGCGTTATTTGTATGTGACAACATATTGACTTTACCAAAGCTTTTGAGCAGAAAAAACTATTTAATAATCCCAAGATGTAAAAATAACAGTCATTGAAAGAAACATCGGTAGACAAACTCTAATAACCGTCATTGAAAGAAACGCTACAACTCTTTATATCAGCATTTCACTTTTACCAAGGTCTAGAACCTAAATAAAGCTCTGAACCTTTAAAATGAAAACTATGTGGCATAATAATATGTGCCCGACTGTATTATGATGTTTGGAAATACCACGTTTTTTGTTTGTATAGGTTCGAGTGTCCTTAAATTCAAAGTGTGTAAATGTCTTGCGAGTACTTTGCACACTTCCTAGGGTTTAAGCCTTTAAGGGATAAATAATTACCGGTTAATGTGGTTTAATGAGAATTAATTGCAAAAACTTTGGATAAAGTGGCAGTTATCGACGGGTCGTTTAGGTAACGCTAGATTTTTCTTTTTTACAGTACGTAGTAGGTACTAGATCTTTTCATCAAGCAACGTCTGTCATCGTCTGTCAATCCTACCAACTCGTTTCTTATGAATGCCTAGTAACTTGTCTAACTTATTAACGACTAACTTAGCTGATGCCCGAGACTTCGTTCGCTTGGATTGAAGTTTTTTGGTTGACTATAATCTGTGCCAAATTTCATCCAGATCTGTTCAGCCGTTCTTGCTTAAAAAACAAACAAACATACAACCATCCATCCATCCAAACTTTCGCATTTATAATATAATATGTAAATATGTATTAGTATAGAAGTATAGATAAAGTTTCATAATTGCAAACTAATTTCTTTTACCAAAACAATAACAAACAGTTCATGGTCCGGTTTTTTCTTGGGTCGGTTAAAAAAAATCACGTCGTCTCGTTTATGTTATTATCTACTTATGATAACGTTAATTCAACAGTCATTCAGTAATGTAAAAGAAGGCACGTGGATGTTATCATAATACTTCGAGTCTGAGTTAGATCTGTATGGGGCAGTTATAGATATAGCGGCAATCACACAGATATGCGGTCGGCTTATCACCCGTTGACACGTCTCGCAGTCGCCGGCGGTTGAGCAGTCATCACGCGCAGTTAAGCCACTGTCCGGGGCAGACGTCTTGCACCGCAATCCCGCTGTCACCGTACAAGGCCCGTCGTGTATCACGCAACCTTACCTACATGTCGCTTATGATTGCCTAGTACCTTATCCTACATCCTTGCTAAGCCACACTAATAATATTATACATAAATGTGGAAAGTATGCCTGTTCGTCTGTGACCTTTTCAAGGCCCAGCTGATACTGGATTATAATAAAAACTAGCTGATTCCCGCGACTGAGGATCCGCGTGGATTGAGGTTTTCGCTTCCCGCGGGAACTCTTTAATTTTCTGGAATAAAAGTAGCCTATGTGTTAGTCCAGACTGTAATCTATCTCTGTGCTAAATTTCATCCGGATCCGTTCAGGCGTTCTGGCGTGATTGAGTAACAAACATCCATACATCCCTCCATCCAAACTTTCGCATTTGTAATATTATTCGACCTGTTGAAGGAGTTCATGGATGACTGCTCGTCATCATACATGTATGAACTCCTCAACGATACGTTGTAAGATGTCAATTGATTATTTGCTTAGACAATCCACCAGCACAGACCTTCATACTTGTAGTCTACAAGTATGAAGGTCTATACCAACTTGACGGCAGATCCATCCTACGTTGAAGGTCTATACCAACTTGACGGCAGATCCATCGTACGTTATTTCTGTGAGATCCTACGCCGTGGTTCGCCTGCATCAGTATAATGCGGCTTGCGTCAATTACATCCTCAGTAAATATTCTCAGAGCTGAGTGCAGGCGTGTATGAGGCTTGCTCCCGATGTGTCTAGACGACGTGACGAAGTATTTTTGTCGCTGGCATCAATAAATAATGGACCACGGGTCAAAGTCTGAGAGCTAATGTGTGTTGATCTTATCCTGTTTCGTGTAATACTGCCGTCACCTCTACCACTGGCTTCGTTCATAACAGGTAGAATCGAGTTTAATATGGATGAAATTGAGTTTAATTTATTTTTTACTATTTTTTTTTGTCGTACACGGTGGTACTTCAATATGAATGGATACCTACGAAACTATTATATTGTAAATCTTTTTAGACTTTTTTAGAATAGTAAAGAATTTTGAAAGATTTTCCTTTGTATTATTTTCAATAAAGTATAATTCTGATATAAAATTATAGATCACTAAAATCTTAAGAAAATAAAAAAGTGTCACATAATACATTCCCTTTATGGTAGAGTCATAATTTTATGATACGGGTAACATTTTGTAGTATTGATTTCGAGGGCATTCATTAGAAACTTCTTTATTATTTGCATATTTATAATTGATTGAATAAATATGCTAAAGTCTCATAAACTTGATAGGAATCACGGCGGTAGAATTCAAGGTATTCAGGTTAACCTCATTCAAAACAATACTGATTACATACAATTTTAATTTAATAAAACTATTAATAATTATTGACCGAATATTTTGTCCACTAATTTATGAATTTATAAAATTAATTAAAATAACAAATAAATAGATTTCTAGTCCGATTTATTACACTATAGGAGTATGGTATAGGTGCAAATTGATTATTAACACATGTATGATCACTCCTCCAAATCAGGAAGCGTTGAAATTTTAACAAAATGATATATAGCCACGATTAATTTCGCGCGGATTTAGTTTTTAAAGAATCCCATAGGAAGTCTTTTATTTTCCAGGATTTTCGAGTAATCTATGCCGAACTGGTATGCAAAGGTAACAGAGAGATAGACAGTGTAATGCGATCGTGAACCCGTGGTATTGGTTTTTGGCTCTGTATATTCTCCAGTATTTCAGTGTAGGTACAGGCCAAATTAAGATGGAAGTTGTATTACTGAAATAACTAGACTGGACACATCTCGCCGATTGGCTATGAGACTGCGTTGCAGCCTATTTAGAGCTGGCACATTTTAGACTTCATAATATCGACTCCGTTTGTTACTTTTCTAACTGTTTAGTACTTCTGCATTAAAAAAAATTAAAATAATAATAATAAATGATGCCCGCGACTTCTTCTGCGCGTATTTTTTTATCTATTCCTAGTGGGAATTCCTTAATTTTCCGGGATAAAATGTAGCCTAGACGTCCAAATATATTTTTACCTAAATCAGTTGCAAAGATGGGCCGTAAATCGTAGCAGACAGACTAATAGACAGATAGATACCGTCGCATTTATAATATTAGTATGGACAGTATTAAATTAAAGTATGGATATATATTTACAGCGTTGACTAGATAAATACTAGGTGTTTTTTATAAAATGAGAGAAACCATGCGTTTTCTTTAAAACCGTCCGCCCAAGAATATTTACAGCACGACGACCAGCCTGGTGTTCGATTTCCGCCAGTTTTAAGAGTTTTCAACCGACGTCAAAAAAAGGAGGAGGTTCTCAATTCGACTGTATTTTTTTTTTTTTTTTGTTTGTTACCTCGGAACTTTTGACTGGGTAGACCGATTTGGATGATTTCTTTTTTTATTTGAAAGGGTATACTTCCCATGTGGTCCCATATAAATTTTATCGAAATCGGTCGAGCGGTTTTTAAAATATCAACAATAAATTTGTATAGCGTGTGCTTGTTGTTGTAAAGTTGGCGCGGGAGTATGAAGTCGGTTGTTTAAAAAGTATTTTTTATTATATTAAATTATATTGTTTGTTATTTGCATTGGTGTCACAAACAGAATACGATGTTAAAACAATTATTTAAACAGCTTTGAATTCGATTTGATATGGTATCTCCATTTTTATGACAGGCCTTTATAATTTTAACGTAATTTTTATCGAATTAATATTGAATGTCATATTAATGTGGCTAGTTCTATCGGACATCTTGAATATATGTTTATTAATAGCTATTCAAAAGAGAAAGGGTTATAGATTTATGATTTTGTGCGAACACATAATTACGTGTTGGCGCCTTTCATAAGCGACATTTGATGATGATGGACACGCGTCGATCTTATATTGATTTTTTTAACCCTCCAACATAAGGTCTCAAATAGTTTTTGCGTACCACTTGCTCAAAAAAGTGACATTCTATGCCACAAAAAGCGAACATAACAATAGTCATTTTTAATCTGTTAAAAACAGGGAAAGAAAATTGTACTGAATTTCATTCATCCTCTAGGGGGACCGAAATTTATACAGAACTACATTTGTGTTTACACCATTGAGTTTGTATATAAAGCATTAAACATCTTTTTGAAAAAGGAATACGCATTTATTATGCAGCTATGATTATTAAATAAAATTACGAAAACCGACGAGGCCGTATGAGCTTGATGCCTTTGCTTTTCCGACAAAAAAATATTAGTCTAGGAATTTGCCGCGTTTTTGTTTTCTTCAAATACATAAACGTTAAGTTTATTTTTATAAATAAGTTGATGTTCTAAACAGTTCCTCACACGCAAGAACAGAGAAATACTCAAATCAACTCATCAACAATAAATGTACCAAACAGAAATGTGACTCTCTCTATCAATAATTGGACCAATGTTTCGAATATTAACTTTTAGTTTTAACTGTCATTATTTTTAATAAATGCTTATCTCATATTATTATTGTGTTTATTTTTTCGCAAATGGTACGAAAAGTAGAGTATTTTCCTCGGTGATAAAGCTGTCTTAGTCTTGGGTGAACTTAAATCTCTCGCTATACTCAGGACTCGCCTTTAATCCCTCGCTTCGCTCGTGATTTAAGTTTTTAACACCCTCGCTACGCTCGGGAGTAAACCTCGAGTCCTTCGTTACGCTCGCGATTTAAATCGTCACCCGCGACAGAAGACACTGCTTTATCCCCTTGGTTAATAATCTGTTAAAAATCCCATCGTTCGCGATGAGAATGCGAGCGATGAGAGGTAGAGACGACCTTAAAAAGTGTTCAAAAAAAAAGTTGCACACACAAAACCTTTGAAACCCGCCGTCTCAATTGTTTATTTTCGCGCCAGAATTATGCATCCCAGAGTGTTCAAGTCTTAATGCAGTTGTCACAGACTATTAAACGCTCTTGGCTCCGCCCGCCCCAATTTGTCGCTCTTTCTGCTCGGCTGCTATGCCACTAATGAGTTTTTTGGACGTTACGTTGAATTTGTTTCGTTGTCTGCTTGAGTCTAGCTTTAGGGCGAGACTACACGGACTAGTTGCACTTCGGTTACAAACTCGGATTCTATAGCATTTATTTAATTCAGGCAGAGATGAGTAAAGGAAGAGGTTTTACGTACTTAATCTCTGATTCAGAGCTTTCAATATTTATTTTGGCTTTAAAAAATTATACCGCTACTAGCTGATGCCCGCGACTGTGACCGCGTGAAAAAAAATTGTTAATTCATCGGGAACTCCTTAATTTTCCGGTATAAAAAGTATGTCATTATCCTGGTCCTCAACAGTATACCCATGCAAACTCGATCCATTGCTCTGTTGCGGCGTGATTGAACGACAAATCAACAAACAATCACACTTTCGCATTTATAATATTAGTATGATTTTAACTAAGTTGACCGTGATAAACTATTTTAATTATAATATTAATGAATAATAGGGTTGAAAATGTGTCATCCTTCTTCTTTTCGTGTGCCTCTACTAATAACTGGGTCACTACGTTGCCTGTTATCTCGTTATATAATGTTTTGTCATTCGAAATACGGAAAAGCTATTGAAATACATGCACCAGGTAAAAATTATTAAGTCCAAAACAAACTAGGTAAAATAGGGGTACCTAGGTACGGTGGCGGTGCGGTTAGTTTCATGGCGTGAAACCGGTGCAGTGTTCCTAGTCCTAGCCTTATATTATTTCCTATTTTTTTTTTGTAAATTTTCCACGCGGCTCGAAGGAGTACTTACAGAGTGTAATCTGCATAAGAAATTCTTATTAATTCCGTTGGAAAATAGCATTTCTTTTTGTTATTCTCGGTTATTTCTGTGTTTCAAATTAAGAATGGAACGGAATGTCTGGATAACTTTACCTTTTCTGTTAAACTGAATAAAAATATTTTCTAAATCATTTTGTTTATTTTTCCACTTTGATACCTAACTTTTGGGTGGTGAATCTTGATAAATAATAGGTACACTAATGGCAAATTCTTTTTTATTTCAGGTAAGATTTGGTTGAAGATTATAATTTGGTAAGCTATAATATAATTGATAAGATTAGCTGAGTTCAGTAATAATAAATTTACACACTAGTAATATAATGAGCGATTAAAAACGCGTTTCGTTTTTATTTGTAACATATTATGAGGCGCCGACGAATTAAAGTTTTTTAAATATTGAGGCACACTGATGATGATGATGATGATAGACAAAATTAACTTACGGCAAAATTTTCCTTTTTTAAAATGGCAGTTTCTAACAAATAAAATAAAAATAAATAGAATAAATATTCAATATTATGTAACTGTATTTTTAAATATTATATATGCCTACATATTCTGTTGGTAAATAAAAGACAATAAAGAGAGCAAGTTAAAAACTTAGTTTAAAAAAAAAACATTGTTGAATATATTTTTAACTAGCTGATGCTCGCGGCTTAGTCCGCGTGGAAAAAAATTGTCTATGTCACTCCTCAGGCTCTCAACTATACCCACGCCAAAAATCACGTCGATCCGTTGCTCCGTTACGGCGTGATTGAATGACAAACCAACAAACAAACACACTTTCGCATTATAAATTGCGTATAAATCGTCAATTGAATCCATCATTAACTGATTCGGAACGCCTTTCCTATCCCGCTTCACCGCGTACCACAGATGAAATAATAGTTACTTTACGTGCGTACGTTACGTTCTTTTTTACAAATTATATCTGCAGTGTGTCACGCGCTTTACACCAAATAAAGCAACTGCCGTTTCTTACCGATCGCTTAAGCTATGGCCATTAAACTAAATATTACGATGCGCCATAAAAAAGTTACGGCGTCTAAATATTTTCAACATCGTCGTCGGTGGGAATCATAAACCAATATATTTATCTCGTAAAGTTTATGCTGATTTGCATTAATTTTTATCCTTCCGTTGTGATATAGGTTTTTTTAAAATGTTCATTCAATCAGCAAGTGAACTGTAACTTTAATCATTCAATTAATAAGATATTTAAATACAACAAACACTTTTGAAAAGTTATTGCTGATTTTTGACTTTTTTTAAACTTTTTTTGAATACAATTCAATATCACTGATACAAATCAAAACTTCGATTTAATTTTAACATTTTAACATTATAAGTCAAACGCCAACACAAAAATCGGCCCTTGTGAAGTCTTTTTCCGCGTGGATTGAGTTTTTATTGGTTCCCGCGTGAACTCTTTAATTTTCCCGATTTCTATACCAAATTTCATCAACATCAGTTGTAAAGATAGGGCGTTAAAGCGTAGAAGACAGACGCACTTTTGCATTTATAATATTAGTATGGAATTTCCTATGTCTGCGGTGGGACCTCAAATGTTGTGACTTTTTTTTGTAAAATGTACACAAGAGCGTTTCGTATCTCCAGACGGGTTTAGCCACAACACTGGTACTCAAAGGTGCACATAGGGCGCAACATCGACTTATGAATCGACACGCGATCGTAAATCCGGTGTAGTGACGCCGACATATCATTCAAACTCGAATCGGACGAGTCGTAAATACGTCGTCGGCGCGCATTAATCATTGAAAGGTCCAGAATAAGACCGCCGCGGGCGCATGCTATTGGTCGGCCGGTGGAACAATTATTCAAACGTCGCCCCGTGATTGGCCGGCGTCGGGTTTTTTCTTACGTTGTCAGCGTGATGGATTCCACCCTTCAACTCTTGCGCAGGTTAGATGCGTTGATTGTATGTGTGCTGTATGTATGCGTTTTTTACGTATGTTACTAACACGCGCCATTGAATGTCGGGTTCCTTGTAAATGCTTCGGGTATGTTTTAAATAATGTAGGACGTCATTTCTATGAATTAATAACTAACTGAGTTACTCTGTACCTACCATATTTTCAGCTTTGCATGATAAGTAGTTACAGTTGTTTAAATTCTTTATATACTTACAAACAGTTTTTTTAGTAGGTACAGGTTTATAGCCAACTAGCTGATACCCGCGACGTCATCCGCGTGGTTTAAGTTTTTTTGATTACCGCGGGAACTCCTTAATTTTCCGGGATAAAAGCCCATGTCACTCTCAAGGTCCTCAACTATACCCATGCCAAAATCACGTCGATCCGTTGCTCCGTTGCGGCGTGATTGAAGGTCAAACAAAAAAACAAACACACTTTAGCATCATAATATTAGTATAATAATATGATTTTTCAATCGGCAAATTATTAATTTGTAATTTTTTCTAAGAAATTTTAACATTTGATAGTTTTTCTATTAGAAATTCGTCAAAGTGTCTAATTAATTTATAATTAAATAGTTCAAAATGCAATTCACTTTTTATCCACTATAGTCCTTTACTGCTGGTACTGGTATAGTAGGCTAGGGGCCCTTTGGGGTTTTAAGCCCATAAGTAACCCCTTATTGAACGCTCAATCGCTTGGTGACACATCTTTACCGGTAGGGTGGTAACTAGCCTTTGCCGAAACCATACCAGACCAGAGAAAATTAAGAAATTATAAGTTCCCCGATGACCCTGCCAGGCATCGAAACCGGGACCTACCGCTTACAAGACAACAACGTTCACCACTGCGTCACTTGATTGTGTCCTAGTGATTGAGAGTAATTGATCTAGAAACTCGATTTAAAACGTGTAAAAAGTTTCGACCTTTTGTTATCAAGATGTGCGTTACCGTGCGCGGGCGCATGACAGATTTATGTGGGACGGCGCGATCGGTCTCCTTTCCATTAAACCTACTGTCATTAGTTAGATAATAATTAACTATGGCGACACAACCAAAAAGACTTACATTTAAACTAAATTTAATTACTGTTTCCAATTAGTTAAAATACTCGTAATAAATTCTTATTAAAAAGGTTTTAGCCATTTTAATGCAGATTTAGATTTAAGAATTAGTTAGATTTTATTGATTTTAATGCCGCTGTTGAATCAGTTCAAACGTGATACGATCGCTAAGTACTAAGACGTTAAGTGCTAATCAGTGCTCTTAAAGTAGGTACGGGTGGACGTTCTTTCCTCTCCTTGGCCTTGATTCTTGTGTGTCTTTTTGTGCTAAAAGTATCAAGTGTGCTAAAGCCGTATTTTTCGCCGTTGTAGTATCGACCATCAAGATGTGTTACCGGGCGCAGTGTGCGTCACCGTGGTTAGTCCCAACCTCATTACGCAAAATTGGTAGGTGATGATGCTAAGCGGGAAAACACATTACGCACAAAAATAAATATCAGGCCGGCAAAAATTTCCCGTCATGCGCGCGCCTGTCATTTTTACATCTCGGGCCTCTGCCCTCGGATGGACGACTTGCCCTGTTCATGTCCTTGTCCTTGGAATTTTCGCCCATAAAGTATCAAGTATGCTAAGGCCGTATTTTTCTCGTGTAAAATAATGCGTACCGCCTTTAGATGTGCGCGTTACCGCATTCTTCTTTAACGCAATATCGCTAGGTGCTGATGCTAAAAGTAACTATTAGGTGCTAAAAGTATCAAGTTTGCTGAGGCCATCTTTTTCTCGTGTAAAATGTTGCGTACCACCCAGATTATGCTACCGAATTCCTCTTTCATGATGCAAAATTACTAGGTATGAATGCTGAATGATGCTTAAAGTAACTATTAGGTGCTAAAAGTATCAAGTATGCTAAAGCCGTATTTTTCGCTGTAGTATCAGCCATCAAGATGTGTGCGTTACCGGGCGTCGTGCGCGGGCGCATGACAGATTTATGTGGGACGCCGCGATCTCCCTCGCTCATTATGCCGGCGATTGCGTGCGCGATTAGATAATTAAACTTCTCAGTGTTTAGAGCGGACGCCGATGGATGGATGACTGTTTTTGATTTAGTTCGTGCGAAGTGAAGTATGGATCTCAATTCTCACGCACACTAGAAGGACAGGATAGTATCACAGTCTGAAGAAGAAAAATAGGTTTTTCATACCAATCGTTCAACGGAGATGTCTACAACAACGCTAGGGGTGAAAAGGACGTAACGAATGAAACTGGCAGAAATTCAATATAAAATTTCGTCACTCTATCTCGTACCTCGCCCGAATAGGAAGCCGGGCATTATTGGTGTGCAGTTCATAGACGCATAAAAGCACTGCTTACATTTCATTATCTCTCTTAACATTTATTTAACATTTTCTTTAACACTTTCTCATTTAACATTTACATTATAACAGTCAGTAAATAGATATTCTGACTAACTAATGCCTACCCTTGCTTCAAGCCCTGTGCACGCCACTGCGGCGGGCATCTAAACCAAATTGCTCTCAAAAAAAGTTTTAAGGGACGCTGAACGACTTACACAACCTATAAGTCTCGCAGGCTTGTGTAATAAGTTAGGCGTAACTCGGTAACGTCCACGCACAGTAACTCAAGATCTAGATACGCCATTCAACGCCTGCGAGATGCGAGATACTCGATACGGCATCTACCGTGCTATAGCTGCTGCCCATAAACTACTACATTGTAACTTATAAATTACTCGGACGTGTGAAACAAGCTTTTGATAAGGGCTAGGCAACTATTATTGCCTAGTTGGTCTAGTACTTCGACTGCGGCCGACGAGGTCCCAGGTTCGAGTCCCGGGTTGGGCGATAATTAAGTATTGGTTTGTCTGACTAGAAATTCTCAGTACTAGTTTCACCGCTGTGCCTCGGAGATCACGTTAAGCCGTTGGTCCCGGTTACATGGATAATAGTCGTTAAAGCTCGCCAACCCGTATTGGAGCAGCGTGGTGGGTCTAAGCTCTAATTCTCTCTCTCCTATGAGAGTGGAGGCCTGTGCCCAGCAGTTGGATGTTAAATGGGCAGTAGTGATGGTGCTGGTGGTGGTGGGCAACTATTTTTAAGAAAATAACTATAGGATGCCCGCAACTTCATCCGCGTGGATTATTTTGCAACTCCCGGGGAAACTCTTTAATTTTGTCTGTCTGTCTATCTGCAACGCTTCAACAGACCATCTTTTCAACAGATTTTGATGAAATTGCACAGACAACAGTCCATCTTTTCAACAGATATTGATGAAATTTGCTGTAAAGGTAGATTATATCCCGGAGATGGACATAGGCTACTATGTATCCGGGAAAAACAGGTTTTTCAAGCAACCTAAATCAAAGAGGATGTCACGGACATAGTCTAGTCAGAAGATAAATTTGCTTTGGAGAGGGTTTAGTTATCGTACCGGAACGCTGTATGTCGCTTGGCAGCACGTTACTATTGACAGGAAGCAACTACAATAGGTACATCAAGTCACGTCCGAAGCCTCGCACCTGCCCTCTGATTGTGTAAGTAAATCGCTATCGAAAGCTTTTGTATTTGATAATTCGTTCTGTTTAAGGAGTTCACAGATGCCTGCACGTCAAACCCATGTATGAACTCCTTAAAAAGGTCGAATTACATGTATGACAAACGATTACGATTACGATTTCCTTACACAATCGGGGGGCTAATCGGATCTCATCTCATCGTTAGCCGATGATCGATGCCATACACGAATAGGTAAACTTCCGAAATAGGAAATCGATCCCTATCGAGAGCCTACAAACCATAAGAAGCTTATTACAAACTTTCCATTATAACATCGACTAAACTAATCATGTTAAAAAATCTAATCAGCCGATCATTTCTCATCGATCCTGTTCGTCCCACAGCGCCATTAAACGTTTGATTTACAACCGAATATGAAATTAACTATCATGTTTTAAATTACAAAATATCATTCGTGTAATATATTAGGGACTGTCCGTAAGAGATTTATGGCGTTGGTGTAACCCTCCTGGCCATGGTATGGGGACTTTTCCCAAATGTTTGGGTCGTTTTAGAAAGTATTTTACACGCGATATTGTCATTATTTACACCTCCAGTTAAAAAAATTGCACTTCATATTCCCTAGGGATATACCTAAGCGTAAATACTCAGGGGGAAGAATATTAAAAAAAATTAAGATGATTTTGTTTATAATTACACCTTCAAAATGGCCATTCAAAGAATAATAACGTTTCAAAACAGTATTAGACAAATTTGTAAAAAAAAACATGCAAGAAATACAATAAAAACTAGATGTCTTTGTCACTTTCTAAGTTAATAAGAACGTATGATAATTTCAACTACCTAACATAATAAATGCACATCCATAAACTTAATAATATACTTAACGGAGAAGAATTTATACCGAACATTCCACTCTATTGTTCCGTAGATCAGTTTTAACAAGACCATGAAACTTAAAGGTTATTGCTTATTACTTTCATAGTCATTGCTAATATGGAAATGTAAACATACTAACGACGGCACTGACATTTGCAATTTACATTTTCTAAGCGATCATCCTCGCCATTACTGAATCAAAACGACCATTTTAAACCTAACGGGGCTAACCGGGAATGTCCCGCATACTACCGCTTTATGCTCAACCTACTGGAGTACTGATTTTGTTCGTAAATACTTCAATTATGCAACGCAATGTAAACCGACTCTTAAATTATGTGAATATAAATGATATAAATTCATGCATTGCTGAAATTGTCTATCTTAATGTACATAACCATATTAATGCTGATTGTGTTAGCGGGTCTGTCTGTCTGTCTGTACGTATATTAACTTTTGAAAGGTCAAAATCAAAATCATTTGACAAAACATTTGATTTTGACAAAAATTTATACATCGATATCTTATATTATTCTATTATTCGGATATAATATGATGCTACATTTAATTCCGGAAAGCCGTGAGTTTCAAAACGCGGACGAAGTAAATCAAAATCATCGGGTATCATCTTACTAATATAAATGCGAAAGTTTGGATGGATGTATAGATGGATGTATGGATGGATGTTTGTTACTCAATCACGCCCCAACAGCTTAACGGATCTGGCTGAAATTTGGCACAGAGATTAGATTACAGTCTGGAATAGCACATAGGCTACTTTTAATCCCGAAAAATTAAAGAGTTCCCGCGGGAACCACAAAACTTCGATCCACGCGTACGAAGTCGCGGGCATCAGTTAGTCTAGTATATTTTTTTTAGTACAAATGTATCTATGAGTCATTTACCTTATCACATTCTTAACTTTAAACCGGTCTTGCATCCTAGAGATGGAAATAGGAGTCATAAAACACCCTTGTATCCGTGAGAAACTCCCTAGAGTCTAGACTTTCCCTAGATTTCAGTTCGTACTGGATAGCACGAACGTAGACGTACGACGTAGTAGATCGTAGTAAACCTTGGATGATCAGAATGATATAGATGTTGCCATTGACTTCGTTTGTGTGGAATTAGGAAAATTCCCGTTGGAGCTCTTTATTTTCCGGGATAAAAAGAAGCCTTTTCTTTCTTTTCTTCGCCGGGATAATCTCTATACATACATTTCGTCAAAATCGGTTCAACAAATGAGCCCAGATAAAAGACAATCAGGCAGGCAGATAGACAGATACACTGACATTTACAAAAATAGTATGGATTATAACATCCTTGCAGTAAACAAATAAATACAAAAAGACGCTAAAACACGTCAAAATCCCAAACAAAACGAGTACCTAGCTAGACGCTACGTGTATGAGGTCATCTTAATTAATTCCGCCGCTGGTAATTTATCGCTGATCATTTTTATGGACCGATGGGCCGTGGATCCGGCCGCGAATGTTCTATCGCTGCTAGTTCATGCTGTCTATGACTTTGCTGTGCCAATGGGTTGTGCTTGTATAATAATCGCTCCATTCATTTTAAATTTGTTTCTTCAATATTGACGAGTGTAAAATCCATACTATAAATATTATATAATACATAAAATATTATATACCTACCTAAAAATGCGAAAGTGTGTCTGCCTGCTACGCTTTAACGGCCCATTTTTTAAACCGAATTTGATGAAATTTGGTATACATGTAGGTTGCATCCAACTTATCTCTGTGCCAAATTTCACCCAGATCTGTTCAGCCGTTCTGGCGTAATTGAGTAACAAACATCCATGCATCCAAATTTTCGCATTCGTAATATTAGTATAGATGTCTGTTTTCTAATTTTTTTGCGCATTAGTATTTTTGAAAAGAAATTACTACATAATTCTACTCAGATATCTTATAGCTGGCTTTGCTTAATTGGTGAAACATGGAAACGCGTGCTAAGACTTCCAAGGTTAACTAAACGTCTGTGAGAACTGTTCAGAGATCACCCGATCGATGGTATCACCCACATGCCAAGGTCCTGGGCCGGTGGCGTGACCATTACCATGCTAATGTTACGACTCCACCATAAGACCCGGCTTGTATTGATTGATATCTTAATGGGGTATTAGTTTGCTCCCATAGACCAGGGGGACTACTGCCATTGCTTAACTCCGTATTGTTTTAATATTGTTGACGTTCGTGTTTTAAAAATGTACTTAACCCTTATTTTAGGGACGACAAGGTTCCTGACATAAAACTGTCATTTTGAAGTAATACTACTTTAAGAGGTGGTAGTAAGCCCTTAGGTAATGGGTGCAGATGTAAGATCTCCTTGTTACGTTCGCTTTCTTACTCTTTTCTTAATTCTGATGTTACGACTTCTGTTTCTTAAAAGCTTTTTTTGTAAAGAAAAAGAACTAAAAGTCAGTCAATCAACAGCAAATCTTAGATCAATAAATGACATGGGTCTACATAATATTATATACTGCAGTTTGGTGCAGCAATTCTGCTATCAATAATATAAATACGAAAGTGTCTTTCTGTCTGTCTGCTGCGATTTAACGGACCATCTTTTAAACCGATTTTGAGGAATTTTGGAATTGAGGTAAGTTGTATCCCGTGGAAAGACACAGGCCACTTTTTAGTTTTTATCCCAGAAAATTAAGGAGATCCTGCAGAGATAAAAAGCTTATTCCACACAGATGATGTCACGGGCGTCATCTAGTAGTTGACATAGCAGTCAGGCTAAAAATGTAGTGACAATGTGAAAATATGTCTTTCATTTAGAACAAAGAAAGAAGGCGTAATAGTGCCAGACTTTTATTTTCCTATGTAAATCTTTATCTAAAAAGTATACCGCATGTTTCGCGGCGCAGGCATTGGCTAGTGGTTACTATATCATAATTAACTCAAAATATGTTTTATAGAAACAATCATTTAGTTTTAAAACTTGACCCAAATCAGAGGCAAGTCGAAATTTCGATTTGGAAAGCGACTATTCAACTTTCAATCAACTTGCCAACCCTATAGACCTACGTTAGATTATTTCGTACCTACCAGCGTTTAATTAGTTAAACCCTTATCGTATTTGTTTTATAAACAGATCGATCCAAAGATTAACCCAAGTCAAAGACCTCGCTGTACGAACACTGGAATCACAATGGAACATTAACAGCGTAAACGGGCAAAGAATAAAACAGGTGCAGAGCTGGCAGTTCATTTTGTACCTACGATCAACTAAATTCCGACTCCATAATCCTGTTCCGCTCGGTAACTCGGTACTCGCTATTAACCGTTTCCTTTATAGCGGTTCTCACTCAGCCCGATTGGTCGCGCTAGAGCGTAGGAAATTGTCTATAATAAGTTACGACTAATAGCAGAATTGTGCAGTTTTCTTATATCCCTAAATTTCTACGAGGACGACTTTAAATTTTGATTCCCATTCCATTTTCCTCGAAATAAAAGTGATACTTCAGTAAATGTTTCTAGCTGTTGATTTCCTTTATTAAATACGCTCTCTTTTCGCTTTCTTATTGCTATAACTTTATGCTTAAAAAAGAATGGTTCAAAAATTGACGAGTATGTATTTACATGAGCTTTCAAAACAGACTTTGTCTTAAAATATCTTCATTTCCAATTATTTTTTACTAGCTGTGCCGGCGACTTCGTCCGCGTGGAATAGTGACTTTCGGCAGCATTTTTAATTTTTTAGGCTAACTATTTTGCTTGAGTGACAACATGAAACTCTTCCATACTTTTTAAACTGTACCTAATAAACTTAAAGTACTTTCAAAACTTTTTAACCGATCCAGTTTACCTCTACTTACTGCTGTTGCACAAAACACATTATAAAAATAACTTCAGCTCAAAAACTTTTTACGTGCATGTAAAAACGTTTATGGTAAATACTTTTACGAGACAAAGGCATCTTCTTTTAGTTATTGCTAAGTACACAAATGTCTCTGAGAGGGTCGTCTATGGATCTGCAAAGTGGGTGTTACCGTCTGCGCGCTTACTCAAGACTTACTCTTTGGAATAGTGCGGCGTTTATGGCAGTTTTCACTCAGCAAGATTGGGCACCCGCAACGACTTGCACTTACCCCACGAGTAGTGCATTGCCTTGTTCTGCGATTATGTCTATTGCGATCGACTTGCGTATCGATAAACTTGCTTAGTTACTGAGGGCTGGAGAAATATAGGGTTAAGGGTACTTACCCCTACTTACCTACCTTATCCCACTACTTTTCATTATTTTCCATAGCCAATATTTACTTTGTATACCGATCTCCGAATAATTTTTTTTTGTCAGTTTTTTTTTTGTAAATTGATAGATAGTTACTAGCGTTTGATATAAGGATCAATCTTACTTCTTACTAATATTATAAATGCGAAAGTTTGGATGGATTTATGGATGTATGGATGGATGTATGGATGTTTGTTACTCAATCACGCCCCAACGGCTGAACGGATCTGGCTGAAATTTGGCACAGGGATAGATTATAGTCTGGAATAGCACATAGGCTAGGCTTTTTGTCCCGGAAAATTAAAGAGTTCCCGCGGGAACCAAAAAACCTCAAAGGACGCAGACGAAGTCGCGGGCATTCGCTAGTGCACAATAAAAGTGGTCTCTCGCATCCAAGATTTGGTACCCTGAGACGCCTCATTCTCGACGTGGACTGTGCCGCTGGATTTTTAGTGGGTATTCTGGAGTGAGTCTGAGTCCCACACCACATGCCAGCTTAGTTCGGGATGGGTAAAAGCATTTTTCCAGCGATAAAAAAAAATAGATACGTGTTTGACCAGTTTTTACTAGAGTATGGTGGTGCCAGTCAAAGGTGAACTTGTAGTGGATAGAACAACTTAAGACACTCTTCAGAGAAGCACAAAGAAATTTTTTTTATTGTTAGAAAATTATTTAAAAAAGTTACCGCGTGGTTCAAACAGTTTAGTTTAATTTGATTAACAGTTAATTCACCTTAGGCATCACCACTTGCAACTAGGCTTGCAAGCAGGTCCGATTGCAATCAAGCGCTAATATATAAATAAATAAAAAAGATTTCATTTTGACTTAATAACTTAAATTCGTATCTATCCTTTTTTAAGGGTTAAATCCAAAGTTTTTAAAGTATCTACAGACGAATTACTTAAAAAAAAGGTATTTAATGAGATCCTATACAATATTATATCCATTTGCGCAAATAAGACGAAGGCAATTCAAGAAGATGCTATCCCATGACCTCATATCATTAGCTCAGAATTAACATTACTTTCACTAAATAAATAACTGCCCATCAGCATTCCGTATCCCAAGGCCGTAAGGTTTAAAATGACCTAATTCGTACGCAAATGTAATATTGGCTGACCGTACAAACTTTTCTTTTGCACTTCGATGAGTCCCTATTTTGAAAGGGGCAAGGTTTTATTTTGCTTGTTTAGTCAAATTTTTGCGAGTGGCTTTGTTGTGCTAGGGATGGCCCGTAATGCGACAGTTTGTAAGCATGAGCCTCAGACGAGAGGGGGTGGGAGGCCGTAAAGAAATACGTACAAGTTGTTTCGAGTATACCTGAAGGTCGTTGACTTAAATAATATATTTATCTATCGCTCTCACCTACCGTTTGTTTTGTTTTCCTTGTGTGTTTGCAAAAGTATGCGTTTATTTTTTTTTATTAGATATACTTACCTACCTAATATTCGATGAAAACAAGTACAATCAACGTGTAAAGTTATTCATCGACATCGCTGTTCTACAAAGTCTAAATCGCGTCGTTCACTGTGCGATGGAGCAATACCAAGTATCGCCACGTACTGTTAGATGGAAACTAAAAGCGAGCTGAAGTTGGTATCACTGCCTGCATGGTCTACGGTGGCAACACTGGTCCATGGTACTCTCTGTAATGGCGCCGACTGCTTTGTTCGTGTAAATTGCTAAATTATAGCCTAATAAATAATTATTATATGTGGATAACCAGTGTCTCCTTTTATTAGTACGTACGTCGTACGCATAAACAGTTTTAACTGCTGGTCAGTGGCATAGTGGTGATCTAACGGTGTAGTGAAAGTGACTAGCAGGAATCATGCACATCCCTGGCAGAAGACGGGATAAAAGAGCCAACGTTGCATGGACCGGTTGCCGGTTGGAAAAAAAAATATCCAACGCTGTTAGTAAATATGGTCAACGCTGGCTGCTTAAAGAAAATATACGTCTATCTGTATTTTAAATATATTCGCGCTTCGTCAAATACAGTAGCTGAACGCGTTGGGCTGAGGTGTAAGGTCCAATTCAAACTTTAATACTTCTCGTCAACATCATCGAACATCGTGCGTTTCGGTCGACGGGCATCTAGCAGGACGGTTTACCCACGAATGTACCTTCGCGAACCTATACTCGCCAATGACCTCAATTTACATAGACGGGCCCAGTCAAACATAGAATGTGGACTTATTTTACTAACGCCATCTAGTCTGAAAAGCGGGACAGCGCTATGGCGGGGAAAAGGACAAGCTTATACAGTTTAAGGGCACGCCCTTCAACTCGGACACCCAACTTTTTTCTATGAAAAGGCCCATCTAGTACCTACAAATATATCGATGATACTCGCGGCTAACTTCCGAGACGTTGGCGATCGTCATAAAGTTTGAATAGGGCTGTACCTACGGCTCCCTTAATGGTAAAGTTATGTTAATAATTTTGTTTGGATGTTTCAATCGTCATAACATGCTATTAATAACGACTATGTCATTAGTTAGCAATACTAATTCTACCTTGATTAACGTTTCCAAAACTTATCGAAAAGCGCAAATTTGGCAGACTAGCCGATAACCTGATCAGAACGGAATAAACACAGAAAGAGTGCCGTCTCATTAAGCACAATCGCTGATTGGACAGCCAAGTCGGAGTTAACTGAGTTTCGTCGCTAATACGGAAGTCTTCATGGGCGACTTTTATGTCCGGTCGCTGTTTTGCGAACACTTGCGACTGAGACACGACAGAGATCATCCATTTACTGGATAAGCGCTTGACCAAGGGACTTTAACTGTTATACTTACCTATCAGCACACTTGTATTTTGAATTAATGTGGTTGTTAGTTTTAATACTAATAAAATTTATCATCATTCCTATTGTCATTGGTTACTACATTTTTCCTGAAGAGCCAGCAGTACAAACCGGTGGAAAAACGTAACAAAAGTGACACAAGTCGCTCTAGGTGAAATCATGTAATTTTATTTTTTATTAAGCTACAAGTTTTCAAATTATCAACGATTGCTAACTTCTAATAAGCAATTATTTTTTAAAGCATTTTGGGGTTTTTTAAAGCCTAGGATTAGAAGGCTTATATCATCAGACATTATTAATCAATAACTGCGATCAGTCTCAATTATTAATAATAATTAATTTCTGATGATCATAATATAAGCGTTTATCTAGAATCTACAATCAAGGATCTGGTAGTAGGTATTGTGTTTTCATAGACACTGCAAAGAATCGATTCTATTCTGTAGTTTTGTTTCTCATAAAAATATTATGGAGGGTCCATCGTGATGTAATGGATATGGATGTTGCGACTATATGTTGAGCGACATGTCGTAAGTTTGTCTCAGCGCTAACACGTCTGTAGAGCGTCGCAGCAAGTATGCAATGAGCGATCGCTTCATTCCGATCACGTGCTCCCGCTGCCTCGGGCTCCTAATTAAAAATCGAGCGATTTTTGTTAGCGAATGTACATTTGTTACCCCCCCTCTAGGTAGGCAGTAACCCCCCACCTAGGGTTACCATATCTCAGGATTTGTCCTCAGCATAGGTACAGGACTTTGGGGCCGGATGTTGGGATTGTCCTGAAAATAAGTACAGGTTTTTGGGGCCGGATGTTGTACTTAAATCTTAAAAATGTTCAGTTTTTCACTATAATACATACAGAAAATTATTTAGATTTTTTTTTACTAAAAAGTTACAATCAACATAAATAAATCCATTATCTTATCTATAAAATTGCACAAATTAACGTATCGCTAGGCGATTTAGCGTTCCGGTACGATGCCGTCTAGAAACCGATTAGGAGTATGCGTTTAATATAACTGTGGCATCCCTAACAGTTTAGCCCGCTAGACTACTAGATCATCAGTTCCATCAGGTGAGATCGCAGTCATGGGCTAACTTTTAGTGGAATAAAAAAAACGTAATATATCGCATTCACGTGGCGAGAATGATGTGACAACGTGGATCTCAGCTCTTTTCCATGAAAATAAAGCTTTTCTCGCGACTTTTCATTTGTTAACCTGGCAACCCTACCACCCGATAATCATGTAAAGGAGAGCGTGGACGTTTTTCAAAGAGCCCCCGCTATTCAGCTGGCAGATTTTAAAATGCTGGCTAATTAGAAGGAATAATAGAGTTACCTTCGAAATAGGAAATGAGGCACATCCGCCATTGTTCCGAATCGATGTTAAATTCAGAGTGTTTCAATAGGACTTGGCGTCTTTCTTTATATTGAATTTAAGTGTCTTGGTTGATTAACTTTGGTAGCAGTTTATACTGTTAAGTATTTAACGATTTCCATACACTGATTTCTACAAGAACTAGGTTTCATATCTTGTTATACTAGACTAGACTGTTAAGATATTGATAGTGTAAACATACCCTCAGGCTTGCTTCAGAATCAGAATCAGAAATTATTTATTGCATGATACACATAATCGGAGGCCTGTGCCCAGCAGTGGGACGTTATTGGGCTGTAGTGGTAGTGGAAGTGGTAGTGGTGGTACACACAATATTACAAAGATGGTACAATAGATAAAAAAAAAGTGTATTACCATTGTAATGGCGTGCAGTACTTAAAAAGAATTAATCAATGTAACAAATCACGGTATTAATAATTAAATATTATTATGAAAGCAAATTAAATTAATTTAATGAAGCAACAACAATCGACTGTTTTTAGGGATCCGTAGTCAACAAGAAACCCTCATAGTTTTGCCATGTCCGTCCGTCCTACTGCGGCTTAGCTCAAAGACTTATTAGTACTAGAAAGCTGTAATTTGGCATGGGATATACATATTACTCACGCCGACAAAGTGGCAATATAAAATTTTGAAAAAAAATTACTAAGGTACCTTACACGTAAAGTGGGGATGGTTTCATTAAATAGGTCGTTCATAAGCTTTAAAGTGCCTGAAAAACACAGTATTTTCTAAAAAACTTAGAAACTGCGTTTATTTTTGTTTAATTTAAAGACTATAGCGCTTGGCTGCTATCAAGCTTGCTGGAGGAAATGATGCAGCCTGAGGTAAGGTTATCTAATAGTAACTAGGTACTTAATTACGATTTTCTCACTACATAATATATTCGCACTAAAGACCTTACTTTAATTTAACGTAACGTAACGATAAGGTGGTAGGTAGGTGCTTCCTGATTCCTCAAAGTATGCCCATTGAAATACGCCAAGTCAATAAATAATCATAATTAATAACCGGGGCATTAAATAGGGCAAGTCGAAGCCGGTAACAGATTAGCGCCGTGTCACCCGTCGTTAATCACGTCCGCGCCACGTCACATCTCATGCCCGTGACGCGCATCCGTCGCTGTGACGGGCCGTCTTCCGTGTCACGTTTAAATACTTTAGCTGCTAGATCTAGCATATTTCATTGGTCTTTAGGTGATGTCAAGTGGCCTAGTTGTGACTTGAACTCATATCAGTCGAATAAACGTGAATAGGCATCTTCTAGGCAAGCGCGTTGCAACCTAGACCTCATCACTGCTTTGCACTAAGCATGATTGTCGTCAAGCGCAAGCCTATCTCGCAATAAAAAAAAAGACCTGTGGCACTCGGAGACTGCCGCGGTAAAGCTATTGCATAGCATTTTTTATCAACTTGCTATGACTACTTGTGTTGTTGACTTCAAGTTGTTGAAAATATAAAAGCGAAATATTTTTATGAAAAGATGATTTTGGTTGCTATGACTACTTGTGTTGTTGACCAAGGGGAATCAAAAAACCTCTTTGTGAGGTTTTTTGATTCCCCTTGGACACCCGGACTATTGAAAACATAATTCTTTAAAATTATTTCGCCTTTATATTTTCAACAACTTGAAGTCAACAACACAAGTAGTCATAGCAACCAAAATCATCTTTTCATAAAAATAGTCTTTTTATTTTCAAAAACTTGAAGTCAACAACACAAGTAGTCATAGCAACCAAAGTGTTAGGTTTTTTTCGTTACGGAATTTCTAGATTCGGTCTCCACGCTCAAGGCCCGCGATAGAAGCTATGCAATAGCTTAAAAACCGGGCAAGTGCGAGTCGGACTCGCGCACGAAGGGTTCCGTACCATTATTAATAAATAATTACCTTTGTTAATGAACCGCAAGACTAACTTTGTTTGTAGAGGTTTATTGTTAATATCAAAAAAACTATGCTAGTTAGAGCATTGGCTATAGTTTTCCAGTAAAATATACGTAAATTCCTATTGACCATAATTATGTCAAATTTTTCGATTGGTAAACTCCAGAGATAAGGGGGGGGGTGGGAACGGTATTTTTTTAGACATTTTCCCCGATAAATCAAAAACTATCATAACTAAAAATAATTAAAAATCTGTTTTAGAATGTACAAAGTAAACCCTTTCATATGATACCCCACACAGTACAGTTATCTCACTTTTAAATTTCAACCCTCAGATTTTCCCCCCTTTTTAAATAAGAACAAAAATAATTTCCAATTTTTTTTAATTTCAGTGTCTTTGGGCCACTAATATACACAACTATTCCAAATTTCATGTCGATAGCTTCGGTAGTTACTGAAATAATCGAGTGTGACGGACGGACAGACGGACAGACAGACGGAGAAAGTCGCACCATAAGGGTTCCATTTTACCATTTTGGTACGGGACCCTAAAAATGGCAAGGGAAAGCATCGTGAGGAAACCTGCATGCCCGAGAGTTCTTCATAATGTTCTCAGAAGTGTGTGAACTCTGCCAATTAGCACTTGACCAGCAATCTAATATGCTCAATAGTTTATTTCATATAGGACATACATATTATGTCTCTTATGTTTGACTCTACCACCGGTTTGGAAAGTAGATTCTACTGAGAACAGCCAGCAAGAAACTCAGAAGTTGATCTATTCATCAAAATATGCAGACAGCAGACTATGATCTAAAGTCTAAACCCTTCAGTTTGAGAGCAGTCAGTAGGAGAACAGCGATGTGTTGAGATTACAATGATAATAACTTCGACTAATGAGTACTTGGTATTTACACATCTAGGTATTTAAACATTGCTTAAAATATAAGCTATAAAAGTAGCCATTACCTAATGCATTCTGAAATGTGAGCAAGTCACAAACAGAGGTTGTGTTTCTTTATCCCGAGCTAATTTAGCTCTGCGCTCATATCAGCGAGTGTACGCGAGTGTACCTATGTATAGAGCGGCGGAAAAATTATATTTTTAAGCCGTGAGCGCACTCGGGATCGCCTCGCGCCTTTACAATCGTTAAGCTGACGCTGCCAGACCTTTACATACTTGTGCGGTGGTGGCATGGTCATAAGCGGTAGCGGATGTAACATTTTATAAGTTTTTGTAACATAATTTTATATATAACTTTTCCCAACAACGACAGAGGGCAGAGCACAGTCTTTTTAAATTGTGTTGCATGGCTGTATAAGTACGTGTACAACATACTATACACTGACGTTACCCAAAAAATATAGTTGAACGTGACCTCACTAGTCACTACGATGAGAAATGTAAAAGTACGTCGATACTTCCCTTTAAAATGAGTATGATATTCTGGCTTATTTATTAGACTTTTTACAAAAAGTTTTCTGCAAAAATCAATGCTGCAAAATTAACATTTAAAGCAAGGAAAAAATATAATTGCTGGTAGTAACAACCAGCTACAAGTTACAAGTTCGTTAGCTGGCATGCGAGTTACGAAGCAACTTATTATCCAAAATGTTTCTAAGCTTTTTTAAAAAAAAAACAATAAACCTCCATTACAATCCAACCTAGACCTCATTTAGTCGTCAAGTGCAAGTCTAACAAATATGTTTAAAATAACCTTTTATTTTCCGCGCTCGCTCATCACCCTGTCCCGCACCTTAATTCGGAAACACACTAGCAATTTCCCGGCAGCGAAATAAGCGAATTAAAATCGCCTCAAAGCAACTGGCTCGCAAAGAAACGCTTGCATACACTGGGGGTTTATTTTTAGCTATTTACGTTAGGGGGCTGACTGACGGCCGGACGGGCGCAGCCTTTGAGCCGGGACGGAGGTCGTCCGAACGGTTTATGCTAAAAATTAGTTAAAAGAACTTTGAGAAAAACTGCCACATGTACTCGTATGTTTACTCGAAACGTCGCCACCCCTTGTTTGGATTCCGACGGACGCTAAATTAAAAACCTTGTGTGTACTGGCGGATCTTACGAATCTAAAATAAAAACGATAAAAAACACTTAAGGAAAATAAAGAACCGTGTTTCGTAGTAAAACAACAAATATCAAAATCAATCCATACTAATAATGCGAAAGTGTCTGTCGCTATGCTTTCGGGGTGTATCTTTTCAACCGATTTTGACAATAATTTGTACAGGAGATAGGTTGCATCTCGGGTATAAGGACATTTTATCCACGCCGAAGTCTTGCACGGCCTGGAATTTAAATTCCCTGCTAGAATGGCGACCTCACACGGAAAAGTGTGCAGCGTGAAGCTCTAGCCCTACTAGCGCCTCTGTAGTGGGGCTAGCCTTTAGATGACTCCCAACTAAGGACGGAAGACATCAATATTAGTATTCGATGATGCCCGCGACTTCGCCCACGGGAAATCTTTAACTATCCGGGATAAAGAATAGCCTATGTCCTTCCCCGGGATGCAATCTATCTTTGAACCGAATTTCGTCAAAATCGGTTGAACAGAAAGGTTATGAAAGCGTATTAGATAGACGGACAGACACACTTTATCATTTATATTATTAAGAGGCCGGGGAGCGGCGCTCGCAACTTCTATTCGAACCGCAAATATAAATTTGCCGGTATATTGCTATCTCTATTTGGCTGATGACTAATGATCGCGGGCAAGCGCGATAGCAATATGAGCGTACAGAGTTTTTATACATTTTAGTCTTGTTCCGTGAATACCAAAAATGATGAATGAAAAATTGTTGTGCTTTTAACTTCGTGTTGTTATTCTGTAACTTGACAATATAGGCTATGTTCCTGATCAATTAGTACGTGAGATATCGTTGGTTTTAATATGAAACCAATAAGGAGAAAACATGTAATTTATGTCGTAAAAACATGCAAAACGCAATATGCTTATTTTTAATTTTGGGAAAGTAATTTAAAAAAAGATGTATCCAGGCACCTAGATAAATACAAGTTCAATCTTAATAATCGCATAATATGTTGAAAATATTCTCGAATTACAAATAATTTTGGTATTACGTTTGTATGGGCAATTCACTCTCCGCTGGCACCTCAAGTAAAAATTTTGACTTTGAGTTTTACGGGGGTCAATTGTACAAAACGCATTTATTCTTTCACATTTGTATAAATGAGCATCCATATACCTACCTAAGGTTTAGCATTTAACGTTCTCTGTGATATATGGTAAGCGATTATAGTTATTTTTCTTAACGACATCTGCCAATTCCCGCTACGACGCGTCACCCAAAAGGCCTCTACACACGTACCAACGACTGCAACGCCACCGTTATGTTCTTACGTTTGCAGGTTTGAGCATTTTCAAACCCGGAAAACATAATATTAATATTCCACTATAAATAAGTAAGTTTATGCTCTTATAATGTACTTCTCGGTTGAAATCTTGGAGAAACATAAAAAAAACAATAATAATCAAAATCAAATGTTTTTTTATTCAAATAAACTTTTACAAGTACTTTTGAATCGTCAAGTGAATCTACCACAATAGTTGTTGATACCCAACACTTTGGCAAAATAAATTATCCTATCATCTTGATAAGATATTCGTAGTTGTGTGGACTAGGTGTGAAATAGACAAAAATAATGGTGGAAGTGTTCCGAATATGCTGTCTACAACGACACACAGATTACAAAAAAACACAGTAAAATCATATTTTAGCTTAGTGGTAGAATTGATAGATTCTAGAAGTATTCTAAGAGTCACAAATAAAAAGTGTTTGTCTGTCTGTCGAATTTATCTGGGTACATAGATAAGTTGCTTTCCGTTTAAGGGGTATAAGCTTTATGAATCTATACTTGCTTTGACTATCTTTATACTTTGACGACCTCCGTGGCGCAGTGTGTAGCGCGTTGTCTTAACGTGCGGAGGTCCCGGGTTCGATCCCCGGTAGGGTCAATTTGGGAATTTATAATTTCTAAATTTTCCCTGGTCTGGCCTGGTGGGAGGCTTCGGCCGTGGCTAGTTACCACCCTACCGGCAAAGACGTGCCGCCAAGCGATTTAGCGTTCCGGTACGATGCCGTGTAGATACCGAATAGGGGTATGGGTTTAATATAACTGCCATGCCCCTAACAGGTTAGCTAACAGGTTACCATCTTAGACTGCATCATTACTTACAATCAGGTGAGATCGCAGTCAAGGGCTAACTTGTAGTGGATAAAAATAAAAATAAAACTTTTTACCACGGAAATCGAAAAAAATCTACAATTTTCTACAACTACATGGACGAAGTCACTGGCATCATCTTTTACATTCAAAATAATGTATTTTTTGTGAAAAAATGGCGCCGAATTTTCGCTGTCTTTAATCAAGCTGAGATTAAATTGTTATCAAAAAATACTTAGGTTTGACTTTGTACTCTTCTTTGCGTCTGATCTTGTATATAAATGTAGCATTGTTTTAAGCTTTATAAAAGTTTTCCTTGAATGGTTAGGACTCGTGTCGTGAACTGAGAGCCGACATGTCGGCATGTATGTACAGGCTAAAGCGATGATATCTATCACGACTCATTATTCCGTCAGATTGCGGAAACGTACGGTACGTCTTCACTAATCACACGTAACGGTGTGTCGTCCGTCAACGTCTCCCTGGCATCACTAAAGCTTTATAGTCTAGGAGTGCACTGGCAAAACTACGAGGGACTGCTTACAATAAATAAAAATAGTCAGGGGAACTGTAGTAACGAAATTGTATCCAAATTATTTAGAGCTTCATCACTTCTTGGTTTGAGATTTCGACGGTAAATATGTTTGGAGATCGATATTTATGGGATGCGTCATGCGTCTTTCATATGAGGGACAGAGCTGATGGAAAGATTTGAGAAGTTATTTGGTAAACGCTTTTTTTCTCAAAATGAGTATAAATGATAAAGGAGACCATTTGGCACATGAGCTTGTGAGGGATTATTTCTTTAACCTAAGCTTATAAAATTAAGGCTTTGTTTAAAAATCGAGATTTTCGCATTATATTACAGTAATTATTAAAATTCATATCAAATCATCTTTATCATAATATGAATTTAATTAAAAAAACCGGCAATCACGCCTCCTTGAAAGCAATGATATTTTGGTCTAAATATTATGGAAAGTTTTAGAGATAAATCTAATCTAATTATCTAAGTAATCAAGAGTTGAGAGAAAGAGATTTTAGGTAAACTGCGATAAATTTACTGTTTTTCTTTTAATACAGTATTATATTAAATGCCCACAACTTCGTCCATGTGGATTAAGTTTACAATATCATTCCGAGATAAAAAGTCCTTCTTCGGGATGCAACCTGCCGCTGTACCAATATTCATCAAAATCGGTTGAAAAGATGGGCATTGAAGACAGATAGACACACTTTTGCTTTTATATTGTTAGTGTGAATATGACAGGAAAAACGGATCGTCAGTTTTAGCTAGTCAACTATTCTCTCGAAATTCCCCACCGGCTCTTAAAGCATGTGTCGCGGCGCGTTATCAGAGTCTCTTAATTGAAGATAATAAGGGAGGACATGTGTCTCTGTCGGTTTTTATGGGGTGCGAGCGAGAGGTCCGACGGGGGTGCTTCACTTTTTGGACTTTGAAAGTCTCGTTAAGTCCGTCTATTAATTTACGTCAATCGTGTGTTTCCGTTACTTTGGGGAATGCCGATTTAAAAGGATACTTTTTCATTGCCTTTCGTTTGATGGTGATTCGGTTAGTGTGTGTCAACATATTAATGTGTCCATGTGTGGGTTTCACTTTGACGGGAATTACGTGTTTGTGATATCTACCTATGTATCTAGGTACTCCAGATCTAGTACCTATCTGATATTTTGGATACGATGGATTGGCTACGATATCGACTAATGCAAGGAAGAGAATTGTATCTCAGATTCATAGACCTATAAAATAACTCTTTTATAAGTCTCTGCTCAGATTTTGGCAATGTTGAATTTCGATCATTGATTTTGTGATCATCAAAATCGCAAGAAACTGACGTATACAAATTACAATGTTCTTCTTTGCAGGTGTCAATATAGGTTTTGAAAGTAATGGAATTAGTACTCGGTAACAATAACAATAAGGTTGGTGGTGAATTGTTTTAAGCAAAGTATATACGAGTAAGTAGCTGATTCTGCGACCTAAATTTGGTACTGACAAAGATTGCATCCCGGGTACATAGCTTACTTTTTATCCCGAAAAATTAAAGAAGTCCTTCGTGACTTTTAAATACCTAACACGCGGTTAGTTTTTTGTATTCCGCTAAAAGTTAGCCCTACCCCAGGGATGTCGTCAAGACATAGGCCATAGCTATAGTTCCACAAACGTATCCAGCCCGGTGGCAAAAATTCGAACAAAGGTGACGGTTCAGATTTGTATGGGTCGTAGGCCAAGTCTTGTACAAGCAGAGAAATGAAGGAAAATAAAATATTAGACCAGTTTTTAGTGGTCAAATCTACGAATTCGTCGTAATTTCAGTGGTTCCCAAGTTATGGAACACTAAACATGAGTGGGTAACAATGGCAGAATCATATTTTTTGACGTTTTCAAAAGAAAAACACGTTATTTTGACAGTGGCTGTCAGAAATGACATTTGATACATTTCGCGCCTACTGCCTTCTCTACGGCTGAAGGTTGCCATCTTGGAAACGCATCGAAATATATTTTTAATACAATCTATGTATTTTCCTCTGTTCATGGTAGAGTATACAAGAGTAGGCCTAAAATGAACCTTTTACTTTTTATGCCTGTTTACTTTTTGTTTTTTTATAGCGACGCTGTCCTCTGGTCAGATAAGTTTGTGGGACCTTATCTTAGTAAAAACTAACGTGTAACCAAAATAACCGGTAAATCGGTTCAATACTGTGCAACAAATTGCAATAGCAAGTCAACTCGAAGCAAGACACAAGTTTATAAATCGCCATTGTTCTGATCGCTGCCCGCTCACCTGCATTCGAGCAATATCAATCCATCTGCTGCGGGCGAGATGAAGGGGAGGGTGTACATGAGGAGCGGGAGTGGGGGGTTAACGTCTTTGAAGGATATTTAGCTTTTCTTGTGCTTTTGACCATTCATAGTTATGATGAGGGGAAACTCTACTAATGAGCTTTAAACCTTTGAAAGTTCCTTTGCGTAAGCGTAAAAGACAGACAGACAAACTTTCGCATTTACAATATTAGTATCGAAAGTATGGAATTAGTATGGATGCAAAACTAGGTTTGGATGGATGGATGGATGTTTGTAACTCAATCACGACAGAACGGATGAAGGGGTCTGGATGAATTTGGCACAGAATTAGATTACAATTTACAGTGTGGAATAACACATATTCTACTTTTCTAACCGGAAAATTAGTTCCTACCGAAACGAAGTCGCGGGCATCGGCTAGTAGTATTTAAAAGTATCTAGGGGTGTATTTGTCGCAGCACTCACGTCACTCGCACAAAATAAACAACATCAAAGACGGACCATTCTCCCCCCACCCCCCCACCTCCACCACTTCTTTGACGTGCCACAAATGCAGGTGAGACGTGGCGCGGACGTGGCGCGTCATTGTAACGAGCGACCAGAAAATAGAGACGCTACGTGACACTGTCGGAGATATACTCAGATGGTTCTCTTTTGGCCTTTGTTTGGTTTGCGAGCTAAGTAAAAGGCAAAAGTTGATTTTGGACTAGATAAAGTTAGGATTCACTTAAGGAGCATATCCTTAAGTGAATCCTAACTTTATCTAGTATCTGTACTTTAATATTATATGCACTAATACTAGCTAATGCCCGCGACTTTGTCCGCGTGGATTGAGGTTTTTCGGTTCCCGCGGGAACTCTTTAATTTTCCAGGATAAAAAGTAGCCTATGTTCCAGACTATAATCTATCTCTGTGCCAAATTTCATCCAAATCCATTCAGCCGTTGGGGCGTGATTGAGTAACAAACATCCATCCATACCATCCATCCATCCAAACTTTCGCATTTATAATATTTATTTGATTATAAATGCGAAAGTTTGGATGGATGGATTTGTTTATAACTCAATCACGCCAGAACGGCTGAACGGATCTGGATGAAAGGCACAGAGATAGATAAACAACTGTTATAAAGTAGGTAGGTATAGTCTGAAATGACACGTAACCTACTTTTTATCCTGGGAAATTAAAGAACCAAAAATGTCAATCCACCGGATAGATATAGTTCTGGTATAATAACATATTATAAATATGTCTGTATATTTTTCTGTCTTTCTACTACGCTTTATGGCCCATATTTTAACCGATTTTGATGAAATTTGGTACAGAGATAGATTGTTTACTGTGGTAGTACATAGGTTACTTTCATTTCGAAAAATTATAGAGTTCCCGCTGGATTTTCAGACAACTTAATTCACACGGATAAAGCCGCGGGCATCATCTAGTTTAATATATTCCAAAGATAGGGTCCAAAATTAAATGACGCGAAAGTCACATTTGCTTTAATTGTCACCAAACATCTCCGTCCACGAATTCATTTTAACATCAAAATGTGGCTGCAAATTTATTCCAACCCTTCAAGCCCGGGACAAACGAGACGCTCGAACGTCGGCGATCCGGGGACAGTGACGTGACGGACCTCCCGCGGGGTGGGAGTGACCCCACCCGGGATAATAAGGGTGGTTGGAGCTTTGGTGCGCGTTCTCAAAAGTGTATTTGTGTTGATTTGATGTCTAAATATAGGTATACAATAATACCTACTGTAAATATATTAAACGTAAAAGGAAACTGTGACTGACTGAGTGACTGATCTATCAACGCACAGCTCAAATTACTGGACGGATCGCGCTGAAATTTAGCGTAGGTACATATAGCTATTATGATGTAGGCCACCGCCAAGAAAGGATTTATCTTCAACCCCTAAAATCGGGGTTTGATATTTGTTTGAAAATCGTACTTTACAAGCGAAGCAAAGCAAAATGTAGTTTTAAGAAAAATTGTCGTATCGGATTATTTTAGTGATCCTATAAATTGATGTATTAGTTAGGTACTTAAATTAATGTAAGTAAATAGAGAAGTAAGTAAAAAACTTTAAAAAGAAAATAATGCCATGCATGAAACGCTTTTGCTCAAACTAGGTAGTTTAATTCCAAATCCAAATGTTCACATTACCGTGAAAACGTTCAACCCTATTCCTTTTAAATACAAAACGAAACTTCATTTAGAATTTCCCTCAGAATTGCATCAGGTGCAGAAATCGAACGCGTACAATAAAATAAACATATTATATAAGCCGGAGGAGTTATTCTGAACACCATCGGGTTCGGAGTGACGGAGAATAAGCGTCACATTGACAGTTCAATGAGAACGAGCAAAAACAAGTGAGTGCCACGCGATGTAAAGTGACACGTGCGATATACGAGCGGGAGTTAGTGCCCCGGAATAGCGCCCGTGCGTAAGGAATCACTGTTGCGTATGCGACTTTTATGCGAGCAATTATTTGGTGTTACATAATAAGGCTTCGGCATTACGCTAAAAAACGAATGTGACTTAGGGTTGTTAGTCGCTGTCAGCTTTATTTTGTTCATTAATATTTTGATGTTTCGATTCTTATTTTTCCTTACAATTATTTTAAAAGCTATATTTTTATGGCCGCCTGTTTGAAATTAAATGAAATAATTTATCACGTAAGACAACTTGTGTCACTTATTAAGGTTAGGAAAGCAGATTCTACTGAGCAGAACCGGCAAGAAACTCAGTAGCTCGACCGGTAAAATAGCTATTCTGTAAGTTAAATCAAGATTATCTATTGTTGAAAGTTGTAGGGTATGCTTTAACAAAACAATAATAATAAACAATCTTATCAAAACGTCCAGATAGACAAAGACAGACAGACACAAAGATGTCAAAAGACTTAAAGTCTAGATGCCCGGAGCACCGCGGCACAATGTTAAAATTTAGAACTCCTATAAACATAAAGCGCAATACAATAACAAATAACGAGGCAATATCAAAGCGGGTAGAGCCTTCAGTCCGACGTTCTTGAAGCGAATGCCGCCCGAGTGCACCCGTGACAGTCATTTAAGACTGACACGGGGTGGTGGGGGCACCTTCTCCCACCCACTGTCCCCCCCTCCACCCGCCAGATGGATTGATATTGCACTGAGCAGACGTAAGACGGAGCGATTGCATACGAGGAAATAAAAAACCCCAGCGGTCGTTTTGTTGCTCAGGTATTGGAATATGCTGGTGGGAAATTGAATGGCATCTCTGGCGATCCGGGATATTTTACTTCTAGGGTTTTTATTAAGACGTAGAGTTTAAACAAGATACTGTATAAATAGTCGTTGATAGCCCAGTGTTTAAGACTTTGCCTTCTTTTCGGGGGTCCTTCTTTAACTGGTTTAACAATGAAGGAAAACCAACATGCCTGAGAGATTTCCACAATGTTGTCAAAGATGTGTGAAGTCTTCCAATAGGACTTGACTTCCAATAGATCTTACATTTGACGACCTCTCTAGAGCAGTGGTGAGCGCTGTAGTCTTATCAATTTGGGAATTCATAATTTCAGAATTGATTTTTTATTCAAAAGCAGTTGTAAAGGTTCGTTTCAATAAAAATACTTGATTTGATTGAGGAGCAGAAGTGAGCCACGCGAGGAGGAGAGGAACTGCCTTATGGTCTTATCATATCTGACTTATCATAACAATATAACTTCTCAGTCAAATTACTTGTAAGCGACGCAAAAGGATTAGGATCCTACAAATTCCTCCTTAAAAAATTGTAATTGAAAAGCACGATTTTTCAACTTGTGACATGAAATTTTTGTCAGTCAGTCAGCTTTTAGTGGAGTTCGCGCTGTGCATTATCAACTTGCATCGAGATGACGCCAGTGCTGTCACTCCCACGTCCCCAAGTTTACTCTGCTCCGCTGGAAATTTCACTCTAGACTTGGCGGGGCGCGGGCCAAGTTACACGCTTTCACGTTCCAAATACTAACTCTTTTGGCGAAGGCTAGACCTTAGTAAATACAGTGGTCCATCAGTATGATAAAAACTGCAAGATCACATTCAATAAATACCACGGTATTTGATAAATAATAATAATTAGACGTCAGTATTTACTGAAGAGAAAGTTTGTCTGTCAGACAATAATTCTTTGTTAGTGGAATCTAGCTCCTCAGGTCACAGAACTGAATAGTGATCTCGCCAATGTTGATAGACTTCGAGCGTCGACTTAAAATTTTAAGTCACCAAGTTTAAAATGGATCTCAGTTAAAACACAGTTTCGATTATACATCAGCCAGCCAAGCCGAAACCATGACTTTCAATTAAGGACTTTCAGTTCCATTATCCTCTAACGTATTCAATTATGTTTTGACGCTAAACTTTTTCCACTCGTAGAGACGCGTTGAACTTTTTGAAATTTGTTTTTTATTAATGACTCTCTATTGCTTATGATTTGTTCCATTTACTTAAAGTCAGTGCTGTCACGTCAGTGTTTGTGACTGTCTCCGTAGCATACAATCTGCGATCTAACATCAACTGCATTATTTAATGCGTTTCTCGTACATTTTGTTACTTTTTTTTCTTTAATCGAATGATAAATCTTGTTGTTTCGTTTTAAAACTTGAAAATTATGATGTTAGATTACTTTGTACTCGATTACTATATTTATTGATTGTCGTCGTCAACCGATGGACGTCCACTGCTGGACATAGGTCTCTTGTAGGGTCCTCCACAAGCCACTGTCTTGCGCCGCCGGAATCCAGCGACTCCCTGCGATATTATTGATCAAGTACTAGATTGCATTGCATTTGTCAAATCTTCAATTTAAATCTTAAAGTCAAAAATAACAAGCTTCACTTAAGCACATGAAAGCTTGCGACTGATCTTCTCCAGCACTCGTCCTAGGTGAGCGATCAAAGCGACGCGACACGACGCGATACGTCTCCATAGAAAATGATAGACTTATCTAAGCGAAAACGTAGGCCACGCGGAGAGTTACCTACCGTTTGTTCCTGACACGTCGCTTCGCATCGCATCGCTTTACCGTGTTGGTTGTTCATCTGTGACAACGGGTTAGACCGCCTCTTGTCCCGTTTTCGTTTCTTCTAATAAAATGTTCAAGTCAATAAAACTACTAACACCGCTAAAGCTCATGACTCACGCCACTCTCTCCAAGTCACTCGCTGTCACGTCAACGTCGCCGACTGTCTCGCCCGCGATGACAGCGCGCGACTGAATTGTTCCACCGCTCCTTGCTCCGTCTTCGTTTATTTCCGTCCCGTTTATTATTGATTGCACATAAACGTCGATCCGGATGACGGGTTCTATTTTGACGAACTGCGAAGTCTAGTTTATAACTAGCTTTCTCTATTTTGTGCGGTATTGGTAAAGTAATATTGTTGTGACAGTTGTTAAACAAGAGCAATGCATTTCGGCATGATGAACTTTCGTTCTTTTTGTTTTATTTATATACACAACTATAAAGAACCATAATAATAATATGTAATAAAAATTACTATTTTTATCTATTTAATTTGAGCTATTTCATGAAATAGTGTTAAGTACCTATATAAACATATATTTCTGTAACTCGTTACGTATTATCTACGATTTTACAATTTTAATCACTTTTTGCCAGTTTTTTTTTGTTGAGACGGTCGAAACCTATTCGACCTATTCGGTCGAGGCTATTTCACAAATCACGATATTAAAATCTTTTCAAAGTATACTTATCTAAGTTTTTTTTTAAATAAAAATATCGTGTATTCCCTATGCATTTAACACGTCGGAAGTAAAGTTTATGTAATAACAGTGGCAGTACGGCACGAGTGTGTCACTACCGGTGCATGCCGCTGACAACTTGTCACGTCACTCGCAAACCGCCTGTTTGCGCACTACTCACGAGCTAATGTAAATTAAATATAACTTGTTTAGATCCTTCGACTTAGGGGAATTATGTTACCTATTTATTAAAATAAAGAATTAGGCCCACTTGCACGAGGACAATTAAGCTGATTTAGTTTTTTTTAATATTGTCACTTTTTAGCAACCGCATTATGCTTTAGCCAAAAAATTACAGCATTGCAAAATGTAGCTAAATGTTGTTTTAAATGTCCTTGTGCAATTGGACCTTAATGTATCTAAATTTCAGGTAATTGGCCAAATGATAGGAACCGGAAGTAGGTACTTGTTAATTTCTTGGTAGATTCATTTGACTATTCATAAGCACTTGTAAAAAGTCTATTTGAATAAAAATCATTTGAATTTTGATTTTTGAATTTTTCTTGGAATATCTGCAAATAAAAGAATGTTATCAAGATCGGTTTTTTGTCAGTAAACTGAATTTAACCCAGAACAGATTTTATACCATAATTTTTATGATCCACTGGCATTTCATCTTGCTAAGTCAGGTTGTTGTACTATTCTATTTTTGTTATATATAAGTATTGATAATTATAATTATATTAGAAAGTGAAAACTTAATTTATTTATGAATATTAAATTGGAATTTGGCAGATGTAGGTACTGTGAAAAATAGATGCCGCGCTTTTTTAAAATTATTCATAACTTGTCACGTAATTTGTCAACCTAATATTTCTCTATCAAGATTTCATTATTAAAATAACCATACTTTAATGCGAAATTCTAGTGCTTCTTATTATTGTGTAACTAAACACAAATAACACTAGCAGTAGGTACATTGTGTCACTGCACAGGTGCATGCCGTTGACAGCCTGTCACGTCATCCGCAAGCTGCGAAGTCGTGACATTTTGCGAACTACTTTTCAACCTAATTTTTCTATGTCAAGTTCTTTTAAACTTAAAGTTTTATACGTGACGTTGACTAAGTAAACTGACACATTCTATACCCCTATAAAAGTAATTAAATTATGTATGATATAATTGTAAATTAAATTTTTCCAAAGTGCAACCACCGAGTTTCTTGCTGGTTCTTCTCGGTAGGCACGGCATTCCGAACCAGTGGTAGATTCAATCGACGTTTCAAAAGCACTTGTGGAAGTTTGTGTTTGAATTTTAAAATAAATTTATGTTTTAGATGCCAATAATTAATTCAAAATACGCTTTTCTTAATCCACAAAAGTAGCAATGTCATTTTTTGTATCAACTAATCAGCACGGCTTTAATCTTAATAATAACTAGCGGGTGCTCGCGACTGCGTTCGCGTGGTATAAGTTTGTTTTCCCACAGGCACTCCTTAATTTTCCGGGATAAAAAGTAGCCTCTTCAGGTCCTCAACTACCCGTGCAAATACCCGTTGCTCTGATTTAAGGACCAACTCTCTATTTCACCCCTTTGGGGGTAGGGTTTTCAAAATCTGTGAAACACGTATTTCTTCATTTTCAACCTGTACCTCGTATTCCAAGTTTCATGGATATAACTTGAAAAACGACGGATTTTCATACAAACTTTCACCCCCTATTTCACCACCTTAGGGGTGGAATTATGAAAAATCCTTTCTTAGTGGATACCTAGTCTTCACAAAGAACACACTCTCCAAATTTCATGTCTCTAGGACCAGCGGTTTAGGCTGTGCGTTTATATATAAGTCAGTCAGTCAGTCAGTCAGTCAGGACTTGGAATTTTATATATATAGATGAGAATGAGATGAGATGAGATATGAGATGAGATGAGATTACGCTGAATCGCTTGTCACCCGTTGGGTGAGCGACAGAAGCGATGCCACGCTACGCGACACGACGCCTTAGAAAATGACAGACGTATGATCTACGCGACAACGTAGGCCACGTGAAGGGTCAAGCTACTGTTTGATACTATCGCGTCGCGTTACCTCTTACCACGTTGCCACTAGCGTTAGTCAAGGGGTAATATCCCTTACTTTTTAATTACATTCAGTGTGTATGCTATAATCCTATTGTATAGTATAACATTAGCGGTAGTGTCATTGGGTTGCATGCCCCGTGACAAGCTGTTACGTCAGTTGCAAACCACAAAGTCCCGATGCTGGCGAACTACTCACCATTTGTGTGTCATGAGGATGTGCCCTAAAATAAAATACAATTTGCAAATGCTAATTTTTGCTTTTCAGGTGTAATTTTTAGAGCTGCAAGTATGATAGTCCAGTAGTTAACTTGGCGTGGTCCAAACCTCGAATCTCAGGGACCTCTAAGTTTTCAAAGTTATAAGCTGTAAAAGCGATTAGTTGCTTTGATGTGAAGGAACCCTTTGGGAGGAAATATATATTTGAGACTTCTCCACAGTTATATTGTCGAAGGTGTGACGAAGTTTGGTGTGCGAAATTAAGCAATTTGCACTTCGCCTATTTTGGGTTTAGTTGGCTCATGTTCCCCTTAGTTGGCTTTTTTTTTATTCTAAGAAGAGGACTATGCTCAGTAAAGGCCGGCTATGGATTGAAATGAAATGACGACTATTGAAACATTCCCTCGAGATGACATCCACACAAATATTATAAATGTGAAAGTGTACCTGTCTATCTATGTCTGCCTGTCTCCAACGCTTTAACGGCTCTTATTTTCAACCAATTTGGATCAAATTTGGTACAGAGGTATGATACATCTCGGGAAAGGAACTTTTTATCCCTAAAAATTGAGGAGTTCCCGCGGCTTAGTAAAATCTTAATCCTTGGAAGTCGCGGGCATAATCTAGTCTATCATAGTCATAGCATAGCATAGTCTATCTTCTATAAGATTAATATAGATTTACAGTCTGTAGTAAGAAATAATATATTATGTTTGAGAGTAGACACAGTCAACAAAAGAGTGCCACACATGCAGCATCTGTATGCGGCACCTGATTTGAAAGCGGCAACACGCCAATGAGCACTAATCAATACGCCTGAAGGTGGCGAAAAATAACGAATGTTGTATTACCGATGCTCGTGTGTTTCCGTGCACCCAGCTGCCGGTACCGTCCGCACAAAAATATTTCTTTAACTCTTTAAATATATTCGTACAGTCCCACAAATTTATTTGACCCGGTGGCAGCCAGCGGCGCTAGTATAAAATACCTATTGTATTTTATCTATTCCTTACTTCAAAGGGGGAAGATTTTTCTGACAAAGCTGATATTAAAAACAAAATATTTCAAATTCTGCCTTTAATAAAAATATTTTCAATATTTTTCAAAGCCTTTCGGAAAGGAGCGGTTCCACTAGATTCCGTACCTTTTTTTTTATGTAAAAAAAAAAAAAATACGCGCCGAATTGAGAACCTCCTCCTTTTTTGGAAGTCGGTTAAAAAGACGCATGCCTTGAAGGGATTATAAAAATTTCACTAGACCAATTTTAATAAAACCTATTTATTACTGTTTTGTCAACCCTCCAGTAGCGTATGCAGCGGTGCTCGTAATCGACGGCCGGCCGGGGACGTATTGGGCCGTCGTTGAGACGCCGCTGGCTCTCTGTGTTTTTAAAGCTTTCTTTGCCCCAGCCTCCACCCACCCCGCCCCAACAATCGATGGACGTCACGTTAGTGCAACGCCCGATCAAGTGCATACGTGAGGACTGAGGAGTTCTTTGATATGTCTTTCCGTGGGTCGGACGGACCGGGTGTGTGTGTAGAGGGGGTTACTTGTTAATTTCTTTGTATTTTCCCAATGAAATCTCGGACCTTGTCAACGTTCAAGCTCTCTTGTACAATGTCTACGTTGATTCTAATAACTCGTAAGATTTATCTACTTAGACGTTTGTGTCTTTGCTTTTATATTCAGAATGTTTTAAATAAGATGGTTTGTAAATTTACAAAACAAGACCTTGAGCTTTAACCACTAAGCTATGTTATAGGTATGTAAGTAATTAAGAAAACTTCACACTAACTAATCGCCGTAACGAAACTCGTTATTAAAGAGGAACTTCGGCTATTTATGTATAGGGTTACCAGATATTTGATTTGATCTGACTTGGCAGGATATTTGATTCCGGGTTTCTGAAAATATCACATTTATTTGGTGAATTAAAGAACTACTTACAATAATTTATGAAGTATTGTTTTATTTGAAGGAACAATAAAACTAAACATATCAAGAGAATTAAAATAATGTTGGTAATTTATTCAATTGCATTAAGAAAGTGTGTGCAAAATTCAATTCAATCCAGTTCCTTCATTAAAAAAACGCATCATAAAGGTCGGTACATTTTAATAGAAATCAGGCTTAGTCTCAAAACTTTCCGGTAACCCTTTGACATCTGGCAACCCTAGTCATGGAGGACTAAAGAAAGTGCATTTAGCAAATCGCTCGAACTCTGTCGAATGTAGCGTGGCGGAGCGCTGCTCGCGAACGAATCAACACAGTTGTAACGCCGACGACGTCAAGTTAATTAAAACAGCGAAAAGTTGGAGATTTAAAAGCGGAGCCGGTTGATATGGTGTTAGGAGGTAGCGGAAAGCGATTCAAAATTAGGTAACGATGCTTTACGACTTACGCAGATAAAATTACGCTGTATTCGAGTGTGTGGACATCTGTAGGTAAACACTATTTATTTGTATTATTTATGGTAATTATGATCTTATTTTTACTGACGAAAAATGAATTTTTTTTTTACTGGCTAGTTTTACCTATAAGTTTTTTTAATTTAAATTTCCCCTGGTATTTGAGCATTAAAACTGTCATGAGTGATATTCATTCTAAGCATAATTGTTATAAAGCGGTTGAGCTCGCTAGGTATTGCAGTATGGATGAAGCATGAAAGACCTGCGGCCTCTCGAAAGAGCCGACTGACGTAGTACAGGAACCTATAGATACCGAATTCATCAAAATCGGCTCAGTAGTTTAGGTGCTACGGTGAAACATACATAGACTGTTAAAATCAACATAGTTTTAAAAAAAAATCATTTATTTTGCTGCTCGACTAATCGCTCCGCCTGTGTACGTTAACCAACCAATGCACCGAGCTGTCGTAGCGAAAGAACAGTTCGAAAATATGAAAACAAACTACTTACAAACTGTGAATGGAAAAATAAGTTCCATTCGCTGTGTCAATACAGCGCGAAAAGTAATTAACTAATGAATGTTTATATTGAAGGAGTTTCTTCAAAATTGCGTTTTCGTATACCTCCTTACATAAATACAAGTACAGAATACGTCTTTAAAATACTTTTCATACAAGTACAAGTTTCTAAAGCTTAAAAATTTAGGTGTTGAGATTAATTAAAATTATTTTAGGCCGTTTCTTTAAAGATAGATTTAAAAAATGACTCTCAATTAGAACAAGTTCCTAACCGAATTTGGAGGTTAAAATTTGGTTTTTTCGTTTCCTCCGTGCCTCGGAGAGCACGTTAAGTCGTCGGTCCTGGATAATATCACTTACATATTATGATAATAATCGTTACAAAAACCTAACAGCTTACTCGTAGTCGAGTCGTATGCGAAAGGACGTGGGAACCCACCGAATTATTATCCCAAGAAAACTCCTACATTACATGGAAATGGGTCACGCTCACGACCCTCAGTAATGAGGAATACGTCGGAGAGAGATCATACACGGTTTGTCACCTTAAGGCATGTAGATGGATTTCAGGCTTTAGAGTAGCAAAAAAAATATTTTTCATTACAGGGCCATTAGATTACACACAAAGACAGTCTAGAAACTCCATCGAGTCCCAAGTTTGAGGACTTTTCCCAATTAGATAGATCGAAAATTTCTACACTCATACACTAATCCCGCATTGTATGGCGGGATCAATTCGGCCCCAAGTTTAATTTGAAAACTTTCCGTCGCCAGTGATTTCGGGTGACGCTTGAGGGTTGTCGCGCACTAGGCAGTCTGTCCAAGACCAGTGAATTGCTTAGTCTAGACGTAATTTCCAATATTTCAATCACTCGCATTAAACCGTTTGTCCGAGATACAGTAAGGTTTAAAGTTACTTTAGGAGTCAAATTAACGCTTAAATACTAGTATTCAAATATAAAACATTAAATTTTAAACTTAAACTTAAAATTATCTTTATCTTTTATCTTTAAAACCGATTATGACTGGCATTAATCACAATGCACAGCTGAAACCTGTGTCCATGGAGATTTCAAATGCATGTATAGAGTATAATTTATTATAATTATTGTCTTTTTGATCACTTGAGTGACCAATGCGTGCAAAAACAAGAAATATTGTGAAAGACAAAGACGCAATTACGAGAATTATTAATAAACTAGCATTAAACAATGCTATTTTAATTTTTTAATTAATTTAAACCGCAAACAAATGAAACCGTCAGCAAGTATTAAAAATTTACAAAATTTTATTAAATTTACTTCCATTTATTTAGTACCGATTATTGCCGCTGGAAAATAAAGGCACAAGTGTTCTGTGGAGACCATGCAGGAGAGTTTCATCCAGCTGTGAACGTCTATGGGTTGTCTATGAAAGTTGAGATGATGACAATGACTACAACGACGTCTTCAGGTAATTTATTTATTTATTTAATTGAACTATAGACGATGACGTTTCAATCATAATTATTCAAACGTAACTTATTTTTATCATACATAGACTTTGGATAAAGCGGTTAATGCATGGCCTTAGAGTTGGAACAGCTAGTGGGCAAACACCCTAAGGGGACGCGTGTCCATTTGGCCGTCTGTCCCGGTCATAATGAGCTGCATTTCCGTGCTCCGGGGGTTCTTGTTCGTTTTTCCCGGGAACTTACCCGGCGTGCACCGCGCTTGTCGTGTTAACTTTCCGAATGTTTTCTTGCACGTCAAGGCTTATAGTTATTTTGTTCGTAGCTTAGGTACTAATACTACGTCGAAATTTAACCAATGTATTGTCAGCTTTGTGTTTAAAATTGAATTTAAATTTCAAAAATGATAAAAGATTGTTAGTTTATTTATTGATGAATGTTTAATTAAACAGATATATTGATATTTGACTCATTCGATGTATTTCACTCAGTTCGTTCTTAGGCGGGGATACGCCATGTTGGAATAATTTGACTTAGCGATTATTAAATACTTTTGTGTTTAGATCGCAATTTGATTAAGAGCTTAGCAGTAGCAACTGCAGTCTGATCAAATGATTAATTTATTGTTGTTGTGAGGCTTTGGCCAAGTTTTATACTTAACTGTTTACATTAAATCTCTCGTGAAACCGCTAGACGTTGTGACCATTCGCTCGTGCAAGTTTTAAAGAGAGTAGAAACATATTTTAAAAGTAATTTTAATTATTTGCCCACTTCTAGAATTATGCTTACAGTATAGTCAAGTGAAACTAATTAAGTAAAAAAAAAAATAATTTTCCTCAACATCAAATATATATTTTTATTGTGTGTATCAACAGGTAACCTTGTTTATATAGCGTATAGTTGTGAAAACCTGTCATTACCTATAAGTTATCTAATTTTAAGACTGTCTAGGACTATCTAAGCTGTTGGTTTTCCTTAACAAAAAAAATAAAATAAATCGCGCTATTAAACGCTATTATATTTTTAACAATCAATTTCAAAGTTTATACTTTAAATAAAGTGACATAAAAGTTTTACAAGGATCCAAAACCTATGTTATGTTATGAAAAACTTTTAGAAATAATAATCCATACTAATATTATAAATGCAAAAGTGTGTCTGTCTGTCTGTCTCTCTGTCTGTTGGTCAGTCTGTCTGTTTTTCTGCTATGCTTTCAAGGCCCATCTGTTCAACAGATTTTAATGAAATTTGGGGGAAAGGGATAGGTTGTATTCCGGGGCAGGTTATTTTTTCTCAGAAAATTAAAGCGTTCCCGCGGGTACCAAAATATCTCAATCCACGCGGACGAAGTCCCGGGCATCATGTAGTATTATTATGTTATTTGAATGAACATCTTTCAACGCAGTCATTAATAAAAAGCCACAAATCAGAATGCAAATTCCTCAGAAAGTCTATTTCAGGAATAATTGGCCCATAATAGACATACCTGAAGACTCACTTAGTGCAGAGAGGAGTGGAAACAACGTAATGGGTTATTTCTCGACGAAGTTTGGCTAAATTTTTAACTCTTTCGACTGTGACATATTAGACACGTGGCTAAGCAGCTGTCCGGTCTGTTTTGTCCCTTTTTCCCGTTTCAAAGGTATTTTCGGGGGCTATTTTAAACTGCCGCATAGTTCACTAAAACGGTGTTTTCTGAGGAAATACATTTGAGAAGTAGGTACTTTCATCGCTAAGCCAGCGCTGAAACATCCAATAAACATAACATTATGTGTTACACTAACATGCTGCTCGACGTTACGCAGTTAGTGAGGAGACTTAAAAGAACCAAACCCTTTGAGCTAGTGCTCAATAGTGAATAGTGCTTAGTAATAAGTGAATAGTGAAAGTGTAGAATAAGTGCTGCCTTAAAGAACACAAGAACAAAGTGTCTCTAAATTGATTAAATAAAGACTAAGATGCGTCGATGGACTACTTCTTAGTATATAAGATAATTAATAAGTTTAGGTTAAAGTAAAGTTACTCATTAGTCTAATTGTAAGGCTAGATTGTAATATTAGTGAGTATAGGTTGTATAAACTATATACTCATATTAATGGAAAAAAAAAAAAAAAAAACTAACATTATGCCATAAATGCCCTGTCCCAGGTAAAGGGGCGTTATTGCCAAAACAGATGCCAGCTGCTACCTCTCCCACAAATCGAATTCCGTATGAATTTACCCTTTAATTAAAAGCTATAAAAAACGTCGTTGACCCTACCGAAACCACCCCCGCAAAATAAGTAACTTCCCAAAGACATAACCCGAAATTGGATTACAGAGCGAACTGGGTCTCACCGTCACTCCCTCATAAATATTTTAAAAACTCAGCCCGGCAAAACTATCCCTATCACCGACCGCTTAACCCTGTATCTGCTACGGGGGGCACTTTCGACCCCGGCGATATTAGATGGGCAGGTACTACCAATATTCGTTGAATCGCTGAATCCTATCACGGTATTGCAAAGAAATCAAATTAGATATACAATAAGCTCGGATGTGGCCCGATTTACATATGTATTCGTGCTATTTGGCCGGTTGATATGGGATTGCGGCGGGTAACAATATTGCCTGTGTTTACACCGAGTGTCTTGACTTGTTTAAAGACTTGACGTGGACCCCGATCGCCTTTTTGTGCGGGCATGTTATTGGACACACGCGTGCGATGTGACTCTGTGAGTGATATGTTAGAGTTTATTTTTATTTTTACTGATATATTTGAAACAATTGAAACGTTGTGCAGGTGTTTCTTCTTTAGTAATCATATAAAAAGCGTCCTAATACTTATTATGTATTCTGTTACTAGTTCACCAAATGGCTCATGTTAACTTGGTCGAGCTCAAAACAAAAAAAAAATACCTTAATGTAAATAAACTCTACTGGATAGCGTACCTAAAATCATATTTTGATAAGTTAGAAACTTCACTGCTGGATTAGAATTATTAAAAAAAATTGAAAAAAACACTAGAATAATATCACAAAAAAGTTAACTTATTAGCAGTAACATAAAAGCAATATCGAATAAACCTTAAAAATGTACCTTTCAAATGGCAATCCCCTGATAAACCTATGTATCGTCCACGCAAATCCAGCTGGCGTTAAATAAACCATAACTACGGTGTTCGTAACTGGCCCCAATAAAAAGTTGGCACTCTATAAAATAAAATTCGATCCCGGGCCTGGGAGGCGTTATAAAATTCCCGGACGCTGGCACGGGTTAAATAATATCTGAACAGTGTGTACAGTGTACCTACTTACGCGATATTACGTGTAAATTAATACTTTGTTTTGTTTTCGGCTAGCAATTTTTCTTAGCCGTATTAATAAACCGATATCAACTAGAACATGTTTTCAAAGACCGATCTTCTCTTCAGCATAGATTGACTGATACTTGATAACCTCTTCTTAGCTGATGTCGGTTAATTAATACGGACCTATGTTAAGTATATCTCTCACCACAAATAAGTATTTTTTAATTTGTGAGATAAGTTGAATAAATTGCGCTTTTTCACTCGAAGTATTTTTGTTTCAAAATCATAAACGGGTTAATTCTAGTAACTCTTGAATTTAATGACAAATTTACATAAATTTTTTTAACTTATCAAGATGCACTATGAATGTATAGTTCGGCAAACTTATCTGACGTCAGTGTCGCTAGTATCTATGAAAAATAAAATAAAAACAAAAACTAAACAGGCATAAAATTAGTTCGAATTTTGGCCACCGGGTCAGATAAGTTTGTGGGACTATAGTTAGTGTTTTTGTCGCTGATCTGATCTATCTTAAGTACTACGAAAGAGGTGTGACTGTACCACAAAATAAAGCAAAGACAGTTAAACTAACGACTGTCAAACTAGCGGCAGTCGTGGTCCCGCACGCAATCGCACGTCTGCGCTCCCCGAGGACTGAGGAGGCGCGGTCGGACGGGACACTATCTTTCAATGCGACATTCCGGCGCGATATTAAATCCACTTCATTCTATAAAGAATTCCAATGGACTGGCCCGGTCCCTCGTCCCCGCGAAACAAAGGACACTCCATCTGTTATTTTGCGGTTACCTACGGGACGTTTGACTTGTGTCGATTTTCACGGTTGCATATTATGAAATAGTTTCAATTTGACTTAAATCACTATTGATATTTCAGGTTATTATAAAGATAACTTAGTGACTTTGTATGGAAATGGAATACTATTTTGAATAGTGTGTAATAAGGAATGAATATTGGAGATAATTCATGTTTTATTAATATTTGGTTAGGTTTGGTTAGCTTATGTCACACGAGATTTTCCCCTGTGAATCTGTAGGTTACGTACTCCCTAAACTGCAGTATAGGTGAAAATTAATTAATAACTTTTACTTTTAACTCATAATTTTAAATGTATTTTTATTGTTACAGGTAAGTGTAGGATGACACAATTTAAGCATAAGCAAAAGGTAAAATAGTAAGTTTATTGAAATAGAAACAAATTGACACATACAAATCTTAGCAGATTTGAACAAATGGAGCAAACCAGAGGCCCAATTGTCTAAGCAAATCGTAATCATTTGACAGCTTAAAACGTATTACTCGAACTGTTTAAGGAGTTCATACATGCTTTTTGACGTGCAGGCATCTAAGAACTCCTTAAACAGGTCGAATTATACTTTTGTCAAACGATTACGATTAAGATTTCTTTACACAATCGGGGAGTTGGTTCCTTATTATTCCTTGTAGGACTGGTTTAACGAGTCTTGCCTTACAAAGAATACTCCCTACTAGATTATACTGCACACTACATGAAAAACATAGAGTAAAAACCTCAATAATATTTCCACAATACTATTTTTAATTAAGCGCACGTCACCATCTAGGTGAGCCCATTAACCCCCGCCTTATCCCAGCCCGGGATTGCCAATCATCCCGGGATCACGGGATCTCCCCATTCGGATATTAAGTGCATTTTTGTGAATATTCACACGCCTCTCTTGGTGGAAATATGATTGTAGCTCTCAGCAATTTCATTATTATGAAAGACGTGATAATATTTTTAACAGTTTGCTAAAATAGAGTTTCTTATATCATTTCTGGCTAACCTAGCATTTAATGCTTTGAAAAACCAGGTAAGTAAGTAATTTATGGCAATTCTAATTTTGTGGTCGGCGCTTCTGGAAGGAATAATATTTTAAATAGAATAGAAATAATCCTTACTAATATCCTTATCCTTACTAATATTATAAATGGGAAAGTGAGTTTGTTTGTATGTCTGTTCCGCTTTCATGCCGTAACTACTGAACCGATTGCTTTGAAATTTTGCAGACGTAAAGTTAGAAGTCCGGATTAAATAATAGGGTACTTTTTATCCCGGAAAATTAAAGAGTTCCCGCGGGAAGTAAAACTCCTCAATCCACGCGGACGAAGTCGCGGGTATCAGCTAGTATTATGATATAGCATAAACAGTTTTATATATTTTTGAAAGAAGAAGTGATTGTGATTTCAAAGTCAAAGTCTAAATGCATACACCTGTACAAAAGAAAATTCATCCTTGCGACCATTTAACGAAGATAAAGCTCCCCCTTTACATCATGTTATTTGGTCGAAGGCGATGTCTGTCTCCATCAAATTACAAACCCTCCCCTATTAGTTAAAATAAATACATTCGACCGCCATTATCAATCCGACGTCCACCGTCCACCGTCCACACGTCGAGGGGGACGTCTCCATCCCTTCATCCCGTCTTCACACAGATCAATGCCCCACCTGCACTTTTAATTCTCGAGACATTCCCGTGTCGTCTGTCGTTGAGATGCGACGTTCTTGTTTTACAAATCAGTTTACTCTCTATTGATTTAGCGATATTGGTAGCCACTATATTGAATTATTGATTCCAAATAATTTGCTTTTATATGACTCTTTATGTATAGATCCGTCATATTTCAGCCCGGTCATTTATTTTCGAAACAGGCCGTCTGTCTTTGAGTTGCAACGTTGTTTTACAAAGCGGTTATTCTGTATTGATTTAGCGATCTTTGTTTTTGTTGATAGATAGGACACAAGTTTTGTAAAATCGTCATAAGTTTGTCCAGTTATTAAGTGGTTTCTGATAAATAGATGATTTTTATTCTCAAATCTCTTCAAAATTCATATCAAAATATTTATTTATATTACTAAACATGCTACGCGGGTTAGGTCTTTACTTGTAACAATATTATATACTTAAAACATGCATAAATAACGAATGAAATGCTACTCTAGCAAATAGTAAGATGGAATTTATCCAATTACGAGTACGTAACTGTTACATTCAAATCCAAATACTTATATTTTTTGTATTGTAAACTTTTATCCACCCAACTTCGTCCCATACATCTCATACCCATAAACATACACGAGCAAAGCACAGCGATACTAAAGCAGATAGAACTATAATTCCTGAATCGGGCGACTGGTCGCAAATTAGTGAAGCACTCGTTCCTACTCGACCCGTCTCCACATCCGGCCCGGTAGCGGTGACCACGCTGCTGTTTGCTCAGAGACTATGTGCGGACTTGTTTAAACATGTTTCAACATGTTGAGACCGCAATATTGATGTAGAATTATTTCAGGTATACCATAGCAACTGTTTAATACAGTTTAGCGTAATAGAAATGTAGAATTTACAGTAGGAAATCGGTTTATGTATACAAAATATGTTATTCAACTATTGTAAAGGAGTTATCTTTATTTGAGCTGTCAAATACGCCCATTACTCAATATGATATTACTATGACCGGTAGTATTCAAACGATAAAACAGTATTCAAATGGTGAAGTTGCTGTATTAAATTTTGAATATATTATCACATAATAAATAGATATGTAGAATTATGCAGATCTTTTTTAGAGGGGGCCCTAGAGAATACTAATGAACATTATTCTTATGTTATAAATCCACGCATTTAAAATATTGAACGTTTGCTTGTAAGTTTTCTCTACTATATTAATCTCTTATTAATATTAATCTATTATTTCTATAGTAAGGAGGACTTATATTTTTTAATTTAATTATGAAGGAGAACAGTCTGTTAAAAACTAATAAAAATAAAAGTTAGTCCTACATAAACAAAACGTGTGTCCACCTCATCTGGACACGTCCCGGCCGGACCTCGCCCGTCTTGCAGCGTTTGACTGAGCGAAATCACTCAAAAGTTTTAATGCCGCTTCCGTGGGGAGTCCCGCCCACCCCAACCTCCCCTATGTCCTCCGCCTGCGCTACGTGTGAACTTCTACGTGTACCGTATTGAAGATGCACTTGTTTTGAAATGACTTACATATTTTATGCTATTTTGGTCAGTATATTATATAAATGGTATGTAATTTTTGGAAATCACTCATAAGTTTTCTAATGCCGTTTCCGTGGGGAGCCCCTCCCACCCCAACTTTCCCTGAGTCCTATGTCGTTGTGTTTTGTTGGCGCTCTTGTTTAAGATATTATGACGAACTTTGTCCGTTGATTTTAAAATAATACTGCTATAAGCGATGGTAGTATGCCCACAGATTACAAAATATAAACGTTTTTTTTTATTAAATGACCAATATACTCGTAAATAGGTACTTTAACGTTTCAGTATTCAATGGTATTCGATCGGTCAATGCAAATGTTGGTTCGGCAGCAATTAATATGGATATGGTCGGCCTGACGGACGGACGGATGGACCGACGGACGGTTTAATTAGCCGCGGACATCCGCATCGCTTTCGCGGTCCAAAAGTTGATTGAATGTTGCTGCTCTTACCGCGTGTGACGGATTATCTGATAGTGATAACACTATTCAACATACCTACCTACTTATTTAATTATGCACTAGCTGATGCCCTCAACTTCGTCAGCGTAAAGTTACGTATTGGCGACCTCCCTGGCGCAGTGTTGAGCGCTGTTGTCTTAACGTGGGAGGTCCCGGGCTCGATCCTCGGCAGGGTCAATTTGGAAATTTATAATTTCTGAATTTTGTCCGGTCTGGTCTGGTGGGTGGTAGCTTTGACTAGTTACCACCCTGCTGGCAAAGACGTGCCGCCAAGCGATTTAGCGTTTCCGTACGATTTCGTGTAGAAACCGATTAAGGGATAACTGCCATACTACAAGCTAGCCCACTACTATCTTGACCATCCTGCATCATCAGGTAAGATCGCAGTCAAGGGCTGACTTGCAGTGGATAAAAAAACCAAAGTTCCAGTGAGAGAAATGTCCTATCCTGGGATACGTATTATATGTACCAATTTCGTCAAAATCAGTCTAATAGATGGGTCTTAAAAAGGTAACATATAATCAGACAGACAGGGCAGCCACGTGAGCTTAGGGTCCAGGTCGCTAGGGCCAGATGTGGTCGCTTACAGTAGGTAGGTATTGGATTTGACTGGAAACAGAATTAATTTTTTTATCGGAGACAATATTTCAATCTTTTAGTTCTATCTAAGTACATATGTACATGTATTTTTTATTTAACAACAATGCTGTTATTTTTAAGTAACAATAAAGTATTTTTTTAATCGTATTTTTTTCTCAAGTACTGTTTGTTAAATAACGTACTTACCTACTCTTTCAGGCGAAAATTTCAGTTGAATGGTACAAAGAAAAATTGTGGTGATTTTTTGACAATATTGTTTAGAAACCTGACATTAGGGCAGGAACAAGACGTCCCGTGACGTCATTGAGATAACGTCAAAAGGGTTGGGTCCCGAATGAAAAAATATCCCTTATCACTGTAGCCCTCGGTGAATATAGCTCCCGTGATAAGACTGATGAGAAAATATTGTCCCAATTGAGTCGATAATGTTACATTTTACCTTTTTTTTCGTAGTCAAAAATTTTACTAAAATAACTCTCGAAAAATGTATCCTTGGTTCAATGATTATGATACTGCCCTGTTTTTATGTTTGTTAGACATATTGAAAAAAAATAACTATGGAAAACATACGCTATAAAAAGATTTTTCTTTCGTAGAGTAGGTAATCCAATCACAAACACTAAGGTTTTAATAATAATTACTTATCAATATAATCACTGAAACAATTATCAAAATTAAAGTCATTCAAATATGACAATAAAATCAACATGAAATGAAAAGGTTGTTTCCAAAAAAAACAAATTTTTACTTTCATAAATAACCCTAAGGAGTGCTAAAACAAAACGATTATATCAGAAGCTAAGCATGTTTTTTGTCAACCCTTCAACGCCAACGTCAAAGTTTTATTAACTCTTATATTCGATTTTAGACATAAAGTCTCTTTCTTTTCACAACCCTAATGTGCTAACAAAAACTATTTAACTATAAAATAGCATTACCTATATAACTATTAAAGTGAAGCATTATGTTCTTTCTGCCAACCCTTCATCGCCCACGCCGAAGTTTTATAAACTTTTATTCGATTCTAGACGTAGCTACATTCTTTTGGGAAATCAAAGGTTACTCGAAATGCCACTTAACAGACCCGCTGACCGGATTGACTCAATAAATCTACAACTATGTCGTTTTTATTGCTGTTTTCTTTTTATGCTTATCATAATTTTCGTTATGATAGACGTAAATCGATTATGGGTTGATTTAAATTCTCCTTAGATGGTGACAGTCTTGAATTTATGTTTTATTTTTATTGTGCATCATCATGCATGGGTATAAAACAGAATGTTAAGTTTATAGTGTATAGTAAATACATTTTGTAAAATAATATGTTAAGCCTCTAGCTGTGAAGCCAATGGGATTTCCCATCGGAAACATCCGATTATTATCAACTTTGTAAAGTTTTTAAAACTGTAATATTTTGAGATGCCCACGCAATCTGTAGCGAGGAACTCCTCACTGACAGAAACTGGTAAGTCTAGATCTGGAATAGATGCACGAAATTTTGCGCGGGAGTTCCTTATGTAAAGTGTAAATAAGCAATATGACGTAATTTAATTAAAAAAATATATTTTTATGAGGATTTTTCTTAAATAGGCGATGAAACGTTTGTTTGGAAGTTTTTGATTTATTTTAAAGTTCAAGAAATGGAAATATATTTAAATGGTTGACTAAAAGGAAACACTGAATGGCTGATTGATTGACTGACTGATCTATCAACGCACAGCTCAAACCACTAGACGGATCGGGCTGAAATTTGGCATAGGTATATAGATAGCTTTTATGACGTAGACTACGCTAAGAAAAGATTTTTGAAAATTCAAAACCTAAGGTTACCCTAAGGGGATAACCAATAGTGGTGTGAAATTTGTATGAAAATCGAACTTACTCGGCTAAAGCTAGTTTAATATAGAAAAGCATATAAGAAAGGATGTAAGTAAGAATTATCTTTTATTTTGCCTCCTGGGGCAAACATTCTTTAAAAGTACGTTATTTATTGTGTTTGCTAAAAGATGCGGTTTGAAACATTTGTGACTACAAATAAATACATATTGTATATCCCCAATCATTCTCAGTTAGCGCAACACGAAGAACCCGCAACAAATCAGGCTGCAGCTGCTAGTGACGGACAGACGGACGCGCGCTCCCTTTGACTCGTCTTAAATTATGTCCGGGACGTGATCACCCACCGGCGATGGGGGTGGGGGATATTTACTTTTGCGACACTCCGATATAACGACTATACGTCTAACTTACAACTTTCATGTGACTATTTAGATGTTTAAACTCTACCTAAATTATATGTCTGGTATAACCAGACATATAATTATATGTCTGGTCTGGCTCTACCAAGAACTGTGTTTCCCACCAATTACAATCCGGGTATCTTACTATGAGTGAATAGGCATCTTCTAAGCAAGCGCGTCCCATCTTAGGCCGCATCATCACTTCCCATCAGGTGTGATTGTGGTCAAGCGTAAGCCTATAATGATAAAAAAAACAGTATTTGATTACTTAGACGCATATTGAGCGATAGATGCAAATGATTGGACATGATTATGTATTTTGCATGGATCTTTACTGGATTGCGTTTAACACTGCATCGGTTATGATAGAAGTTATTATTCTACTTGCTGATGCACGCGGCTTCATCTGCGTGGAATAAGTTTTTCCCACTAGAACGCGTTAATTTTCCGGGATAAAAAGTAGCACTCTCCAGGTCCTCAAAAAATCACGTCGATTCGTTTCTTTGTAACGGCGTGACTGAAGGACAAACCAACAAACAAACACACTTTCGCATTTATTATATTAGTAGGACTGATGATTTTCTTAATGGCAAAGTTGCATGGAAGCAAACGGCTTCGCATGCAGCAATCCACACGTCAGTGTAATACTTGTTACGTAACGTACGCATTGTATATTATTTACAAAGTGTAACATTTTTCTTTTTATGAAAAGCGCATGACTTCCAAGTTTCTTGCCGGCTCTTCTCAGTAGAATTTTCTTTCCGAACCGGTGGTAGAGTCTTGTCGACTTGTCATAAGTGGCACAAGTTGTACTGCGTCAAATAAATAATTTCATTTCATAACCGTGATCGCACAACTGCCATGTGATATTAGCTCATTAAAAAAGTACAACTTCTTACCAATCAACCAGTCCAAATTATCGATAACCAAGTAGCTAAACAAGCAGCTAATGTTCCGTCACCAAACACTTTTATAAAACAAGTTGCTTTATCTCGTATACGATTAACATGTATCATTTTGGGACTGTCAAGTTTTTAAGAACGATTTGCATACATGAATATGTAAGGTGGCTAGTATGCTATTATTCTAAACATATTATTAGAGGATAGTTGGTTTTGAATAATGTCTGTACATTATTTTCATTAGGAATGAAAATGTAGGCGGTTCTTTAGGATGACGAGTTGAAATCTATTTGCTCTGATCTCTCTCTGCGTCGTAATCCTCATTAATGAGGTTCGTGACCCCTTTCCATTAATCAAATAAAGGCAGGAGTTTTCTTGGGATAATAATGCGGTGGGTTCCCAGACTCGACTAAGAGCACCGATTTAACCCTACCAGGTTTTTGTTACGATTATTATCAGATGTTGGTGACAATTACCGGGACCGACGGCTTAACGTGCTCTCCGAGGCATGTCACATAATTTGGCGGTTAAGATCGGATGGTTTTGATCTAAAATGGGACATTTGCCAATATTTACATATTTGCACCAACCCCAATGCTGAGTTTCTTGCCGGCTCTTCTCAGTAGAATTTTTTCCGAATCGGTGGAAGAGTCAAAACATGACACAAGAGACACCCGTATGTCCTACATGTAATAAATAAATTATGTATAGAGTAATATTATCCAGGTTTTCTTCAAATTAATCGAGAACACCTGAAAAAATATTTTATCACAGATAATAAGATCTTCAGTGTAACGGTCCCCGATTTAAATACCATTAGTGGGAATCATAATGTTGTGAATGAATGATGGAACAGTCTGACAGGCAGCCAGGGTATGACACAGCTCGATTGGTATTCAGTCACTGTCTCGTAATTTACGACGGCTACGTCAATATTTTTATTGACTCCATAATTCACCGGATGTCACATAATTCACCCGTCCGTATAAGATGGGAGTTCGCTCCCAAGGATTCTGGGTAAACACGTTTGGGAGGTCTTTTTGACAGTTCACTGCAAAAATCAGATTATGACTCATTCATTCTAATGATCATTGTTGACTCATTGTTGAATTTAAAAAAACGTGGTGAATTGAGAACCTCTTCCTTTTTTAAGTCGGTTAAGAAATATAAGTAATTATTGAACAAAAGCAAAAGTTATGCTAAGACATAATTAATTACATCCGTACTAATATTATAAATGCAAAAATTTTGTAATTTCAACCGATTTTGATGTTACAAAAGTAGGGTGCATCCCGGGGAAGGATATAGCTACTTTTTATCCCAGAAAATCAAGGAGCCCGTGGGACTCAAAAAACATTTATTCACGCGGGCGAAGTCGCTGGCATCATCTAGTAATAAAGCGTATGAAATATCAGAGAAATGGCAGCCAAGTGAAAATTAGGCTAGCTTAGGAAGCTGGTTAGATAAATAATTATGAATCCGAATGTGTGGTTATTTGTCTCCATTTCGAGGCGGACTTTGTTGAAGGAATAAAGAGTTCCAAAGACATTTTCAATCAATAACGTGAATCCACTATGATTGTAATCACGCATAGCGTTGTTGTTTTTAAACTCGGACTATTAGGTGTATAAATAATTTTTATCTGAAGATGTTACTGTAAATAAAGAAAGTAATATACAGAATTGGACTGCAAAACCGCGCAAAACCATAACTCTGTCAACTTACTTCTTATAGGGTCATAAGATCCTCTCAGCTGGAGCTCGGAGTTGTATAAAGACACTAGATAAGCTAGAATCCAACTTCAGACTCCATTACCATAGTAAATGTGGCCGATTTATAACTCATTCGAATTCGCTGGCGCGGTTCAATTATTATAAATATGGCGGCGATGTGGGTCAGGCGATCTGGGCGCTGCAAGGAGGGGTGTTACCCCCCCAGGTCTCACCCGTCAATCGATTGTCAAGGAGTGCAGTAGATCGGGTGGACTGCACGAGGAAGTTACTAAAGCCGATGCATTTACGTATAAAAGTAGGTGTGTTGGTGGTGGGCATGTAGGGGTTAGCTTTGTGTTGTTTTGTTTCTAATCTCTTTGTTTTAGAAGCTATTTGTTTTTGGTGCATCGTTAAATCGGTGGGTTACTAAATTAAATTTTGACGAAGCTTATGTTATGCTTGATATACTGGTGTTATATCTACTTTGAAATAGTCCTGATCATTTCTGGATTTGTTCAGGTCTGCTAAATGTTTATACTTGAAACGTATAAAAGTAGTTATAGTGAGAATGTTTTAAGCTTTGTTGGTTTGTCATTCAAATACGCCTCAACAGATACAGATCGACGTGATTTTCAGGACCTGGAGAGTAACATAGGCTACTTTTTATCCTGGAAAATTAAGGATCAGCGGGAATAAAAAAAACTTAATCCACGCGGACGACTTTGCGTGCATCAACAAAATATAGTATAGTATATTAGTTTATAATGAAAATTTGAAAAATCTGAATAAAATCTGAGACACGAGTAGATAGTGAAAGTTGGGAAATTCTTTGAAGTAGCGATACTATTGAAGATTAAGATTACAAATGGGCAGCCATCTTGAAGATTCATAGACACAGAGTGGAGTAGGATTGAAAGAGGTCGGCAGTAGTTTGATGACAATAACGCGTGTTTTATTGTGTCGCCGGGTGGGTGAGCTTCTGTTTACGACATTATCGCTCGTCACGTGAACCGCGAGCCACGGGAAGCACGGATACGGTATACTTTTTTTTATTTTTAAAATACAGGCTTACGCTTGACGATACTATCTAACCATGATTATCTATACTAAAATTATAAATGCGAAAGTTTGGATCGAAGGATGTTTTTTACTAAATCACGCCAGAAAGGCTGTCTGGAATAACATTTAAGCTACTTTTATCTCGGAAAGTTAAAGAGTTCCCACGGGAACCAAAAAACCTCATACCACGCGGACGAAGTCGCGGGCATCAGCTAGTGAAAAATAATGAAGTGGTCTAGTTTGATGGGCGCTTGCCTAGAAAATGCCTATTTAGTCTTGACTTGAAAAATATATTTAAATCAGAGAGGTTATAGCCATTTGTGTGAGATTATAGACATTATAATACATAGTTCATAAGTTTTCGGACAAATATAAATGCACTCTCTATTCCCTTACTCCCATAGACCTGTTGGGCGGCAATTTGAATCCCCCGGAGAGAGAGCAGCCCGCCGATTGAGTAAGAATATCGTAATCGTTTGTCAAAGGAATAATTCGACCTGTTTAATGTCATAACCACTAGACAATTATTCATTACTAGCTAATGCCCGCGACTTCGTCCGCGTGGTTTAAGTTTTTGTTATTCCCGCGGGAACTCCTTAATTTTCCGGGATAAAAAGTAGCCTATGTCACTCTCCAGGTCCTCAACTATACCCATGCCAAAAATCACTTCAATCCGTTGCTCCGTTGCGGCGTGATTGAAGGACAAACCAACAAACCAACAAACCAACAAACCAACAAACAAAGTGACTTTCGCATTTATAATATTAAGTAAGTATGATGATATGATGAAGTATGAAGTATGAAGTACATGAATAATTGTCTAGTGGTTAGCATAGTCGACTGCGGATCACGAGGTCCTGGATTCGATTCCCGGTCGGGCATAAAAGTTAGGTATTGGGTTTTTCAATTAAGAAATTCTCAGTGCCAGCCCGGAGTTGGAAGTTGGCGGTGTTTCACCCCCGTGCCTCGGAGAGCACGTTAAGCCGTCGGTCCCGGTTATTATCACTAACATGATAATAATCGTTAAAGCCCGCCAACCCGCATTGGAGCAGCGAGGTGGGTCTAAGCTCTAATTCCCGCTCTCCTATGAGAGTGGAGGCCTGTGCCCAGCAGTGGGACGCTAATAGACTGTAGTGATTGATTGACTGAAGGAGTTCATAGATGCCTGCTCTTCAAAAAGCATGTATGAACTCCTTAAACAGTTCGAGTAATACGTTTTCAGCTGTCAAATGATTATGATTTGCTTAAACAATTGGGCCTCTAGTGCAGGACTTCTGTTTCCAAAGCTCCAGGCTAGTGCTGATGATTTCTTGCAAAATCTAGATACCTAGAAGGCTATAGTTTACAAGCTCTGGGTTTGACACGCTGAGACCAACATCGACTTGTTTGTTTACACTCAATTCTTCGATACCAGATCCATCCAATCGTTTCCGTAATCCGGGAGACGCTTCACGAACTATTCTCGAAGTGTCCCAGCAAACTATAAATATAGTTTATAGCTCTATCAATCGCACACACAGCAGCTGGACCACTCGTTAAGCGGACGATGATGGATGCTGTCGCACGCGAGACGAATATTTTCGTGCCGAGGATTAGGTAAGAGGATTTATCGTATCGTTCGCTGTAAGAATTTGTTTCGTGATAGGCGTCATTTCGAATTGTCTCTTTACACGTGATGTTTTTAAATCAATAGATACTAATCCATACAAATATTATAAATTAGAAAGTGTGTCTGTCCGTCTATTTGTCTGTCTGTTCTGTCTGCCTGTCTGTGCTACGCTTTCTCGGCTCATCTTTTCAACTAATTTTGACGAAATTTGGTACAGAAGTGGACTGCATCCCGGGACATAGGCTTTTTATCCCGGAAAATTAAAATTTCGCGGGAATCGAGAAAACTTAATCCACATGGGCGCAGTCACGGTCATCATGTAGTAAGTTATAAATGCGAAAGTGTATCTGTTAAATAGAAACTTACCTACACGTGTTTATTATAAATGCAGATAGGGAGATCCTTGCACTTTTTCTGGTTTTAACCATTTCTGATGCCGTGTCCCTGCTCAATATGGTATGTGCGAATTTTCGTAAAGCAATGAGATAAAAAGTGTTGTGGAAATATCTGGGCCTTCTGGGGTAGGTGGATAATACAGTCAGATCAGCGGCAATGGATACCACTTGTCTTATTATTAATTTGCAGTAGGTATACTGTAAATGATGGATACAATCATTACCTGAAAACAATTCGCTCACTTTTTTTTCTCAGAAATTTTGAGACGGCGTTATAATAATACTAGCTGATGCCCGCGACCTCGTCCACGTGGATCGAGGTTTTTTGGTTCCCACGGAAACTCCTTCATTTTATCGGGATAAAAAGTGTCTACGTCACTCTCCAGGTCCTCAACTATACCCATGCAAAAATTCACGTCAATCCGTTTCTCTGTTGCAGCGTGATTAAAGGACAAACCAACAAACAAACTGACTTTCGCATTTATAATATTAGTATGATGATTATACAACCAACTCTTGGTATCCATTTTATTAAAGGAAAAAGGGATTTGTCATAGTAATACTCTTAACTATTTTAACAAGAAAATATTAAATCATGACATAAATCATGCAAGATTAAGTCATGACAAAATTTCAGGTCACCACTAATTGCGTGACACATGATATACCGTAGTCCCTATTTCTAGAACAATAAACGTCATAGTGCGTTATAATTTATATTTCTGCGTAGACCAGTGTCGATAATTTTTGAAACCAAAAAAAATCATAGTAGGATGAAACCCATTGGAAAAGGAAGAGAATACAACAAAAATGAAAGGAAAAATAATTTACGGGCGATCTGAGGTCGGGAAGTGGAAGGGGGTGGTTTTTAAGGGTAAAAATCGGTTTTTCTCGATTTCCGTCAAAACTACAAGTCCTATGGAAAAAAATTAAATTGCAAAGTTGTAGGTAATAAAAAGATCTACAACTTTTATATTTACACTTTTTTCACATTACCTCAAAATTTATGTGAAAAACTCAAGTAACCAAGTTTTTGGTTTTTTATTTTTATCTTCTACAAAACAATAGTTTTTTTGTACGAAATTTAGTGAAAACCTTCCGTTTTATGTCCCAAATACACTGTAATTTTTTGGATTTCAAATATTTATTATTTTAACCTTATTTTGACTTAATATCGAAAAAGCAGGCCTATTTTCAATCGAAAATTCTCCCGTCAAAATATCTGCTTTTTACAAAAAGTCGGTAGGTTTTTTGTTTGTTGAAATCTCTACTTTCTGATGGTGTAGAAAAAAATATACATTACTGTGATAAATTTTCTCAGAAAATACAAAAAACTAACTCGAAGTTGAATCCGATTTTTTTTAAATCATATAAAATATACCTTCCTTTGGTAAATTTTCTCAGAAAATGCAAAAAAAAAACGAAAATAACTCAAATCCGAATATTTTTTTTAATCATTATGTCCAATGTCGCATGTATTGTGCAATTTTTATGTTTTATGTCTTCTTGATTTTTTGTTAATCAATGTTATATGGAATCTTACGTTTTTCGAGTAATTAAAGTGTAAATTTTAATAAGTAGCTCAAAATTGTACATAATAATTTTTTTAAAAATCGGATTTATGTTCTTTTCGCTTTTTTGCATTTTCTGAGAAAGTTTACCACGGTGAGGTATATTTTTTATGATTAAAAAAAAATAATTTGGATTCGAGTTCGAGTTAGTATTTTGCATTTTCTGAGAAAATTTACCATAGTAATGTATATTTTTTTCTACACCATCAGAAAGTAGAGATTTCAACAAACAAAAAACCTACCGACTTTTTGTAAAAAGCAGATATTTTGACGGGAGAATTTTCGATTGAAAATAGGCCTGCTTTTTCGATATTAAGTCAAAATAAGGGTATAATAATAAATATTTTAAATCCAAAAAATTACAGTGTTTTTGGGACATAAAACGGAACGTTTTCACTAAATTTTGTAAAAAAAAAAATTGTTTTGTAGAAGATAAAAATAAAAAACCAAAAACTTGGTTACTTGAGTTTTTCACATAAATTTTGAGGTAATGTGAAAAAAGTGTAAATATAAAAGTTGTAGATCTTTTTATTACCTGCAACTTTGCAATTTAATTTTTGTCCATAGGACGTGTAGTTTTGCCGGAAATCGAGAAAAACCGTTTTTTACCCTTAAAAACCACCCCCTTCCACTTCCCGATCTCAGATCGCCCGTAAATTATTTTTCCTTTCATTTTTGTTGTATTCTCTTCCATTTCCAATGGGTTTCATCCTACTATGATTTTTTTTCACTTTTTACCATTTTCAAAGGCTTCGGCACTGGTCTAGTTCTGAATGTTGCTATCTATTATTTTAGGGAAAACCACTGATATACAGAATCTAAGGTATAAAGATAAGCGTGGTATAGCGCTTACTAAAAATATTCAAGCTATTGGCTATTTGATTTTTAAATAATATTTTATTGTTATTGCATTGTAATACTTACAATAAAATATACATTAATGTCAAAAATGTAAGCGAATCGAAAACGGAACTTCTATGAGTCATGTGTTTTATGCTACGTATAGATATCTACCTACCTGTGAGAAAATATTAGCACTTACACAAATTTCATTTTCAAGGATACACGTTTATTTAAGTTTTTTAGCCCAAGCCAAACATGGTCTTATCGCATCCAGGATAATTTTCGAGAATAATATAATCTGTAAAATATAAGGTGAATATTAAATAAGAATTGCATATCTTAGGTTTGTTGTATCATTGTAAAAAAAAATTGTAAAATCTTCGAGCTCGGAAGACGTAAAGGCATAAGATAATATGATATATTATATATTACGGATATACATCGAGCTGGAGACGAAAAAAGAAGCCGTGAAGACGGTGACGTCCGTGATTTATATAGTAAACACATAAATCTGACTTCTATCTGTCAGATGTAAGGGCTTGAACACATGGGCGACGGTCGCGCGACTGAAACATTGATTTGACAACTAGTTTGTTAGGGGTGGTGTATTAAGTAATTGTTAAAGAATTTCGGCCATGGCGACCTATCTCCAGAGAGACAAGCCATCTGCGCGGGAGATATTATAGTGCACTAGTGTGTACGCATACACAGGTGCACTCTTTGTTCCTTTACTTTCATAGCCCGATGGGACGGTAGATCCGACACGACCGAAGAGAGATCAGGCGCGGGACCGGCGGCTTAACGTGCTCTCCAAGGCACGGGGGTGAACTACCGCCAACTTCCTAACTCAGGTACTAGAACTGAGATACTAGATAGATAGATAACTACTGACAACGCTAGTACTGAGAATTCCTTGTCAGAAAAACCCAATACTTGTTAACACACGAACACGCTAACCACTAGATCAACGAGGCAGTCAGAAAACCGTCAGATGCTTAGTAAGTTAGTCACTATTCGGAACGTCAAAGACAAGTCACTGATCGCATCACTCCGCCCGCTTGAGACTTGGCACGCGCGGCGCTGGGGGGTGCGTGCAAATATGACAAATTTATGTAAAGCGGGGCCCCTTTGTACGCGGCAAGGCAGCGGGAAATTAGTGCTCATTTTGTCTGATGTTTATGAGTACTGGAGCTCTGTACCCTTACCACAACAGTTTAAATCACATCTACGTTCATCGCATTCGAGCGTTCGAAAACTTTGGCGTCAATGTAAAATAAACTCAAAAGCCGTTGATTTAAAGTCAAAAATTCAGTACGAAACATTTTTACTCTAGTAATGTTTCCGTTTGGAGCGCTAGCTGATCGTATTGAAGCGTTCGAACACTTTGGCGTCAATGTAAAATGAACTCTAAATCCATTGATTTAAAGTCAGAAACTCACCTTATTCACATTTACTTTAGTAATGATTCCATTTGGAGAATGGTTGTAAATGCGTAGGTGAAATTGAGCTCTAAAGCAATCATGTTAAGGTTAATTTTGCGTTGACATCAATGTGTTCGAAACGAATGCGAGCAACGTAGATGTGATTTAAAATCATGTGGTAAGGGTACTGTTCGCTTCAAAAATACGATAATGGTTCCGCCGCGGTTGGTTTCGTCTGCTCCGCGTATCGATTGTCAGGATTCGGTGGGTGTGCGAACGCTTTGTTCGTTATATTCGAGTTGCGAGTTCTTGGATGTTTTGAATGTCCGTAACGTTCGATTGTTTATCTGTGTTGACCAACTTCTATGGGGTATTTAGTTCTTATTCTAAAACTAACCGGCTACGTTTCTTTAGGACTCCTCTCATCGTAGTAATTATTTTTAACATATTTACTGGAGTTAGTTATAACCATCACGTCTTTTATTTTACTAGCTTTGTTGTTAGCGACGAGTGACATATGAAACACTTCTGTTGTCTAAAATAATTTAATATAAAAAAATTCTTTTTAAACAACCGGACTTTCAACTCCCGCGCCAACTTTACAACAACAAGCACACGCTATACAAAGTGCTTATTTTATTGTTGATATTTTAAAAACCGCTCAACCAATTTCGATAAAATTTATATGAGACCACATGGGAAGTATGCCCTTACAAATAAAAAAAGAATCATCCAAATCGGTCCACCCAGTCAAAAGATCTGAGGTAACAAACATAAAAATAAAAAAAACAGTCGAATTGAGAACCTCCTCCTTTTTTTGAAGTCGGTTGAAAAGTACAAAAACGGGAACAATGTCATATCTGTTGAACATTTTTTTCAGCCGTCCCCGTCACTTAGCGGCCGACCTCGGTAACTGCGCAGTATCAATCAACCGCCGCCGAGAGCGGCCCGCTGACAGATTTCCGGAACAAGTGAATTCGCACTCCAAACTTTATCACAATTATTTGCAACATGTATAATATATATTTATGATATTTGTGTAAGTTTATGATATTACTAGCTGAAGCCGGCGACTACGTCCGCGTGGATTGAGGTTTTTTGGTTCTGCGGGAACTCCTTAGTTTTCCGGGATGCAAAGTAGCATAATATGTGTCATTCCAGACTATAATCTACCTCTGTACCAAATTTCTTCCAGATCCGTTAAGCCGTTCGGGCGTGATTGAGTAACAAACATCCATCTATCCATACATCCATACATCCATCCATCCCGACTTTCGCATTTATAATATTTATTTGATATTTGATAATGTCTCGTTTCATTCCATCTTATATCTTGTTGTACCTATTCTTCCTTCACAACCTTTCTCACTGCCAAGGGTCACTGGTAGAGATCTTTTATAGAAATAAGTGCTTCTTTGTCCACTAAGTTTCCGTTTTTCTTCATATTTTATAAATTTTTGGTACAAAATAATTTAAAAAAAAAAACATTTTTTTTGTTGTGTTGTAAACTTGTAAGTAAGTAAACATTTTATGAACGTAATATATCCATAGGCATATTTTTTAACTCTTGAATATCGTAAACAGCTTTCTTCCGTTTTCTTCCTCTAAAGCCGTCATTCATCAAAACTTACACATAAACTCTTAAAAGTTAACTCTATAATTCACGATAAGGCACTAATATTAAAGTTCTGGAATAAAATAGAATAGAGTTAATTATTTTTAACCAAGTGGTTTTTAATGAAGCGAATTTACCACTAGTTTGGAATGCCATTCCTATCGAGAAAGAATACAAACTAAGAAATTCAAAATCAAAACCCCTACCCCCTATCGCCTGTTCAACGCACATAACCGAAGATCACGTCACAACCATTCCTAAGCTCCGAAGGAAACGGAAAAGGAATAATTTCTTTATAAATTATTGCGAGCGAGAATTGAACTGATATCCTTCAAAGGCGGGCGGGGGCTGGGCGCGGGTGGGGGGGGCGTAGGGGGGTGATTTATTGGGCCATAAAGTATTATAATTAAAAGCTGGGGTGAAACTATACGGTGGACGGAACTCCGCGCCGTTTGCGCGCCGCAAGCGCCAAGCTACTGGAGTATACCTACGTGCCGACTTGCGATTGGACGTATCGAGTCCCTATGTAATGACCATCATACTTAATACTTAATAATATTATAAATGCGAAAGTCAGTTTGTTTGTTGGTTTGTTGGTTTTTTGGTTTGTCCTTCAATCACGCCGCAACGGAGTAACGGATCGACGTGGTTTTTGGCATGGTTATAGTTGAGGACCTGGAGAGTGACATAGACTACTTTTTATCCCGGAAAATTAAGGAGTTCCCGCGGGAATCAAAAAAACTTAAACCACGCGGATGAAGTCGCGGGCATCAGCTAGTACTCAATATTATAAATGCGAAAGTGTGTTTGTTTGTTGGTTTGTCCTTCAATCACGCCGCAACGGAGCAACGGATCGACGTGATTTTTGGCATGGTTATAGTTAAGGACCTGGAAAGTGACATAGGCTACTTTTTATTCCGGAAAATTAAGGAGTACCCGCGGGAATAAAAAAAACTTAAACCACGCGGACGAAGTCGCGGGCATCAGCTAGTATATGATAGTTTTAATGACCTGTAACGGCAATCTATACTTATATTATCAATGCGAAAGTTTGGTTGGATAGATGTTTTGACGACCTCCGTGGCGCAGTGTTGAGCGCTGTTGTCTTAAAGTGCGGAGGCCCTGCCGGGGCCAATTTGGGAATATGTAATTTCTGAATTTTCCCTGGTCTTGCCTGGTGAGAGGCTTCGGCCGTAGCTAGTTACCACCCTACCGGCAAAGACGTGCCGCCAAGCGATTTAGAGTTCCGGTACGATACCGTGTAGAAACCAAATAGGGGTATGGGTTTTATTATTGCCATGCCCCTAACAGGTTAGCCCGCTACCATCTCAAATTGCATCGTCACTTACCATCTGGTGAGGTAGCAGTCAAGGGCTAACTTTTAGTGAATAAAAAAAAACTCCATCGCGCCAGAACGGCTGAACGGATCTGGTTATTTGGCACTGAGATAGATTACATTCTGGAATGACACAAAGGCTAAATTAAGAAATTCTCGTGGGAATTTAAAACAATTAAACCACGCGGACGAAGCCACAGGTGGCAGCTAGTTATGAAATAATTTGAAGGAACTAGAAATTTAATTCACTATAATCCGCGACAATAGGTAAATCTATGTGGTACAGCGTGTATCCCGTACTTTAGCCCGCGATATTCACCACACCACAGAAATATTCCAAACTACCCTCAACGTGCGTTTCACTCCGATACCGGAGCATCTTCAGGAGATGTTAACTTGACAATGCACGATTTGTATATTGTATCATACTAATATTATATGTGCGAAAGTGTGTTTGTTTGTTGGTTTGTCCTGCAATCACACCGCAACAGACCAACGGATCGACATGATTTTTGGCATGGGTATAGTTGACGACCTGGAGAGGGACATAGGCTACTTTTTTTCCGGGAATATTAAGGAGTGCCAATAGGGAATATTAAGGAGGGAATCAAAAAAATTTAAACCAAGCGGACGAAGTCGCGGGCATCAACTAGTAATTATATAATTTGTTTAAATTTCCAGTTCCTTCATTGTCATGGACTTCCGCAAAGTAACGCCCGCTTCTATCCAATATATGAAATAATTTAATGCGTCCGTTATTAAATACACGTCGTACAAGGAGCGGGCCGGCGTCGTCCCGTCTGCGTGACAAACGCTCTGTTTATTATAGTCAAAACATAATGGCGTAAATCATGCGCCGCCGGGGGGCGCCTCCAACCCCCACACGTCCACTAATTTTCAGAAAATGGTCACCCCAGAAGTTTTGTAGTACGCTCGCTGCAGTGAGTTGCGGTATTTTCTTTAATGCTGTACCTCCGTGACATTACGTAAAGGTATTTTAAGAAAATTTGCTTTTCTGAAAAAATGATTTAGAACAGGGCGCGTTTGAAACCCTCGTAGCTTTAGTTTTAAGATACCGTTGTTAATTATCACCATCACGTCTTATACTTTGTATACCTACTTGACGTTCAGAAGGTGTACCTACTGTGCACCAATTACTGGGTACCAAATTTTGAATAATCATACCTTTGACTTTGAGTTTATTTCACGGTGTCACTTGAGATATGTGTATTATTTTTCATAACCTCAAAAAATTGTGCTTAATGTTATTTTGTGTGATAAAATTGAGTCTAAATAATAAAAAATTTAGTCTTTTTAGGGTTCCGTACCCAAAGGGTAAAAACGGGACCCTATTACTAAGACTCCGCTGTCTGTCTGTCTGTCTGTCTGTCTCCAGGCTGTATCTCATAGACCGTGATAGCTAGAAAGCTGAAATTTTCACAAATGATGTATTTCCGTTGCCGCTATAACAACAAATACAAAAAATTGAAAAAATATATATATTGAGGGGGGTCCCCATACAATAAACGTGTTTTTTTCGTATTTTTTTGCTCAATATTAAAAACGGTAACAGGTAGACGGTTCAAATTTTCACAGAATATTAACTTGTATATTACGTTTCAATATAAATAATTAAATATCAATAAAGTAAATATTAAAGGGGGGCTCCCATACAACAAACGTAATTTTTTTATATTAACAGTAAACCTCTACAAACAAAGTTAGTTTTGCGGTTCATTAACAAAGGTAATTATACCTACTTCTTGAGTACGGAACCCTCGGTGTGCGAGTCCGACTCGCACTTGGCCGGTTTTTTTTATTCCACTAAAAGTCAGATCTTGATGACGAAATTACCTGGTGGTAAGTGATGATGCAGTCTAAGATGCTAGCGGGTTAACGTGTTAGACCCTTAATCGTTGTCTAGGTGGCATCGTACCGGAACGCTAAATCGCTTAGCGGCACGTCTTTGCCGGTAAGGGTAACTAGCCACGGCCGAAGCCTTCCAAGAGTACCTAGTCTAGTTTTTAAATTGAATAACGGATTAACCTTATTCTATTAATAATTAATAATTAATAATTGAAATTTTTTATAATCTCACTTTTTGGAATAGTTGTGGAAAAGCCATTTTAATAATTATGGTTCTTTGGAGAAATTTGTTATGGAAAATTCTAATAAGAATGTAAAATGTTTCATATTCACTGTTCAAAAAGTAAGCAAAAAGTTTCGCCAAACGCAAAAAACACCAATTATTGAATGTAATTGAATGGTGCGTTGTGAACATCCGACCTCATCAGGGCCTTCCATTGATCTGCGAGGCCTCGGGGCAGGTGAGTGGGTGAGGCCTAACGAGCCCCGTGTAACTCGTTTAATAACTTACTTACTTTTTAAATATATTTCTGTGGAGCCGAGTTCGAGTGTTATGGTTCCGTGGAATTTAAGAAATTTTTCACTTATCAATTCTTATTCGTGACTGTGTCTTTGTCACTGTTTCTTTTCAATATTGTACAGGATTTTTTTTTCTAATAAAGGCAAGAGTTTATCTGGAATCATAACATTTCTTCTAAAGTTCCAAATGCTTCAATTTGGGGCTCAGTTTAATATTTTAATATTTTTTCCAGCCAAATTTTATTTTCAGTTTTTTTTTCATAAATTAGTTTGAGTTATTTGACTACGGCATCCAAATAAACACAAGCTTCTGGATATGATACCTACGTATCCTATTCTATTGGGCTTAATTAAAATTATTTACAGATTTTAAGATTTTTAAAGTAAAAAGTCTCATGTATGAAATTTTTCGACGTAAAAAAATTAACCTTTCCATTTTCCGGAGTCCATTAAAAAGGTATCTACATTATCGGCCCAAAGCGAATTGAGGGACTCATTAAAATATCCGTAGATTCGCGGGCCGAAATTAAATTTTGTCATAAGCGCAACAACAAATCATATTTATTTACACCTAAAAGTACCTCGGGTGGCCATTACCGCTCACAAAACGCGGACCTCGCGGACCGCTGAGGAGATTAGGCAAGGAGGGACATTAAAGTGAAATTATTTATTTAGGGCCCAGCTAGATTACATTACTCCATACACATAAATAACGAAAACAATAAGAGCTATTCTAATAAATTATCTTTTTATTGCCGGATTGTGAAAATTTTAGACACTTATCCGGGGGGAGGAGGGGGTGACGCGGGGAGGGTTTTTGTTCCAATTATTTATGGCGGTTGAGACGCGGGGGATTTTGAATTCGTCGGCGCGTCTGTGTCGCTCCTTTCTTGTGGAGAGTTCCTTTTTTTTAATTAAAACTTTCGTGTGGGTTAATTAATGGCCGCATAATAATGGGATGGATATCTTTATTCGGGCGGCTTTTTGACGGACCCGAATGCGTGTTACGAGATTTATGTGCGAGACTGGTTCTTCTCAATCTCACCTCATGCTTTTTTCACATTATAATGTAACATCTGCTATTTCCATATATTTTTATGTATGACTAGCGGCCCGTCCCGGCTTCGCACGGGTAGACATAAATAGGTACAGATATTTTTCATAATGGTGCACCCCCTTCTCCCGCACTGCCCCTCTCACGAAGAGTTAGTATTACTCGATGCGCTGCGTGGCGGCCGCCGCCGGCATGTATTTTTATTTTAATTTCATGATATCTTTTGAATGGAATGTCCGATTTCAATAATTCAAAAAGTAATCATCAGGTATTGAGACAGTCTTGAATATTAAATTATTTATTTGGATAAAAATTTATAAATGGTATGGATAACACGGTCTGATTTTAATCGGCATTTCTATCAATTTGTTAAATGTAAAAAAGTAGTTATAGTGACGTAACTACAATAGTTAGACACATGGTCTCGCGAAGTTTTTTGTAGATATTGATATATTCTTTAATATTGTTGAACATTTTTTTGTCCTATCATTAATACTCTTCGCAGCGTATGCGATGAAAGACATTTTATGGCTACTTTTTTTACACCTTCGGGTGGTTTTAATAGGAATTTCTAAAGATTTCTATAGTAATCTAGTACTAAATATAGCCTATGTTACTCAGTGATAATGTAGCTTTCTAATGAAAAAAGAATTATTAAAATCGGTCCAGTACTTTTTGAGTTTATTCGTTACATACAAAAATACAAAAATACAAATCTTTCCTCTTTATAATATTAGTGTAGACAGGTGTGTGCTTGACTTTCTAAGCTAAAAATAAGCTTCCTTGGAAATAATTATTTAAAACACAACCCAATAAAGATCTAAAATTTTAAAAATTTATTTAGTAATTTGCTTAAAGATTCATACTCTTAATCTGCTTATACGAGCTATCAAACCGTCGTATCAGAAAACTAAATCAATAATCCAAACTATTTCGACAATGTATTTATGAAAGCAACAAAAGTTCATCGTTCCAGTCTTTTATTTGAGAACTCCATAAAACCTGGAGCTAGCCTGTTGTTAGTAAACATGTCCCCATGAATCAAACATCGCAAGACGAATGCAATCCGACGCGTCCCACCCCATTGTCCGAGCGCCGCCGTGCCACAAATCAATCAGGAAAAAAGTCCAAAAACCGAAGCCGAAGCACTAAATGTCCTTCAAACCAATACGGCACAAGAATACCTCTCCATGAATAATCTAATAAATAATCTTTTGAAACGTAATTTATTAGCTACGGCATTACCGGACGGAAGGCTTCTAAGAGCGGGATGGATAGATTTAATCCCGAGGAGCGGGAGGAGGATGGGAATAATGTCGTCCGTCATAAATAACATCGAGCAAAAACAATGGACAATGGATTGTGGTGCCGAGATACGTCTTCTTTAGGGCTTCCCCCTCCAGTGGGGGGAGATAGGTGGCACATTCAAATGGGGACAAGACAGTCCTGACTCAACGCGTGCGCAACGCAGTATCGATGCTATTTGAATAAAAGGAAAAGGTATTTAACTAATCTAATACGAACAGAATAATTTAGCTTATAGTATAAATATTTACTAATATTTTATACTTAAGATAAAGTGATTTAGATAATATTATATACGCGCAATTACGTTGTGTGCGTGCAAAAACAGTGCACTCTCTATTAGACATGGAATGGATGAATATTTGACATGAGCGGTGAATTAATGATGATATTATATCAGGCGCAATACTGATGGTTTAATGTGCTCTCCAAAGCACGGGGGTACAATACCACTAGCTTCTAACTCCGAAGGGTACTTAGAATTTCTAAACATACAAATTCAGACAACATACATTATCTAATTAGAAACAACACTTTTTATTAGCATTTTACAAGCCCCAATGCAAGAGTACGCAATTTCGAAGAGTTCCAGATGCAAGCTAATCAGTATTCACTCATGAATACCGCCAGGACACCCACAATCTAAAACCATTGCGCCCGCGCACCTGTCACGCGCAATTAAAAGATGGCGCTGCTGTCGACTAATTGACTTTTCATGTCCCGCATACAAACTACCTGCGCGTGGACACCCACCTTGCTTAGAGTTTAATTAATTATTTATTATTGCAGTGAACTTTACGTATGTAGACGCTTATATAGCAAGTTGGTTATAGGTATGAAATTACTATTAGTATTGGTTAAATAATTAATTAATTTATTAATAACGTAGAAGTTCAAATTTAAATGTTTTTTATTCAAATAAACTTTTACAAGTGATTTTAAATCGTCGAGGGAAGAATCTATTTATCAAGAGTAGATGAACAATGTTTCCAGATTCTTAAAGATCATATTTTTTCTAGTTAGAACATTAATGAAATGAATTCAAATTATTACCTAGTGTGTTCTTTAAAATATACCTACAGCCGTAACTTGCAATGGTAAATGGCCTTAAATAGCTTTGTTTTGTGCCTTAATATAATAATTGTCGAGTACCTACAATTTTTAAGCAAACTTAACGGTCAAATCTAAATCTAGAGCCATCCTTGCCCGCAGGCATTGTGGAAGGGAGTGAGAACTACGACTTTATTTGCAAAAAGCATGATACTTCACTGTCAATCATATTACTGGTAATATTATGCGATAGGTAGTATGTTTGTTTGTTGGTTTGTCCTCCAATCACATCGCAACAGAGCAATGGACGTGATTTTTGCATGAACCTGGAGTTGAGGGCCTGGAGAGTGACTTATGCTACTTTTTATCCCGGAAAAATAAGGAGTTCCCGCGGTAATTAAAGAACATATTCCACGCGGACAAAGTTGCGGGCATCAGTTAGTTATCAGCTACCTATATTGTCATGCCTAACTGAGTCAGAATCATTACTTTGAAAGTTCCTATCGAGAGCTCGCCTGTCATCAGCGGGCCTAGTGGGCATTGAAATAGAAATTCCATATCAATGCTAGTGGGATATAATATTTCACTCACCTATTCGATCTGCGATTTGTATGAAATTGGTCGAGCGGGCGCCGTCTGTCGTCTTCTCAGTTTCAGTTTCTTTATTTACATTTTTTCTTAATGAACATCTTAATATATATAAATCTCGTGTCACAATGTTTGTCCTCAATGGACTCCTAAACCACTTAACCGATTATAATAAAATTCGCACACCATGTGCAGTTCGATCCAACTTGAGAGATAGGATAGTTTAAATCTTAAAAAAACATCAATTCACGCGGACGAAGTCACGGGCATCATCTAGTAATATTATAGTCATTAGTAAATAAGGCACGCTATGGATACCCAGTTTGGGTGAGGCAACAGTGTACATGGTGGTAGGGAGACCGATTTTATTAGTGTTTGTCAGTATCATGTTAAGAATTCATTAATATTGTAACTTAACATTTTTCAATCAGTTTTTTAGCGTGTTATTAAACTATTTTTTCTTAGCCGAAGTGCCTAATGTAGTCTGGCAGATTGTTAAATATTTTTATTGACATTGAATTGGGATTGCAGTGCCAATTTTGACGGTGGGGGAATCAGTTTGTTTGCGTGTCTTCGTCGAACGTCTTTCATCAAGCACTTGACAACTCCATACAATCTGTAGTTAGTTAGAGCGATCGAATAGGTAAAGAGTCTCCCACTAGGCCCCCTGTTAAAAGCTGCGATCTAAGGGAAATTCCAACAAATTTCGAAACATATAGGATTTTACAACTATTTTTACTAGTTTGTACCTATTCCAGTTTTACGACCGGCAGGATCCTCTCAGCGGCGGAATGCGGCGCGGGGTGATATTTTAAAATGTCACGTTTTTCACGTCGTAAAAACTAAATTTGAGCTGACCCAATATTTGTGGTAAACATTCGTTTTATGAGAGGACAGATTTGTGTTGTAACGTTATGATAGGTGCTAGAAAATTAAAGTTCTTGCTCTGTGGTAGGTTAATTTTTTTACCCCAGTGCCTCGTAGAGCACGTAAAGAAACCGATCCCGCTCATAATCTCACTCCGTCGCGTCGGATTGCGGTTCCATCGGACTATGAAAATGCTGAATGGAGAGAACACCTGTGATCTGCACTATACATTACCTAAACACATCGTTACAGTAACTACAAGTAAGTTTTTTGAAGTTAAACTTCTTTACGCACGCTTGACTTAGTTCGCTGGTGATTGCGTGACGAGAGCGTTACGAAAAGTGTGATCGAGCGAGGCGAACGGAAGATGAGAGGGAGATATAAGTTAGTGAAGATAGAAAGAGAAAGAGTTACGTTTCGTATATTACTGTAGGGGCAACAGAGAGGGGTGCGAGCATATATTTTCTTTCTCTCTTTCTCTCATAGCCAGTTACTATGTTTTACTTCAGTCGTGTGGTGTAAAGCACACTTTTTTTTACAGTTACTACTGTATTAGCGTTGAGGTTAAGTTACAAATAACTTTTATTACAAAAAACCCTGAAGCTATTTACAGTGATTGGGATTGATTTGCTGTTGCCCTTTCAGGGGCCCGTACTAAAAGGCCTATTACACTACACTTTTTCAAGGGCCCTGAAAAAAGGGTGGGCGTGACACCTAAATAGGGCGTCGCTTATTACACAGCAATAAGGGCCAAATTAGCCGTTTCGGGACCCTTTCTCCCTAAACTTTATTACACTACACTGATTCAGGTGTAACGGTCACTTGAAAAAGTGTAGTGTAATAGGAGTAACAGCTGTAATACGAGTACATAAAGTAAGTCCACAGGTGAGAAGTCGGGGTGGGCGGGAGTTTGTGTAGTTTCTTTACTAACAGACAATATTCAAATTATTTTCACTTTCTATACTCATGGCGCCAGCCTAGGAGAAAATTAATTTAAAATTAATACGAAAAGACAACATTATAATAAATCTGTTGGATTAATCAAAATTGTCACGAAACTAAAATCTAAATCGTCTTTAACATTTAAATTATAAAGACTATATTTGCGGATGGGATGACACAAAATTAGCAGATAGCTTGTGGAAATATTTCAAAGGAAAACCTAACGTCATGTTTGGACTCTACCACCGGTTCGGAGAGCAGATTGCTGGCTTGTGGTGACACAGCCTCATATGCCTATTCGCTTTTGATTTGAAGATAATATCAAAAGCGAAGGGGAAAAATATGGAAGTCGGAATATTTTTTACTGTATGAAGACTACCTTAAAACATTCCACTAGCTCTTCATCTAAGAAATAAGATGACAAAAACGTAACCAGCAAAAAAGCTATAATTCACGCGTCGCGATTATGACGGACGCCATTTATATTCAAATCGCTGTGAATACCAAACAGCTTTGACTTTTATATTTGGTGATAGATTGGAACTGATTAACGCAGAGATGTCGAAGTTCGTTGACCTTATTATGAGCTTTTTTTATAGTATCGACGAGTCGTGGGCGATCGTTAGGGCGGTTTCAGACTAGCGTATTTTTTTAAGGTCGTACGCGCTTACACACGCGACACTTTTTGCGCTTCAAGAAACCGAACGCGCGTATAATAGTCGCCGTGTAAGTTGAACTATGCGCAGAAGCACATTTCAGGTGTCAAACGAAGTTTGATATGAGGTGCGCCGCGAGGGGCCGCGCCTTACCATACCTCTCGCTCCCCGCCAAGCTCCGCTCGGCACTGTATTTTGGGTCAACTTACGGGACGCGATTTATACCCGCACTTATTCCGGCGTGGTCGCTAGGACCCGTGATGGGTCAGTCAGTAGTAGTAGTCAATGATACGAGCTTATAAACACGTCAACCCTCAACACGCGTAAGAGCTGCATGTCTTACCAAAGGCACGCCTTACGCACAAAAACGATAATCTGAAACCACCTTTAAAGAAAAGCTTTTACCTGCGGTGCTGCTTGCATTTTTTTAAAATATTCTACTGCAAGGTAACCTTTGACTGCGATCTGACCGGGATGATAAGAGATGATGCAAAGTACCGAAATGCGGATTTTTAGTGAAAAATACGTGGCTTTGAAGTACTAATTAGGCGGCTGGAAATGTTTATTTAAGTATTTATTTATTTTCGTAAACCTAAATCCATTCTGATGAAGTCGCGGGCAACGACTAGTTATAATATATCAGTAGAAAAAATGAATAATCACAAACAAAAAATTATAAATGAGAGTTTGGATGGATGGATGTTTTAATCACACCAGAAAGTATGAACCGATCTGGATTAAATATCGTATAGATTAGACACAGGTAGATTATAGTCTGGAATAACACATAAGCTACACTTTATCCCGGAAAATGAAAGAGTTTCCGCGGGAACCAAAACACCTTAACCACGCGGACGAAGTCGCGGGCATCAGCTAGTTAATTATTATATCAATAATTGATAGTGCATCATGCATCTTGTTAGCTGTAATGTGGTATCATGCACCGCAGACGAGTGCAGAGTGATACAAAGCAGGTGCACAATTGATGCGCCCGCTGATGTACGGTGCAGCGAGGAGTGAGGATGTGCAAGACCTGAGCAAATACCACGAACACGCAGTCCGTCAGCGGCGGTGTTTATGTTGATCGAGTTATGACTAACTAGCTGATGGCCACGACTTAGTCAGCGTGGTTAAGGTTTTTTGGTTCCCGCGTAAACTTTTTTTATTTTCCGGGTAAAAAAGTAGCCTATGTGTTATTCTAGAATCTAGACTATAGTCTATCTCTGTGCCAAAATTCAGCCAGATCCGTTCATACGTTCTGGTGTGATTGAGAAACATCCGTTCATTTTTTCTACTGATAGTACCTACCTAATATATTTATTATACTTAACTAGTTGATGCCCGCGACTTTATCGGCATGGATTAAGGTTTTCAAAAATAAATATATAAATACTTAAATAAATTTTTACCCGACTTCCAAAAAAGGAGCAGGTTCTCAATTCGGCGCGTATTTTTGCCGGCGGTTTCTGAACAGATTTGAAAATTTTTTCGTTAGTCGTCTAGAGGAGGAGGAGGTGGTGGATGTTGAAGTCGGGTTTATCATCAAGGATAAGCAAAGTTGACGCATCAGACTCGCCCGACTTCAACATAGTGGGTAGAAATCAACATTATTTTGTACTTTACAGTGGCGCTGGAAGTCGTTTTTTTGGAAAGAATTTTTATTAATTTTTTAAACACCTTAATTTTACCGGATATGAAACCTATGGCACTCTCCAGGTCCTTAACTGTACCCATGCAAAAAATCAATTCGATCCGTTGCTCTGTTGCGGCGTGAGTGAATGACAAACCAACAAATAAACACAATTTCGCATTTATAATATCAGCACGATCACTGAACGAAGTTTTAAAATGTGTGCATTATTTCAATTTTATATTTTTTCCACCACAAATTAGCTCTTGACTTCGATTTCACTTGGCGGTAAGTGGATGAGGCAGTCTGAGATGGTAGTGGGCTTAATTTAATTAATAAATTGCAAGTAAATTTTTGTGCAGAAGTTGCCTCAAATAAAGATTTTTCTGATATTGAAAAGGAACAGGCGCTACTTTGCGGGAAGTATAATATTGAAGGGACTAGAAAATCAATTCGCCAAAATCCACCAAAGCAGACAAATCTATGTGGTACAGCGTGTAGCTTACACGTATTGCGATATTCACCGCCAGCAACCAGCAATTCGCATCAGCGCAACACCACACCACACAACTCTTCCAAATTATTCTCAACGTAAGATTTTTTTTCTTTCTAGCTTTAATGAAAATAACATTGTAACATAAACACTCAAATGCACTCAATCATTACTTCAAAGTCACGTCTCATTCGTTAACAATCTCAAGTCAGTATACCTCGCCAAAACAACGTCATAACTGGGTCCTCTATACAGTCCGGGCACCGGTTCATAAATTAAGAATCGGTATGTCCAATACTGCCTCCTGGCATCGCGCCAGTCACCTCTGGCATTAGCAGCTGCTAAAAATGACAGCTTTAAGGGGCATCCCCTTGAAACATCGACATACTTTAGGGAGCGGAATGATAGCGCATTCGCCGCGTCCAATTTAAACTGGGTACTAGATTCTACTAGTTGGGTTTATAGCCAAATTGTTTATTTTAGTTGACTCTGAAGATCTTTATCGAAGTAAGTTTAAATCTCGTGAAGTTTACGTGTCTATCTAAATTCCTACTCATATGATGCAAAAGTGTGTCTGTTTGGTTGTCTGTCTATCTAGATTCACCTGTTTTGGACGCAATGATATAGGTACTGTCGCTCGGAGAAGGTCATCTAAAGGTTAATTTTTATGTCGGAAAATTAAACAAGATTTTTCAAAATTTTCAATTCACGCGGATGAAGTCATCTTGTACCTATTCATTAAATGCTTGTACACAATGATGTTATTTGCTTGAACATTTAATATGTTTGACTCTATTTTTATTGGATCTCTTGTTCCACGCTATTAGCTTTCGTAACACAGGTAAATATAGTTATATTTTTACATAGTACGTCCGTCTGTCCGCGCTGAGCTCTAATTCTAGGATCATTCGTCGTCGGTCCCGTTACTCAGCGTTTATTGCCCATTACTCTTTGATTAAAAGTGCTTATAAATCGTAGACACAAATATAAAAATACACGCTGAAGTGTTCGGGTTGTTGCTCATTAGATAGCACCGCACCCTTACGTGCGGAATGAAATATAACGTTAGCCTTCCTCATACAGCCCCTTCCCGCCACTATCTTTAAACTGTCGGCCCATCTTGCTGGAGGACGTACTAAGCTTACTGGTACGCGGTCTCCCCTCTAGTGTTATTCCAATGACTGATTCCAAAGGTCATCCTCCTACAAACATGGCCTGTCCACTGCTACTTCAATTTACTGATTTTTGGCCTATGTAAGAAACCTTGGTTCACCTGGGGACCATCGTAAATCTTTTCTTTCATGATAATTTCCTACAGAACTCAGTAGGTCGCTGAGTGACAAAACTGATATTATAAGCATTATCTCTAAGAGCTTAGATATAACACACTACGAACTGGACCAGACAAAACGTCCACGCGAAATAAACCTTTCACTATGATCTTAAAAACAAATATTCCTTTAAACTACATCTTAAAAAATTTCTTCTTAGCAAACAACTAGAATTCCAAGATCATGTGGCGGAGATTTCTTTTCTTTAGATAATGCAATATTATTTCTTATTTATTTATTTATATTAATACTCTGGTTATAAATAGGTTATTTTGCATGTATTGTTTATTTATTTATATTCGATTGGTTTTATTTTTTATTTTTAACTAGCCTCATTAATTAATTAGAATATATTATTATAATAATTATTTTATTCACCTGTACAGCCCTTTAGTATAACTAGAATAATTTATTAAGTTGTAATAATTAGTAGGTAGATATAGTTACCAAGCCGTGGCGTCACCTGGAGTAGGGCTCCAGCTGAAAATCAGCGCGGAATGCTCTTGTAATTTATTGCAAGGCATTCTGCATCATGCTGAGCTGATGCCTTCTTTCAGGTTGTGCCACACACGACAAGTGTTGTCAGGGTGCCTCTAGGACTTGACTATGAGTATAATGCTCAAGTACTGGAGGCGCCATGGTAACATTTACCTTAAGGTATTGTAATGTGTGGCACAATGGTGAGAATAAATAGTTTTTCTTTCTTTCTTTCTTTCTATGCACTGTATTATAAAATTTAATATCGCTGTATTTTTTCCACCACACAATTATTTTAATCCGAAGTATGTTTTATAGATTCACTGACGCTTAAAAATATCAAGGAAAAAATACATGGAAATTAATGTGAGAATGAGCAAATTGAGACGCGTGCGGTGTCGACTGCTGACTAATGGGCGAGAACCTTTTAAATCTTCAAGCTATAAAAATACACGCAGAAGTCTAGAGTCGTCGACAGTCGACGGGATGTCGTCAGTATTTATTGTGCTCCTCGCCCACTACACTGAGCCGTATTTTATTATGAATAATGTATTATTTTTCTTGTTTTATGACAGAATCATGTTTAATTTCGTGCCCACAAATAAATATTTGCACACCTTCGATATTATTATCGACAGTTTGGATTTGATAATATGATGTTTTCGGATTATGTACAGTCATTTTTGTACACTGAAGTTATGGTAAACATATTTAAAAAAATATTGTTAAAGCTATACATGGAGTGAAAAAATAATTAAATCCTACTTAATCCATATCAATGTTATAAATGCGATAGCGTGTCAGTCTGTCTGTCTATACCGCTTGCACAGGCCATCTTTTCAAATAACTCAGACGAAAGTTTGGATTGAGATAGGTTGTATTCCGGGGAAGGACAGAGGCTTTTTATCCCGGAAAATTAAAGAGTTCCCGTGGGAATCAATAAGCTAACGCACGCGGATGAAGACGGCATCATCTAATTAATTATTTTATTTTGTACTGACGACAGAAAGCTTTTCTGAATCAAATAGTTTCGAAAAGGTTTTTCTTAGTAAAAACTTTTCGAAATAATCTGATGTGTTCTCATGATCAAGAAACAATATGTAATATGTAAATGTCACAGCTAACACAAGAAAACACTATCATTTGTAGTTGTGACCTTATTCACATGACAAATCATCATGATTCATGTCCTACCTTCCTTTTGTGTCTCTTTGAGATGAAATCGGATGACCGGACACTCCGTTCTTGATTATTGGGGTTATAGTTGATGTTGATAAATACGCTGACGTAATCATGCGTAGGAGACATTCAAGCATGTCACAACTCACAACCATCGATATATATGTAGTTACAGAAGATGGGCCCTTTCATAGAAAAATTTGGTCGTCCGACTTGTTGTGCATGCTCCTCACCTGTCTTAAGTTTTTTTAAGTAAACCTGGTTTTCGGTTCCAGCCCTTGAATAGTCCAGCCTGAGGCTTAAAAAAAAGCAACTAAGATTAGTTACAGCATAGATGGAACGGACAATAGGCATTAATACCTAACTAGACGTAGATAACCTTTATGGTCTAATCCTTACTAATATTATAAATGGGAAAGTGAGTTTGTTTGTATGTTTGTTCCGCTTTCACGCCCTAACTACTGAACCGATTGCTTTGAAATTTTGCAGACGTAAAGTTAGAAGTCCGGATTAAATAATAGGGTACTTTTTATCCCGGAAAATTAAAGAGTTCCCGCGGGAACTAAAACTCCTCAATCCACGCGGACGAAGTCGCGGGTATCAGCTAGTAATATACATAGTTACTAAAAGTTAAGTTCGACATGAACTGCCTCGTTGGTCTAGTGGTTAGCATAGTCGACTGCGGATCATCGAGGTCCTGGGTTCGATTCCCGGTCGGGCATAAAAGTTAGGTATTGGGTTTTTCAGTTAAGAAATTCTCAGTGCCAGCCCGGAGTTGGAATTTGGCGGTGTTGCACCCCCGTGCCTCGGAGAGCACGTTAAGCCGTCGGTCCCGGTTATTATCACTAACATGATAATAATCGTTAAAACCCGCCAACCCGCATTGGAGCAGCGTGGTGGGTCTAAGCTCTAATTCCCGCTCTCCTATGAGAGTGGAGGCCTGTGCCCAGCAGTGGGACGTTAATAGGCTGTAGTGATGATGTGATGATGAAGTTCGACATTCTTTGTTTGACAGGTCCCGTTTGTGATAATTGTGGTCGTTGGTCACAGCTATAATATTTTCCCGTGTATCTCTAAAAAAGTCTATTTGTATTTTACTGTCATATTTTGAAGTAAGTATAAAATTTCGATTTCACTTTTAATTGCATTAAAACTTTGACACATCTCTACAGAAAATCCCATAAACATAAAACACGATACTAAATGATATTGTTCGTGGTCGTAAAGCCGTCAGGAGATGACGGATCATCGGTTGTTGTTTGATTTGGCACCTTCTTAAATGTCTGAATCCCACGCGATTGCGTCAGTATTTCTCATATTCAAGTTTGTGTCCGGTGTCGTTTTGATTGATTTAGTTGACTATGGTATTAGCCCTTGAGCGTGATCTCACCTGAGACCTGGCGAGCTATTTTTTTAATTAACTGGCTTTACGGCTCTGGATTCCAGCCCTTTTGAGCCGCCTGGGGTCCTTGTTGTGTTTTAACTATAAGATCGCACGTTTTGTATAAAATTATCAAACTAGATGACAGCTGGCGCTTTATCGATTCCATACAAATGGTAGTTAACTTCCGCGATCGAATAGGAAAAATATCTCCTACTAGGTGTTATAAGTGATAATGGATGATTCATTCTAACATGGTAGCTGGTAGTAGCTGGTGGTAGTAGGTAGATGATAGACGTAGAAACCGATATACACCTAACAGGTTAGCCCCATACACGGTTTCAACGCGGCATTGTACTAAAACGTTAAATGACTTGGAGCAGGTATTTGCCGGGAGGGTGGTCACTAGCGTCGGCTGAAGCCTCTTACCAGACCGTCCAGAGAAAATTCAATAATTCTAATTCCCATAATGATTGCCGAAGATCAATCCCGGGACCACCTGCTCGTAGCGCTCACCACTGCGCCAGGAAGGCCTTCATAAAACGTACCTATCTGACATTTTGAAGTACGATTTTAAGGCTTTATTTCCCTGTTACTTACTGGTAGTAAGAATGTTGGTTGATGCCAATGGTGAGGCATAAAAATAGCAACTAAGATACGAGTACTTCTACTAATACTATTTTGAAGTTGGTAGTGTCTGCGCCAGTGTGATCGTCAAGTCAGTTCAAGTTAGAAGCAGACTAACCGGGAAGAGTTATGGCAGTTATTAAGTCAATTAAAATAAAGGTAAAAAGTTTTTAATATAACATAGCTATTAAACATCCGATATAATCAACAAAGTGTCACCATCACGTCAGAGAAATTTCGTATTCTGGGTCAAATTGAACGCGGTTAACATTTACCATATTTGTCATGCAAGATGTCAATCGTATGAAATATACGAGAAATGTATGTGAAACCGCTAGGAAATCCCAAATATGACACACTAGAATGTAGCTTAAATGGCATGACTGTCATGTTTCCGATTCATAGTATAGGTACATATAGGTAACATAGTAGGTTGGATGTGAAATTCTATCATAGCATTTTTATTACTTTGTTTACCGTCGTTACCTACTCAATTTCTAGAAAATATAACTTTCAGTGTTATATATTACTATATATTTCACACCGAATTTTCAGGATAGGCTATACTGTTTTATTACTTATTATTTCATTTTATTGCACGGTAGTCTTCCGCTATTGATATTGTATGCAGTGCTTGGGCCATATTGAAACGGAGTTTTAGGAAAATTAATGTGCAAAAGGCATAGTATATTGTGTGCCTAGGGTTGAAACAAGATGATTTCAGACGAGGATGCCTGAGCGAAGCGAGGGCTAGCCTCACTGGAGTCTGAAATCGTGTTTCATTCCGTGTCACACACTGTATTTCATACTATTCATAATACAATCCGCATTAGAAGTGCAAGTTTTATTAAAATTGTATATCTTTTTTATTTTAGTAGCTAAGTTGTTGTTAACAATTATGATTCCTGACAGTTAAGTTGATGGTTAAAATGACAATTATAAAGGTTTGAAATAAGTAAACAAAAAATACTCTGACTGACCGGATTGAAAGGTGAGCTGCTGAATGACGTATTAGTCTAAAATTGACTAGGTTCGGGTGGCTCAACAGGTATTGAAACTCACACTTTCAATGCAGGTTATATGAAAATATTTTTTTACAAGTGGCCTGTGATGAAAATAAAAATGAAATTTGGAAAAAAACTATATTTAACATAAGTACCAATTTTTACGGTTTACCAATATTTAATGCTTCCGATTACAACTTGACCAAAAAAGAAAAAACATTTATGAGTAGGTACATGTATAATACATCGAAATAGTAAAATTAATACAACAATGGCCATAATTATTATGTAGATATAAGATTAGTAAGCTAACTATTTCACAGACTTTAAACCGTGTTCCGTCTCTCTGCCACGGAATTATGTCGTCGCTTTTCCTACGAAAGGACCTATCTGACACTTTTGACGTAACTGCACTAAATACATCATAATAATGTACTTTTGATTCTCTGTCGATCTGTCTTATCGACTTTTTCATATCTTTTACCGTTTACTGGCTAGGACAATCGGTAAGTATGGCGTATATGCTCATTTGCGAAAAGGAAATCATACTAAGTGGCGTATTTTATACTTAGGGCTATTAGAAAGATTTTTATTTAGTGATCAGCTAAATAAAAATCTATCAACTATGACGTAACTGAAAATACGTCATTTAGTGTGAACTAGACTATATTGAAAACCGGCCAAGTGCGAGTCGGACTCGCGCACCGAGGGTTCCGTACTCAAGAAGTAGGTATAATTACCTTTGTTAATGAACCGCAAAACTAACTTTGTTTGTAGAGGTTTACCGTTAATATCAAAAAATTACGTTTGTTGTATGGGAGCCCCCCTTTAATATTTACTTTATTGATATTTAATTATTTATTTTGAAAGGTAATATACAAGTTAATATTCTGTGAAAATTTGAACCGTCTACCTGTTACCGTTTTTAATATTGAGCAAAAAAATACGAAAAAAACACGTTTATTGTATGGGGACCCCCCTTAAAATATATATTTTTTTAATTTTTAGTATTTGTTGTTATAGCGGCAACGGAAATACATCATTTGTGAAAATTTCAGCTTTCTAGCTATGAGATACAGCCTGGAGACAGACAGACAGACAGACAGACAGACAGACAGACAGACAGACAGACAGACAGACAGACAGACAGACAGCGGAGTCTTAGTAATAGGGTCCCGTTTTTACCCTTTGGGTACGGAACCCTAATAAAAAAATGGGGTTTTCACTTACGTCTGAATTTTGATTGCGACGGAATACCTTAGACATTAACTAATAGAGTTAAACATTTATGTAAATTGGTGACAAAAAATGTATAAAACCTTGGGCAGTAAAAAAATCCAAAATGGTACGAATCCAAAAACTTTCAGTCAAAAAATGATTTAAAACTATCCTAATTATTATTATATATAAAGAAATACAAAACAAATTATTTTGAATTAAATGTGATTTAATAATTCAGTAAAAAATACAGTCGTATCTCCTAAGTAATTAATTTTTCAGAAAAACAAAGTTCTTATGAAGTGGCGTAACTGTTTTAAATATTTTTACCTAAATGAATACGCACATTTAAATAAGACAATTCCTACTTGCAAAAAGGCCTTGATTCACAGATTATAAGAATATTTTTTTAATTTTAATATAGCTTTATTTGAGCAAGCTGTGGACAATATAGTTGAGCACGAAACCGAAAAACGCTTGCCCTGAACAATTAACTCGATGTCAGTTAGGTCCTTTCGTAGGAAAAGCGACGATGTGATCGACTCGCTTTCCCAATGTTCCTAGACGGAATAAACATGCAAAACTAACGATACTTCGAACTTTCCACATACTCCTAGTTAGTAGTTCCTATCGTAAAGCGTAATGACACTGGAGGCAGTACAGACTAGCGCAGCACAGAGGTTTATTTAAAAAAATATATAGTAGTCCCATTCCATTGACTGCTTCCTAGCCTCCGTAACAGTAACGAAACGACCTCGACGCGGTATCGCCGCGACTCCCTAGCCACATATTTATCACTAACATCAATCTATTTTGAACTTTAACTAGAGTGAAATAAAGCTGAAATTCGTATGATTGGAAAAGCGGTAGAGATTTTAAATTTGGACTCGCCGCGACATTAAATCGTAATCGAACACTTTACAGTGACGGTCGTGTGGAAATATCGCGTTCGGATGGTATAAATATGCACTTATCTTTCTTTTTAGTTTAAGTAAGTCTGCATAATGCAGGCCCGGCAGGCCCACGTGTGCCGCGAATAAAATTTTAGCACTCCCGCATTGTTCTATGCTCTCTCCCGTAGGTGCGAGCGGGACGCAGGATGGGCCATTTTGTCAGTGCAATAACGAAGCAAGTGACTATAATTCTGGATTCGAATGGGGACTTTTTTATGGAATCTGCGCTAGGCTTCGGATTCTTTCATTTTGAGTTTCGAGTACGTTTATGTAACAACCTACTTGATAGGAAAATTTTATTAAAAAATCTAGTCTCACTCTGATGCTCAAACGTTTTCCACCGTTTAGGTGTAACTACCTAAGAGTAATATTCGTTACAATATAATTATGTTCAAAGTAGAAATACTATAATAATATCTAATCTACTTATATCATAGATGCTAGTCTTAATTAGAATAAGTTTCATACATATCCATACTATAATAATTATTATAAATGCGACAGTGTGTCTGTCTGTCTGTCTGCTACGCTTTCACGGCCCATCTATTCAACCGATTTTGATGAAATTTGATACAGGGATAGGTTGTATCCCGGGGAAGGACATAGGCTACTTTTTGTCCCGGAAAATTTAAGATTTCCCGCGGGAATCGAAAAAATTTGGTCCACGCGGACGAAGTCGCGGGAATCATCTAGTACATAACATATTTTAAAAATTAAGTAGGTAAGAATTTTAAGTTCTTATTATAGTTGTAGGGGATAACATTAAAATCAATTATGGATGAATTAACAGATAGGTATGTTTTGTTTGTTTCAGGTAAGAGAAACGGCAAACGCAAAACAAATTGGGAAGGTAAACGTCCGAACTCAACCAAAAATCAAATAATTAATAATGGATTGTCGGTCGCATGATTGATTAATAATATAAAATCCGGCACCGGCCGTCCGTCTGTCGCGCTGATTGACATATTTTAGCATTAATTGACATATATCGTACATTTTTAATTGCGCGAATTCTGAGTCCGGAGTTGGACAGTTTTGAATTGATTGTTTAGGACCAATAATAATTTATTACTGCATTAATTTTATTAATGCATTATGGCCTTTTTAATATTAGATATATTTTTCTAATACTAAGTGAAATAAATTGAATTAAATAAAGGTAAACTGCTTAGTTAGGTACATGATTAGGTAATAGTTGCTAGGTTCATCATCATCATAACTACAGCCCATTAACGGCCCACTGCTGGGCACAGGCCTATACTCTCATAGGAGGTTGCTAGGTTACTTACTGAAAAACAGCTTTTTCTTGATTGTATTAATCAAATGACTCAATAAAACTTTTAGTGTAATACTTAAAAATAAAGCACATATTTTTTGAAGTTTTGTCCATATTGTTAGATACACCTAGCCCAAAGCCGAAATTCCTCAATCCACAGAAATGGCCAGAGCGCTTGTATTAAGGATAACAGCAAGCATTCTGTCCTATTCTCTCGAGTCACTGTAATCATAAGAAGAAAAGACATACACCTATTTTTATTATTATACTAATCAATAGCATCTGGAACGGCTTATAAACATTTTCCACGATTCTCATAAAGTATTTGGGCTAGATAGCTAACTAGCATATTGCACTCAATATACCTACTCCACAGCAAACATATTACAACGTAACGTCCTATCCATCAAACGTCAAGGCTGAAAGGTAAACAAGGACAGGTCAAGGACCGCCACCCCATATACCCCCACCCCCCACCCCCCACCCCCCTCGGGTCAAACTTGATTGATTCCTTATTGACGCACGCACGCACGTCTTTCAAACGTTGATGCGTTTTGAGGGTAGAACATTTTTCATGTGAAAATATTGCTCATGTGACGTAACAAGCTATCAACCCTATGGCGCTGTGTAAATAACTTTTGGAAGTTGTAAGTTTGTTTTGGCTTGGGTATTTGATTAAGCTGGTTTTGTAAATTAAAATCTCTCTCAGTGAAATCAACAAACTGAAAAGAAAAGCTTTGACTTAACTGCAGTACTATGAAACAATGTGAGTATACCTACCGAAAATCATTTATAAAAATGTACTTGTGCGAATTTTCGTATCTACAGCTTTTGTATACCTTAAAAACGGTAGTCTTAAACCGAATAGGGGTATGGGTTTAGTATAACTGCCATGCCCCTAACAGGTTAGCCCGCTACCATCTTAGACTGCATCATCACTTACCATCAGGTGAGATCGCAGTCAAGGGCTAACTTGTAGTGGATAAAAAAAAAAAGTCTTAAACATGTGTATTTACATAACATGAGATATATAGAGAGATTATTATATAATGGCATATGTACCTACCTACTAAATGTAACTGACATTTAAAATTATTCTGAAAGCTTTTCCAAATTGGTATTAAAGGGAAATAATTTCCTACCAGTTGCTAGTAAAATTCATAGTTGGTAGTTAAAAATCGCTAGTGCAAGGAACTATAGTGTTTTAAAGTCAACTAGTTATCGATTAGGTTTGAAATACCATTCTTCTAAATCTCACGTTGCACTAAATGTTAACATAACACCCTAAATATTAAATACACGAGTATCTACGTCATAACATTAATATTCTCGTCGTCGCTATTTACAAACGATCAAGACGCCTCGGTCGCACTCTAGCTGAAATATTAATTCCCATCATATCTCGAATGATTGACGTCTGTCTACGCGGGATATATCCGTCACGGGTAAACACCCCCCACTCCCCCCTCCAATGAGGGTTCTTCACACTAGCTGCGTGAGGCAAAAACAAGAGTTACCTACATTCAGATATTACGCTCTAGACTTCTAGAGTGTAGATCTTGAGAGAGAAGTATTCTCATAATACTCGTATCTTAAATTATTCACGTATGTCTACGTGAGATATCTTCGTCATGGGTAAAAACCCTCCTTATATGGTTTTACAAATTGACGATGAGATGTTTTGACCACAAGATTTTGGTTACAGTTCCATGCAAACTATTAATTGAATTCCATAATATTATGCGCGTCTTAATTATCTTTTTAATGTAATTTTGGCATATTTTATTATCTGTTGGATGTTGGATGTTGTATGACAAGGATAAAAACCGGCCAAGTGCGAGTCGGACTCGCGCACCGAGGGTTCCGTACAAACCTGTAGTAAGTTTTAAATTAAATGTTTTTTTTAAATATTTGAGTTGATTGAATGAAAGGTAAATTGCGATTTACGATTAATGACGTATTAAAAAAAAACTACTTACTTGATCTCGTTCAAACCAATTTTCGGTGGTAGTTTGCATGATAATGTACAACATATATTTTTTTTAGTTTCATCATTCTCTTATTTTAGAAGTTACGGGGGGGGGGACACACATTTTACCACTTTGGAAGTGTCTCTCGCGCAAACTATTCAGTTTAGAAAAAAATGATATTACAAACCTCAATATCATTTTTGAAGATATATCCATAGATACCCCACACCTATGGGTTAGATGAAAAAAAAATTTTTGAGTTTCAGTTCTAAGTATGGGGAACCCCAAAATTTATTGTTTTTTTTCTATTTTTGTAAGAAAATCTTAATGCGGTTTACAGAATACATCTACTTACCAAGTTTCAACAGTATAGCTCTTATAGTTTCGGAAAAAAGTGGCTGTGACATACGGACGGACAGACAGACAGACAGACAGACAGACAGACAGACAGACAGACAGACATGACGAATCTATAAGGGTTCCGTTTTTGCCAAATTTGGCTACGGAACCCTAAAAAGGAAAAAGATACGCGCCGAATTGAGAACCTCCTCCTTTTTGGAAGTCGGTTAAAAAACGCACTTCCACTCAACACAACACTTATCTTTGTCGCTATTCGAATAATACAACATACCTACTTCGCTCATTATAATTTTATCACTCCGCGTCACGCCTTCAGTGTGAATCGCCCTTATCTTTTCACCCGTTCACCACCCATCCCTCCGGAGTGAAATATCTCAATCTTCAGCACGATTTATTGATTGATATATCGATTCTGAGAGCGCGTCCGAAATTTATGGCCTTCTATGTCGGTCAGATTTGATTTGGTTCCTAATAATAATGATTGTACTGTATGAAATAATTTTCAGTTCGGTGTTATTGTTTTGTTATATAAGTATTTGAAGACTTGAAGCTTAATTTTTATTTGACTGCTCAAAAAAAGGAGTGTTACGTTTTCAGGGTTCATGTCTTTGATAAATATGTATGTATGTGAACTGAATTGGATATAATTACTAGCTAATGCCTACTACTTCGTCCGCGTGTATTGTGGTTTTTCGGTTCCTGCGGGAACTCTTAAGACAACTCCACACCTATGTTTTCATAGGTGTGGAGTCTGTCTATGCCAAAGTAGTGAATGGTAATGGTAGAAATGGTAACTCGTTCTTAGAGGTCTTGACTCTCGGCTCTGCACTGGCCGGCGATGGGTTAAGAATTAAGATAACAAAGATAAAGAACAACATTGGACCTGTGTCCCGTTTTCAGCTTCCCAAAATAAGACTTTACACACAAAAATAAAACCGCCATCTCCCATGCACCCGCTCACCGCTGCAACTGACAAAGTATCCGAGTTCCGACGAAAATAGTAAACGATGTTTGACAAATAGCGAGCAGATGTCGCCGCGGCGTAGTGGGGGGCCCGCCTTAACGCTCACTACCAATTCACACCTCGTACGACGGAATTTTCATACTCTTTTGTGGTTGGCGGACATAATTTTAATGGTTTTTATTAGTACTTAACTTTTTGTTTATAAGTTTTCGAAAACCTCACTGATTCAGTAGTGAGCGGAGGTCCCGGGTTCGACCCTCAGCAGAATTTTTAATTTCTGAATTTTTTCTTGTCAGGTCGGTAGAAAGCTTCTGCCGAAACGTGAGGTGCCGTATTACATACCAGTGAATATTAGTAAATTGGTATATAAGTATAATTACATAACATTATTAGAACGTCAGTTATTTACATATGGTAGGATAAAATGCGGGACCCTGTGCTGGAAAAATGGACGTGACATTTTGAACTATTTGGAGCTGCCGTGGCTCAAACAGAAAGTACCCGCGTCGTAATTATGATATTCTCAAAATATAATATTACAGGTTCGACTCCCACTATAGTTTTTAAGGTATTGCATAGCTTCTATCGCGGGCCTTGAGCGTGGAGACCGAATCCAGAAATTCCGTAACGGAAAAAAACCTAACACTTTGGTGTAGCAACCAAAGTGTTAAATCATCTTTAATAGTCTTTTTATTTTCAACAACTTGAAGTCAACAACACAAGTAGTCATAGCAAGTTGATAAGAAATGCTATGCAATAGCTTTACCGCGGCAGTCTTCGAGCGCCACACGTCTTTTTTTTATATTATAGCGGAAAGATCTTTTGTTCTTAGGGGGCCAAATATAACAAGGCTTTATATTTTATATTTAATTTGAGATTTTTCATCGCCCACAGTAAACGTGGCAGTGCTTACAATTTTCACCATCTATTCCCAACATTTCTATTGACAGAAGAGCATCTTTGCTCTGACACTTTCTTTATGACATCTGACGTTTAGAGTTGACAGCTATACATCCGAGGCTTTAAACTATCTGCTCCTTTTTTATACCTTACCGTGCTAACTTTAAAGTTAAATTTTGTTTAATTCCGAGTTCGAATAACTTAGTCTTCGTCAGTTGCTCTTGCAAGCTTAACTTTGTCTGTTAAATTGACGTTTATGTGTTTGTGTTAGAGTTGTTTTTGGGTTGATTGGCAACTTTGCGGTAAATTTGCGTATCTTCAAGGTTGTTTTGATGGAGTGGCCCGTCAATTAAATAGTCGAGCGCTCAGTACGTCTTGTGTATGATTGAGTGCAGTGATGCAGATTTACTTTGAAGATACGCTTCTGTTGTGTTTCAGCTTTTTTTCGTTTCGAGCGGCTTTTTAAAGTACTTTTTAATTCTGGCCTTATAAATGTATACTTATTATGATATGTAGTCTATTCCAACTTATGTGCACAAGTTTTTTATTAAGTATTAAAATGTGTAAGTAGAAGTACCTGTTACCTAGAAGTACCTGTTACCGATTGTCATTTTTTTCTGTAAGTACTTGCATTTTAATTATTTCGAATCCGATGATGCCACTGACTTGTTTCCCGTTAATTTAGGTTTTTTTTAAAAACTCGTGGGAATTTTTTGATTTTTGAATAAAACGAGGGCTATGTCGACAAAAATCACAAAATTTCATTCATAATATCGAATAAGCAAATGGACTGAGTTTTCAATAGTAGGTACTTACTGCCTACGATAGCTGTATGAAATGCTAGCTGATGCCCGCGACTTCGTCCTTCGTCCGCGATTGAGGTTTTTCGGTTCCCGCGGGAACTCTTTAATTTTCCGGGATAAAAGTAGCCTATGTGTTAATCCAGGGTATAATCTATCTCCGTTCCGAATTTCAGCCAAATCCGCTTAGCCGTTCTGGCGTGATTGAGTAACAAACATACATCCATCCATCCAAACTTTCGAATCCATGCTATATAATATTATAAATGCGAAAGTGTGTCTGTCTGTCTGTCTGCTACGCTTTCACGGCCCATCTGTTCAACCGATTTTGATGAAATTTGGTACAGGGATAGGTTGTATTGTATCCCGGGTAAGGACATAGGCTACCTTTTATCCCGGAAAATTCAAAGGTTCCCGCGGGAATCAAAAAATTTATCTGTTTAACCGATTTTAATGAAATTTGGTACAGGGGTAGGTTGTATCCCGAGGAAGGACAAAGGCTACTTTTTATCCCGGAAAATTCAAGTGTTCCCGTGGGAATCGAAAAAACTTGGTCCACGCGGACGAAGTCGCGGGAATCACCTAGTTTATAATATTAGTATAGATCAATTACTAGTATTAAATAAACATCTTAAAAGCGGCTCTACATCACATAATTATAAGTAATATTTAGTTAGTCTGTCCGTCAGTCGCAATCCCAGTTATTTAACACAAACACGAGGGAGAAAAATCGATGATAGGCACATTGTCCGACCCACATCGACTTTGAGCTGTCAACTTTGATTGAATCAACTGTCTGTAGCATTGGAAACTCCTAGAGGCGGCAAACATGCAAATTATTTGTGTAATTTTATAATTAAAATAAGGACAAATCTATTTCTATAGATCATCGTAGGTATTTGAGGTGTCAACTTCGATTTAATCAACTAATCACAGCTATATCTTAACATTTAAATTTACATAAACCTTGTAGAAATAGCAGTATTATGAAACTAACAACTATTGAACCATGGAAAATAATTGACACACAAATCAACTTCTTTTAAACATAAAAATTTTTAATTGTCTGTCTATTAGTTACCTATCCGTTCACGCGTCGTTCATTCTGAATTCTGATTGAGTTTTTGGTACAGTTGTTGTCGGCACTTGCGTGCAGGTTTCATACATAATACATATGCATTGCGATGCATACCGGGCATTTTGAACTAGATGATATTATTATGTATAAAATAGAATAAAAAACCTTGATAATAGCAAGTACTATGTCATGTGTATTGCGAATTTATTAGCATACTTACTACTTAGGTAGATTAAGAAATAAAATAATTATAAAGAAAATCGATTTTGAAGCGTTATCAACCTACACCGACTTTGAGCTGTCAAGAGTGATTGAATCGACATCACATTGGCATTGGAGTGCCAAAGAGACGGCATGTAGAGTTTAACTAATAATAAATGTACGATATTAATCATTGACAGTTTTTATAATACTGGTAAGTACTTACGAAAAATTATTTTGACATTTTAGCGACAAGGTCAATTTAACAATAAGTACATGATAACATTTAAAATATTATAAAAGTAAGTACTTACTTAAAGTACCTATATATTTTTCAGCAATAATTTGAACATAAAAGTTACATAACAATATTTTTAATGATTACAATATTCGGTTATTAACATGTCACATATATTATTATTTGTGAATCATATTATCACAATATCATCGTTATATAATACATAGTAAATTGGTAAATGCGTTTTAAACTATTTAACCATTGTTGCTCTTTAGGTCGTCATCAATGAGCGATGAGGATCGTGAGTCGTGACTCATTTCCATAATTCAAACAATGGTAGGAGTTTATGATGCTAAAGCGAGTGGGCATTCAGTAAGCTATAGCATATTTCTCTATCAGAATGATATTGTATAGTGTCTGACTATTTCCTATGCAATATTTTAAACATAATGCAAAACTTTATTGCACTACCAAGTATTTAAGTAAGTTACTTGAATATCGACGGACAGTTTACACATAAAGGAAAGTAAATATATATCGCGGTGAACGTATCTATTGTGTTCGAGTTATTGCAAGGGGTCCGAATACTACGAGATAACACAATGTTTAGCCACCCAACGAGTCACGAGCGACTTTCCAATCCGAAAGGATTATGAATTATAACCTAATAGCTATTTACTATCTTATAACTATAGTATTTTATTCCATTCAAAATAATTATTATGTAACCAAACAATAAAGTCATACTGTCGTTGAGACATATTGTAATGTGAACAGGGTGTAAAGACAGGGTAGGCGTTTGTTACTTTATACGGAGATATCTTTTTAAATAAGGCAGGACCTTTAGAAATAAGAAGTATGTATTAATTTTAAAAAGGGTAAGCATGGTTATATACTTCTATGAGCTGCGCGCCACAAAATTATAGCGCTTACTTAGTCTTAGTCAACCATCAGCCTGTATGCACTGTTAGACTTGTAGTAGAAAATACTGTATCCTTTACGAAGGCGCGGGTATATATAGCGGCAGACAAAGACGTCCGTTTGCAGTAGTAGGTATGCAGTCTTACATGATAGCGGGCTAACCAGTTAGGAATATGACAGTACCCCTAATCTATTTCTCCATGGTACCAGAACGCTACACCGCTTGGCAGCACATCTTTGCCGGTAGAGGGGTAACAAGCCACGACCAAAGCCTCCCACTAGGCCAAAAAAGGCCTGCTTGCCTGTGTCCCTGTACGAGTTAAAATAATTGCAATATTCCTCTGAAGTCTTTATTGAACGTCGAACCTATGGAAAACAAAAGTTATCTTTGACTAAACACAACATATAGATCCTTCATAATAATTGTTAGTACAAACAACATAAAATATCCCGACTAGAATGTCCAACAAGAAAACGTCCGTCGCATAAACAGACTTACAGAAAAAAAAATACAGCCGCCTCTATCCTTTACAAAGGCGCGAGTAAATAAAGCGGCGGACAAAGACGTCCGTCTGCGCGCGACATCTGAGCGACGTGTGTCGACCCCCCCACCCCCCGACCCCTCGGCTAACCCACCCCACCCCCCGCCCGATAATGATGTTAACTCGCCAGGGCTGTGTCGCGTTTTTGACTGTTTTAAGGAGCTGCTCCTTGATTAGAGCTTATCTTGGTTTATTTAGAGTTAGACCTTTGTTCATGACTATAGTGAGTCTTGTTTCATTGTTATCCTACCTCATGATGATGCTTTTTTGTTTTTCTCAATTGAGTTGATGATGATTCATTGAATCAGCAACTTCAGCATTGGATTCAACTTTCAAACACCCTAGTGATAGAACATTTTACCTAAAAATGTACAAACTCATTTTGAATTTTTAGTTCATAAACTTAAATTCTTGAACGCATGATTACTTGAGCTTAAGTTCAAATTGTGGTCCACGTCCGAATTCCTCGCTTCTGGAAGCGGCTATGCGAATTTCTGAACGGATCAAGCATGCATCAAGTCCTGGGCAAAAACTAGTATGCTAGATCGAAAATTTGAAGATTTTTAAAGCAATATGAACCTATAATATTTATAATTGCAAGTGTATTGACCGTGTTAGTAATCTTTTACATTAATTTAAAATTTGTAGACGCCCTTGTTCAGAATTATCAACCTATATTATGGACGTCAAGTTACATCATAATATGTATAAGACTGCAATTTTGAAATCATACTGCTTTGAGGGAAGCCGTTTCCAAAACCTGCACAGTAAACAAATAAACTGAGAATATGTCCACTGCAACATCTCCGATCGATACGACAAACTGCAGAAAGCCAGGTGAGATACCAACTTATATCACAAAATGCCCACACGACGTTCCTTCAAATAAATACCGATCTAACTCGAGCTCGCTCAGTAAATTGTCTTCAAGAGCTGACCGCCCCCCCTTACCTAGGGGGTGACGGGCGATAGGGGACAGAGGTAGGGGACAGGGGCTGGGGCCAGGGGCCTGTGGGGGCAGACCCCCCGTTCGTCTTGCTTATGACTGACAGGCGGACAGCTTGAGTGATTGAGAGTGACTCGAGGTATAATGCGCTCAGGCGAGGCGCAGTCCCAGAGATGGCTGTAAGATTTACTGTCTGTCGCATGCAGAGGCACTGCGGCATGGCATGAATCAGATAACAACTTGATTCAATATTATATTGCATAGGTATCTTCTTACAAAATAACAACATTGATGGATGAATAACTAATTTTAAAAAATACGCATCGAATTGAGAACCTCCTCCTTTCTGAAAGTCGGTTAAAGACTCTAGATAACGACCGCGACTTCGTCGGCGTGGTTTGAGGTTTTTGGGCAATCCCGAAACTTCAACATTTTCCGAGATTAAAAGTAGTCTACGAATTTTCCGGGATGCAATCAATATCTGTACCAAATTTTGCTAGGATGACTAACTAGGCTAATATTAGTATTAATTGTATGTACGAGTAAATTATTTTGTCTAAAAAAATGTAAAAACTCTAGCAGCCATCTCTTACACTACCGGGCAAGATATGAAAATACTTTACAATATCATATCTCCATGTCCTATCTAAACAATTTGTAGCTCTACATTTCTTTGCATAGGGTTGCAATTTCCTTGGGATGTTAATGAAAATATGTTAGTTTAGTGCTGTAAAGTGGAATGCAGTGTTATGAATTAAAATATGGCTCGCTGTTTTTAATGCGCACTGCAAGGTGTTTGCAATTAGGTATCGTGTTACGGAATATGGTGTTATTTCATAGTCCATGCTCTCGTCTTGTTGCCTGTTAATACAAACGCACTATATGAAGCCCGCGGGTTCGTCCGCGTGGACTAAGGCCACGATTACATTTTGTACGTAATTTGTTTGTCTCACGTAATTCGAGTGTAATGAGTAAGTTACGTAATTACTAAGGATTTTTAAACCCCCTTGGGGAGTCAAATTTTCCTGGATAATATGTAGACTATGGCTGCGTTGCGTCATCACTTTTTGACGGACATGTTACTCTTAAATATCGCGCTAACGAACGTTAGTCAAAAAAAGAGTCGATTCACTATTTACCATGGATTAACACTAGTGAATCAACACTTGTAAAAGTTCTTACGTGTGTGAAAGTTTAAAGAACGTAAGTTACTATAACTAATGATTTGATCAGCTGGCTATTATCATCTTTGGGCATAAATTTCTTCAAAATTAGTAAATTCTTGGATGGATTCTTGGTTTTGGATGGTTCTTGAAAATATAGCAGACTAAACCCTTATAGTTGCAAAAGTATGCAGACGTACTTATTTTAGAAAAATCTATATCAAAATCAAAATAGACATACATAATAGTCGATTACATTTTATTCGAAGATTACCTATTAGAAAATTTAATTCCTATTCGATTCCGTTTAGATTTAGATTCCGTTAGATAATTCGGAAAAGGATTTGATTTCGGGGAGGATAACGTTGTCCCAAGTCGGTAATTGGATGGGTGACCGAATTTGGAAGTCCGAATTTGGTATTTTCGTCGCCCCCGTGCCTCGGAGAGGTTATTATCACTAAGTAGGTAACATCCGATAGTAATCGATAGAAACCACAGAAACCTAAGAGTTGAAACTGTAGATACTCTTAGTCAAGTCGTATGCGGAAGGACCTGGGAACCCACCGCTTTATGATCCCAAGGAAACCCCTGCCATAATGTTACTAATGGAAAGCGGGCACGACCCTCAGCAATGAGGAATACGATGCAGAGAAGACGGAGATAATTAGATTTTTATATTATATTTATATAACTGTTTTATCATACATAGTTGCTGGTATTATTCGCAATAAGTTTATCGCGAGACGGACCTGTAGCACGCAACGTATTACCTGTGACACGGACGGACGGACAGCTAATCCGCCGGCGCCTTTCATTACACCCCTTATTATTATATGTTTCTTTTTATTAACACGTCCAAAGGAATACATACATCGAGTCACTCGTCTGAGAGCTGTCGTAGCTCTCTCCCTTGATAAGAACGTGAAACGTTACGTGAACGTGAAAGTTAAATGTGACACGGACAGACACGGCAGTAACATTACTGTAGAGTTACTTTTCATTAACAACTCAATATGTTGACGGGCATATTCTTTGAGTCACTATAAACTTTTTAACCAAATAAAGTTTCAGAAGTGCTTTCAAATCGTTCAGTGGATCTAACACTGGTTCCTTGTCAAGGGCATTCACCAAGAAAAATTCTAGAAATAAATGAAAATATGTTTATTTTATGTGGGAAAACTTATGTCACTTATTGTAGAATGTTAGGACTCTATTACTGGTTCGGAAACTAGAACTCATGTTGTACTTAACTATACAAATAGTAATATTCTAAGCAGAGTTTACATAACAATCTTATTCGTATACCATGAGTGAAGAGAAGGCAATTTAACTTTCCTTTTGAGTTTTTGAGGCCCATTGGTCCTGCATGTTATTGTAACCCGCCATCCCTTCGATTGCATGGGCCGTGTTGCTTAACGGATACGTTCGAGGAATGAGGGATCGCTATTATTTCTATAATCTACTTAATGTTTTGACATGCAATACATGAAATTACCTTGCGAAGTTATATATGATACAAAAAATTGCAATAAGTACAGAAACGTCCTATTTTGACGCCCTTCCAGGTGCAGTGGTAAGCGCAATGATCGCGCTAGAGGTCGTAATTTATGTACAAAATAAAAAATAATAAAACGAAATTGTAGGTCTGAATACGCTCTACAAGTTTGATACTAGACATTTTTTCGATATCTTTCACGAGAAAAAGAAAATAGCAAAAAACAAATTTCACAATTTGATTATCTCAATAACGATGAACGATAGGTGAAAAATGTAAAGGACTTTTTGTAGATCGTAAAAAAGCAACACAAAAGTATTGCATCAAAATTTTCGTATCTCAACGGAGAACCGAGTTATTGTGAAAAAACTGAATTTAACCCTTTTTTCAAGATCACGGAAAATGGACATAGGAAATCTTGGTCGATAATTTGAAGTTAAGATTTTCTAGGGCCTTCCCCAGTAATAGCTAAAAAGCCTTCTCGGTTCACATGCATTTCCAAATGTATATAATGACTGGACTATTCCACGTTCACACAGAGTGATAGAAATTAACCGCAACGGTAAAAAGCTTTATTGAAACTTGACCGACCATTCCTCCTGACAGAACGCAAAATGCAGCACTGAAAGATCTACAGCATACATTGGTACCAGGAAGCAATAAAAAGCATGGAGTTGTGTGATAGGTATCAGTTGTACCTCAGCTCCGAACATCTCAATGAAAAACAGAACGTGTCTGCGACTCAAGTACACTTTATAAGCCTACCTGCTTAAATAAAATGTCCGAAGACGCAAATTCTCTTCGGCATAAACGCAAGCGTCTAAACAGTGTCCAATCGTTGTTTATTGAGCCACACACTAAGCTGGTAACACCGCACGTCGCCGGGAATCGAACACGCACCCACCTACGACACTTATTTACAACACTACTCGAGCGATATATTCCGAATCAAATTGTCGAAGGATCATCGTGTCGGACTCCCACGCTAAACAACTTTACAAAAGTGTTCATTTACTCTAAATTGGGCTTTAAATTAAGAGAAATAAAATGCATGCTAAATGTATAGTGGTTTTGCTAAGTGGTGAATAATTTGCGACCTCTTAATAGCTTATTTGCGCTTGGTACTTCACAGCCGCGACTTAATGTATGTTTGTTTTTATTGAGCAACCTTTAAGTGATTGATTGAGTTGATAAATTGATTGATTGAATGATAAATTTCTGCCCAAAAATTTTAAATTAATAAATAAAGCACAAGTGGATATCGCAAACATGACGGCCTCGACCTCTAAATTTTTCTTTTAAAATAATTTTTTAACCGACTTCCAAAAAAGGAGGAGGTTCTCAATTCGGCACGTATCTTTTTTTTTTTTTTTTACTACAAATAAATAGTACTTAAAATCTTATTGAAAATCATTAAGGAAGATTCAAAGCTTGATTCAAAGATAATTTGTGAAAAATATAATTAGTTTAATAATAAATTTTGTGAAAAATATTCGAAGATAATTTACCGTAGCGATGCAGCGTCGGTCTTTTTGTCCCGCAGCCGCTAATTATTTGACAGTGAATCAATAAGAAGTATATGAAATCAGGAGGATATTGGGCAGTGCTCATGAGTCATGAAAATTACTGTTGCTGTATTATTAACAGACTTCAAAAAGGATTTTCTGTTTTCGACCCATATGTATGTAGGTATGTTTTTTTGTTTGTTGACAATTTTTTTTGGAACGGAGTTCCTTATCGCGCGTTGCGAAAGGGGGCTAGACGGAAAAAATTAAGACCAAAAGTTGTAACGACACTTTTTATGAAAAGATGATTTTGGTTGCTATGACTACATGTGTTGTTGACTTCAAGTTGTTGAAAATAAAAAGGCGAAATAATTTTAAAGAATTAAGTTTTCAATAGTTCCATTAGAATAAGAATAGCTATTCCAAAGAATAACTAGCCTATGTATGTATATAAAGTTCCTTTCGATTCATTAATGAAGGAATTGTAGTAAAATTTACACAGAGAAACACGCGCACGCCGCACGGCTTACAACTATAGCAAAAAGTGTCGTTACAACTTTTGGTACTTCGTTCCATCGGATGACCCTTGACACCTCTCAAGTTTTTTTTGTCTATACCTACTACATACATAATACCTGTAAAATATTATACAAAACAGGCAAGAAATCTGAATCTAACCCTTCCGATTCAATTTATGTGCGGTACGGTCTACGGAACCCCAAAACTGTGAGTAAGTCTCCCGGCGCGGTCGCGGTTAACTAATTATGTCAACCGTCCGTCAAGAGCTGATTGAATCAAGGGGGCGTCGGGTCACTGGCGCACTTGTAACAATACCTACTGAAGCTACTTAAGAGTTCATTGATTGTTCAGGGGCCATACTGCCAACTCAAAAGCAATACTTAAGCAAAATTACTCAAAATGACAGTTGATGTCACATACCTTGACGTTCCTAAAATAGGGATTATAATTTTTCTAAAACAAGAAAGTCAATCTTAATGAAACAATATGTCTTTAAGAATTGGTAGTCTGGCCCAAGTTCAGGTCAGTGAAAAGAATTAATGACTAGATGATGCTAGATTTCGTCCTTGGTAGGATTTGAAGAAACCTAGGAACTGTTTAATATTACGGAAAAAAGAAGCTCTACGTCTTTACTGTCTTTCCGCGGGAATAAAAAAACGTTAATTTCGCTTTTACCAAAACAACAAAAAACAAGTTTAACAGTTTTTAACCCTGTAACACACGTCAGCCGTGACATTGAACTGCTGAACCCTCAATTGAATCACCACGTGATTGACGTGCCTAATTAGCCTGCGGGACTTTTCGACCCCGCGTTACTCGCTAGAAAGGGTTAACTTGTTTACAAACATAAAGTTCTTTGTGTCACAAAATCGCGAACAGGTTTTTTGTATCGTACCTAAGACAATTATGTAATATTAAGGATTATATAAATACTAGATGATGGCCACGACTTCGTCCGATGTTTTTTGATTCCCGCGGGAACTCTTCAATTTTCCGGGATAAAAAGTAGCATACGTCCTTCCCCGGGATGTAACCTATCTCTGTACTAAATTTCATCAAAATTGGTTGAGTAGTTGGGCCGTGAAAACGTAGCAGACAGACGGACGGACATACAGACCGATAGACACGCTTTCGCATTTTATAATATTAGTTTGGAATAGTATGGAATATATTAATAAGGATATTGGATATAGAAGTATGGACAAAGGTCACGAAAAATGTTCTCGCGAAGTTTGACGTCTCACTCCATTATTATCCGATTGAATCGGCCCTTGACGGACGGTTGACAGCCCTGAGTCGTTTTGCAGGCAGGTAGATAAACATTCATACAGACATGCTTTCGCATATGTATTATATTAATATTAGTATGGAAAACGATATTAGTATGTATAACGATATATTGTCTAGGTTACGATAAATCTGAATTTCAATGCATCATAGTATAAAATAGTAAAAGTTTTATACGTAATAACATGTGACGCGGTCGGCTGTCATTCGCAGTATACGAGTGATACGAGGTTGCACGCTGAATATATAATAATATTAGTTGTTGTAGTCAGATAATATTGTAGGAGCTGTCTGTCCGTCCGTTGCTGTTGTGACGTGACAAGACTTCCTGACGGCTCGCGCAGGTGGGGCGATGCAATTGAGCTGCGGATACATACATAAGCGGAGCGGATAAAGTAATGATGATGCGACTTCGTCCGCGTCGATTGAGCTTATTTGGTTTCCGCGGGAACTCTTAAATTTTCCGGGATAAAAAGTAGCCTAGTAGTATCATTCAAGATTATAAACTATCTGTGTACCAACTTTTATCCAGATCTGATCAGCCGTTCTTCCGTGAATGTGCAACATTCATCCATCCATCAAAATCATTTATATTATTAGTATAGAAGTATATATATATAGATAATATTGTAAAAGGCGTCTTTTCGCTTTCGCTTTAACACTTTTCACACTCTCTTTTTGTGCACTTTTCTATAAATATTGTCTGTTAGATTAGTCAGTAATTTCTGTGAACGATAAATTAGAAATCGCCTATGCAATGTATCCTCAGCCTCAGCTGTTGAGTTAACTCTGCAATCTGACGCATCATTCCTGCGTCTGAGTTGATTAGCGGTGCCAACGCAGGCGCTCTTGCGTACCGAGATATTTATTCGCATGTGTTATTATTTATATTATACTAGCGGATGCCCGCAACTTCGTCTGCGTTGTTTGAGGTTTTTTGGTTCCCGCGGGAACTCTTTAATTTTCTGGGTTAAAAAGTAGCCTTTGTGCTATTACAGACTATAATCTATCTCTGTGCCAAATTTCAGCCAGATCCGTTCAGCCGTTCGGGCGTGATTGAGTAACAAACATCCATACATCCATACATACATCGATACATCCATACATCCATCCCACCTTTCGCATTTAAGTATAATATTAGTAAGATTCGCAAGTGTAAATAATAAAAAAAAAAAAAAAGATACGCGCCGAATTGAGAACCTCCTCCTTTTTTGGAAGTCGGTTAAAAATGTTAGGATTCTACTCAACGCGCACTTGAAAGCTACTACGAGTAGATACTGGTGGCGCAAGACTGGTGCGAGTGGAAGTCCCTAATGGATTTCAGTTATCTATGTCGATTGTCCACTGACCACTGACTAGATACTACAACGAAAATCTATCATACTGATATTATAAATACGAAAGTGCGTTTGTTTGTTAGTTTGTCCTTCAATCATGCCGCAACGTATCGACGTGATTTTGGGCATGGGTATAGTTGAGGAAGTGGAGAGTGGCATAGGCTACTATTTTCCCCGGAAAATTAGGGAGTTCCCACGTTCCCATCAGCTAGTATTATATGGAAAGGCCATCCAAACCTTTATCCTTTGTTTGCAAGTGAAATATAAGACAATTGGATGGTTATTTCAGCAGCGGTAGTTAAAATACAAAATGGCGGCTTCAGTATAGCGGTTTCGCATTAGAAGTCGCCCAAGTTGTCCCGCGAGCGACATAACGCCAAAGAACTGCACTCATTTGCATTTTCTATGCTGACTTCTACTTCGAAACTGTGTGTACCCCCGTTCTAGCCATGCGGGGGGTTTTCTTAATAGTATAAGATACTAGACGATGCCCGCGACTTTGTCCGCGTGGATTGAGGTTTGATTTTGATTCTCGGAGAACTCTTGAATTTTCTGGGATAAAACTGATGGGTCGTAAAGCGTAGCTAATAGATAGACAGACGGACAGAGAGACCGACAGACACGCTATTGCATTTATAATATTGAGTAGGTGTAGATTTATTTACTTCATGTATAATATGTCCACCGTAAGATTGTAAAAACCGTAAGATTGTAATCTAACGCTTTTTTTTTCGGTAGATTGTAAACAGTCGAAAGATTGTGAACCGTTCAATGTTCTAAGTGTAAATTTTTGAAATATTCATTGTATTTTCGTTTTCTTGTCTCTTTCTTGTAGGTTAGGTTAGGGTTCGACATAAATAATCAGGTAGTGCCCTTAGGTTCTGTCGGGTTAATAAACCTAACAGATTACAATCTACCGAAAAATAATGCGTTATATTGTAATCATTCGACAGTTTGCAATTTCGCGAGTTAGATTATAATCTAACGGTTTTTACAATCTTACGTTGACATATACTTATGAAATGTCAAGACAGAAGGAAAGACGATTCTACTGATAACCGAGTTTCATGCTGGTTCTTCGCAGTAGGAATGGCATGCCAAACCAGTAGTAGATTCACTCGACGATTCAAAAGCACTTGTCAGTCTCCTTGAGCAAAAATAAAAACCGGCCAAGTGCGAGTCGGACTCGCGCACCGAGGGTTCCGTACAAACCTGTAGTAAGTTTTAAATTAAATGTTTTTTTTAAATATTTGAGTTGATTGAATGAAAGGTAAATTGCGATTTACGATTAATGACGTATTAAAAAAAAACTACTTACTTGATCTCGTTCAAACCAATTTTCGGTGGTAGTTTGCATGGTACTGTACAACATATATTTTTTTTAGTTTTATCATTCTCTTATTTTAGAAGTTACGGGGGGGGGGGGGGGGACACACATTTTACCACTTTGGAAGTGTCTCTCGCGCAAACTATTCAGTTTAGAAAAAAATGATATTACAAACCTCAATACCATTTTTGAAGACCTATCCATAGATACCCCACACCTATGGGTTAGATGAAAAAAAAATTTTTGAGTTTCAGTTCTAAGTATGGGGAACCCCAAAATTTATTGTTTTTTTTCTATTTTTGTAAGAAAATCTTAATGCGGTTTACAGAATACATCTACTTACCAAGTTTCAACAGTATAGCTCTTATAGTTTCGGAAAAAAGTGGCTGTGACATACGGACGGACAGACAGACAGACATGACGAATCTATAAGGGTTCCGTTTTTGCCAAATTTGGCTACGGAACCCTAAAAATTGAGTTTGAATTTGATGCAATTTCGCGGGAATGCCTCGTAATGGCGTCTACAGTGTTCACTAGAGTCACAGATCAAGTAGACTGCATAGACATGCAAATGAGTGCACTTCTTTAGCTGCACTCCATCGTTACGGCGCCCGCGGGACACCTTGCTTGACTGTACCTAACGTGGAACCGGCGATTCGCATGAACCATTTTCTTCATCGTGCTTAAGTAGGTTTTACATGAAATAATTCATTTAAAGAAGGTTTGGTAAAGTTTAAATCTTATCTTACCTTGGAAATAGTTTATTTTCTAAATGGATGGATGGATGTTTGTTATTCAATCACGCCAAAACGACTCAAAAGATTTGGATAAAGTTTGGCATGGATATAGTTTATAGTCTGGAATAACACATAGGCTACTTTTTATCCCGGAAAATTTAAGAGTTCCCGCGGGAACCAAAAAATCTCAATGATCAATCCACGCGAACAAAGTCGCGGGCATCAGCCTTTATAATTTATCACTAGCCATCTTCATGGTTCGCTGAGTGAACCCTGAGCCTTCTTTTAAGAAAAAAAACGGGTGTTATTCTGAAAAAAGTTGTATGTTGTAGTGAAGTTGTTAGCTATACTTTAAACTTACACCTATTTTAAAGTCAGTCCTCAAGTCAGTCGGGATTCCTGTAATCAAGCGGTGGTCAACTGAACGGTTCAGAGCTCGCGTGTCACGGCTTTGCGTCACTCCCGACACTTCTTAGAGGCGGAAAGACATCCGCTGCAAGAGAATCAGTAAACTGGGGAACAATTTACCTGTTTTGGCGTCTTCTTTAGGACTGAAAGATCTGTCTGTTTGTTTGTAAGACAGAGGATTTGACTTTATTAGATTTGCACTTAGTAGTTACTAGTTACTAGTCGTCCCGCGACTTTGTCCGCGTGGACTACACAAACAAACCTTTATTTTACTCCCTTAGGGTTTTAATTGAGGATAATAATTTAATTTTCAAAAATGCTTTCTTAGTAGATGTCTACGTCATACCTAATAGTTATCTGCATGCTAAATTTTAGCCCGATTTGTCCAGTTGCGTGGAATCTGTCAATTCGCTCGTGTGCGAACGTGGTGGACTATGGCCAAACCCTTGTCATTCTCAGAGGCTGTAGTGAGCCGGTAATGGTTTGAAGTGAGTACGAATGGGAAAAAATAATTTTAGTTTTTAAAAAACTCACTCGTCTGGTACCTACTCAAGTTAAAAAAAGTGTTTTTAAAGCTTCCTATTCCGGATACGTCCAGTTTTGGCAGTTGGCCTCTGTAATTGAATGACGCAATCAATAAATTGGTTTATCAATCTGATTGATGGCGAGTCGGTTGAATCATGGTCGCCTCGAGGATTTGAAATGTTATCAATACATTGATATACCTACTTATACCCGAGATACGTTTCTAAAACTACTAAATTAATTTGAGTCATAAATACACTCGCCGGCATATTTAGCGGAATATAAAAAAAAGGTTTGATATCAGTATCATATTATAAGGTTGCTGGCTGGTTTATACGTCATTTAATTTAAAAAGAAATATTTTCAAATTAAGAAAACAACTGAACATCACATTTTATGCAATTGTTTTAATTTTATTCAAATACACCTTATCTGGAGCGAACTTCGAGTATTTCTTCCTTCTGAGTTTGATTTAAAATTTCATTGAAATTCTGTTTTTTGTTAGTTTTTTTAAATCGCGTATCTTTCTGGAGTTGATGACTGAAACTATCGCAAAAGGAGACCATTGCCCGCCATGCTTCTTCTTTCACCAGCATTGCCGCAATAACGGCAGGTGGTGAAAGGTCTCTACCTATGTGATTGACTGAAACACTACGCTCGTTCTCCCATGCAAGACACTCTTCGAGCGTGTGCTGTGCAGTGTCCCGATCCTCTTCACACCGCCCTCCTAGCGGGGCAGAGGCACCGGGGCACGGAGCAGTTGTCAAAATACTCAATAATTGTCACGTACTTTTAACCGACTTCCGAAAAGGGTGAGGTTCTCAACTAAGCGCGTATTTTTATTAAAGTTTTCTAAGGAGTTGTGTATCTTTGCGTTTTTACATCGATGTATATCTATGATTTATTGACGCTTGCAATATCCTCGACCAGCCAATCCATCTTCACGTCTTATTCCACGTCGTATTCCTTTTACGGCGACATCGATAACTTGTTGAATTTTAATTCAATTCCCGTGTTTTTTCGTGTGTCCGATTAATTGCGTCGAGTTTATAATCGTTGGTACACGATTTTATCGATTTTATTTTTATTTGTTCTTACTTTATTTACTAAGGACATTTTTTTTCAAGAGTGAAACCTGTCGTTGATTGAAATGTATTTTTTTTTGAAAATTTAAATGTATTTTTGGAGTTTACTCCATATGAATCGAGTTTCATATATAAGCCCGGGGTATGAAAATTTATGGGGAGTAAAATCAAACTTTCTCCGTTACGTTACGTTACGTTATGTTTATGTTTCCATGGTAACACTTTTTATGTTTCCATGACTATGTAATGTTTATTGATGAATATAAATTATATAATTAATATAAATAGATGTATCAAGCATGCTTTCCCTGCTACCCTCATTTCCTAATCGTAATTTCGTAAAGAGCAAACTCGAGTCGTGCGTCCGAGCTGACACACTCAATTTTTTTTAATCCTTTAAATTCCTATCCTCATCTAAAACGACTAATTAATGAGCTTAGAGCTTAGAGCTAAAATTGCATGTTAGTCTATTGCTGCTATTAATATTGTAGCCAAAGAAAGCTTAAGGTCATATGGATGTATATTCAGATTCGCAAATCATACACGTTATCAAGGTCCGACGCCTCGATCGCATCATAGCTCGGTTATTTGTTGCTCTTTGTTTCATGCGCGCTATACTTTATGAATTTCTATTCATATGTCTGAGTTTCAGGGCTGACAATTAGTACTCACCACCACAACCATGATGGCGCCTGGTGTATTTTTTCCATCCGCGTGGTGTAAGTTTTTTAATTTTGCAGGCATTTCTTAATTTTTCGGGATAAAAAGTAGCCCATTTCTATTTCCATACTTACCACATTTCATCACAAGCGGTTGAAAAGATGGGCCGTGAAAGCGAAGCAGACAGACAGGGACACTTTCGCATTTATAATATTAGTAGCTGATGCCCGCGACTACGTCTGCGTGGACTGAGTTTTTTTTGGTTCCCGCGGGAACTGTTTAATTCTTCGGGATAAAAAGGAACCTATATGTGTTATTCCAGTCTATAATCTATATGTGCAAAATTTCATTCAGATCTGTTCAGCCGTTCTGGCGTGATTGAGTAACAAACATCCATCCATACATCCATACATCCAAATCCATCCGTCCAAACTTTCGCATTTATAATATTAGTATAGAAGTATAGACTCGCTGATGCCCGCGGCTTCGTCCACGTGGATTGAGGTTTTTTGGTTCCCGCGAGAACTTTTTAATTTTCCAGGATAAAATCGACCCTATTTAAACGTCCACTGCTGGACGAAGCTAGAAACAGAAAAACAGCACCAAGACCGACACCCGCTGCAGAAATAACGAAAGTTTTGTTGTAACACTAAATGAAGTGGATCAGAGTGACTAAGGCAACATTTATTCCCGAGGAAACTGTTACATTTTCCGGGACATAAAGCCTTTAGATATATATCTCTAGAGTTCTTCAACTATTTTAATGCAACAGAGCACGTTGATTTGTTGCGGCGGAAGGACAAACCAACGATGAAACCCTACAGTCACACCTATACTAATCTATACTTAATACTAGATGAAGCCCGTGACTTCGTCCGCGTGGATTAAGTTTTTTATGCCGGAAAATTAAGGAATTCCCGCGGGAACCAAAAAAACCTCAATCCACGCGGACGAAGTCGCGAGCATCAGCTAGTTTAAAATACAATATTATGTTGACAGCCCTGTGCGTCAGGAGATGTGCATCGCGCATCAGTCAGCGCGGCGCTCGGGGGAACAGGTTCGAGTCCCTGATGCGGCCGATAGCGCCGCGTATGATGAGATCATGCCGATTATGCGCCGACTATGAATAATCCGCTAATGTGTGTGGAAATAATACAGAAATGCGGCTAAATTGCTTGGCTCCACTTGCATTGACTATATTTTTAACTAGATGATGCCCGCGACTTCGTCCGCGTGGTTTAAGTTTTTTTATCCCAAGGGAAAATCCTTAATTTTCCGGGATAAAAAATAGCATATTCCCTTCCCCGGGATAAAAACAATCCCTGTACCAAATTTCATCCAAATCGGTTGAATAGATCGACCGTGAAAGCGTAGCAGATAGACAGATAGACAGACAGACAGTCAGACACACTTTCGCATTTATAATATTACATAGTATGGATTAGTATGGATATGGAATCGTTAAAATAGATCTTTCTCCTTAGCTGCTCTTTTAGTGGTACCAAGTGGCTACTAGTACCATGAATCTCATGCGATAATTTAAAAGCAACTGTATTAGTTTATTTGAATAATAAACATTTGAGTTTGAGTTTAAGTTTCGTCTCCAACTTGGAATAAATTTGTAATAGTGTGGCAGTATCTCAAAATTGTATTAAATCAATTAGGTGCCTATGGACCTAAATAATAGCTATTAAATCGTATTAGTAGAAACTAAAAAAATACTACAAAAAGTTCAACTTTGAACTAAAATATGATGCCCGAGATTTCGTCTGCAAAATTCCGTGCTTCAAAAAACCCTTTTACCTTTAAAAAAAGTTGCTTAGTAAAAAAAACACATCGTCTATTATTTTTTTCTAAAAATTATACACCCATCAATTAAAATAATACCTGACTATTTATTATTATTAAGTAAAGGCGCTAACGAAATTATTATGAAAAATAACTTTTCAACCCAACCATCTGTCAAGTTGGGGACCACCTGATCTGATCATTACTCTTAAATGCTTGGGAGCAATAGATGATTCAATTTGAAGTCAACACCTCAAAGGGCTTACTACCATAACTTAGACCAGTATTATTCTAATGCTGTTGACGCTTTTATTTCAGATTTCAGATGTATAATCAAAGTTTAGGGACCTGGATGTCGAGGACGTTTTAGGGACGACGTGATGTATGTATGATGTGTATGTATTTTTATTTAGGTAAAATCTTGCAACTGAATTTTAAAACAGTAATCCCCAAACGATTGAGCAGACATTTTGCAGTTTGGATGAAAATACATGACTATATACCTGGAATTTTAATTCGATTCCAGATTTGACAATTTCAGTGTTGCAACGTTATGACAAGTAGATACTTACTAAATAGTGACGTTGCGGAATTATTCGATACGGAAATAGTTATATTTCCGGATCAATTCCTCTCGTTTATAGTAGTATATCTAAACAACTACTACTTTAATAGAAACTAAGTATATCAGGAAATTAAATATTTCTGAACGGATAATTTAGTTATGACGATTAATTTTATTACGGATCTGAGAGTTTTCTTTAATAATTGTGTGTGAAATAAATAAATAAATGTGATCATGAAGGAACATAGACGAACAAATAGATATATTATGGTATTATTTTATTTTATAAATCGTCGCTGTCATCGCTATCGCGATCGCTGTCACTTTCTGTAACATTTATTATAAATGTGTCTGTGATATTGTCAATTAAGTTTTTTAGCACACCTATAATACGGGTATCAACTAAAAGGGTGTGCTGAAAAGAATTTGAAAAATTTAATGATATCACACTACATTCAATATAAGGGTCGACAAAAACTGGCTTTTAAAAATGGCTTTAATGATTTATTAAGACTACGGGGACGAAGGAGTATTATCTAGTAAAGATTATAAAAATCAAAACAAGAGCGCGCCCAGGATTACAATAATACTGCTTTTAGCGATGGTGGTAAGCCGATGGGCCCTTGTTGGGATCGAGTAATCGTCGAGCATCTGAACATGATTGACCGAGTGCTGTCAGATTTAACAACAGGTTTCGGGCGTGATGAATAATATTATAATTACCATGGGAAACACTTAGGGCTACTTCATAATATTATTAAAAACTTTTTTTTTTACGCCACTACAAGTAAGCCCTTGACTGCAATCTTACTGGATGGTAGAGATCTCAAAGGTCTTCAAAAAAATTGACTTAAAAAAAAAAGGCTGGATATTTTTATTCAGCTGGAAGACTGTTTTTAAAGGAATCTTTACAATGTGAAGTATCACTTATATAGGTATGTAGTTAAAATCATACTAGGTGATTTGTTCGCGTGGATTATCTCCCCCACCAAGAGTAAAGTAAGTAAGTAGCCCATATCTTAATCGGTCGGTCGAACAGACGGGCCACTAAGCCGTAGCAGACGTTATATTTCTAATACCTTCCTTCCAACGCACGAATTTTCTGCCAGTAAGTACAACAACAGTGATTAAGCATCTTCTACGTAAGCGCGCTCCAATCTAGACTTCATTGCTATTGCCCATGAATATTGTCAAGCGCTAGCTTATTCTGCAAAAAAGTAATATTAAAAGGCTCTACCACGATTGGCCACCGTGGCCGAAATTTGGTCGTAAAATATCAGTGTGTACGCAACCTTACCTCTGTAAATGTCTTAATATCAATAAGAACGGGCGCAGGTAGGCTTCACCGCTCCACTAATGCCCGAACAAACATCAATCAATCAATGCTTGATGTTTAAACTTGAGGCAAAAATTGACTTAGCCTCGACACGACGGCTTTCTGTAGATAAGCCGTTTATAATTCCGAAAGCAGATTAAATAATACTGGAGTTTAGCTAAAATACGTAGCCGTTGTTGGAGTCTACCTTAGGGCCTCCGCCCACGGCAGACTTTTTGCATAAGTCCGATAATCGAGCTGACTTTATCACCTACTCAATGTCCGAACCTTTCATTTTCCACCGACAATCGAATCGGCCGATTTTGATTTTGCCCGACTTTCTGTATGGATTAATTTAACCGTTTTTTTAAAATATCTTTATTTGTTTTTACAGGGCTTTTAAACAATCAATCAATCAATCAATCGATCAAATCATTTATTCAATATAGGTACACTGTAGGTACACTTATTGACGTTAAAAATTACTTACTTATAAAACGTAATGGTGATAATCGGTTACGGTATCTTAAAACTAAAGCTACGAGGGTTCCAAACGCGCCCTGGTCTGAGAAGAGCCCACAACAAACTCAGCCGGGGGTTTATTATTTTTTTTATTATCACCATCTCACAAATCATCTTAATCAGGGAACTATCAGAGCCATTAGAGCAAATTATTGCCAAGCTTCCTTGTCGTTTAGGTAATCCTTTACATGGTAATAAGATTTTTCAATGAGTTTACGATTTACATTAACTTTGAACTTATATCAATTCGGCTCATTTAGAACATAAATATAGTAAGGTCCACACTACACCAAAGTGAAACGGAAAGCAAAAAGCTTGGACAATACGTATTGAGAGCTAAGGTCGTTGCGCGCACGATTGCGTGAAGTGTTTATTTTCGTGCCGCGCTCTCACTCGCCGGTTGCTTGACAGGTGTGCGACTAATGACGAGTGACTTTTGTATGACCCGATGTCCTAGGTGAGCGACAAACTTATCTACGCGACAACGTAGGTCACGTGAAATGTACTTAAAGGTTGAAGGGTTTAATTCAAAATTCAAAAGTTTTTTATTCAAATAGACTTTTTACAAGTGCATAAGAATAGTCGAATGAATCTACCACTGGTTCGGAATACCGTGCCTACCGAGAAGAACCAGCAGGAAATTCGGCGGTTAATATTAGTTCATCGAATCGGATAGGGTAAAATTGCCGATTGCTTAAATTAGAACCAATTTTTATGCCTGTTTTTATTGTTTTTTTAAATATATATACCTACTAGCGACGCTGTCACGGGGTCAGATAAGTTTGACTCTGTTTATTATTAGGCTGTACCTACTCTATTTATTATTACTTACATTTGTAAAACAAAATAAAGATTCATACAACACATCACAGAAAACAATATTTCCTTGACTTCCACTGCATAGGTAATTAGCATCTTTCAGTAAGCGGGTTGACAATTTAACTGGTCGAAACCGAACCTGTGACCGACGGCCGATGACTGACGACCACTGACACGCGCCCGCGGTGGTCTTGACACCAGCTGCCAAGCGTGAATGTGCCAAGAAAACACCGAAGAACCCGAGTTAAAAAAGTTTCGCGTTTAATTTTAGAAAAAATATTTCTCAACTTATTTAGCTGCCAGTAATAAAATAGCCCTGGGTGGTCTCTGAATACAATCACAGTAACATCTAATTACCTAATTAAAAATTATGTTTTTTTTGAAGTACAAAATAGTGTATTTTCAACCCAACAAATAATTATAGTGGTATGAATTAGGAATAGTCATGGAACAAAAATAACAAATATTTGCTTTGAGATGAGTAAGGAATAGAAATGGTTTGAGTTAGGAAATAAAAATTAGTGGGATGCGATGATGTGTGAATTGGGATGAATACGGAACATCTCATATTTTTCTAATATTAATATCTTATCACTTTGTATTATTATACCTATCAAGTACCTATGGTATTGGATAATGAAATGAAAATAAATGTTTATGTATTTCACGTAGAACCATTAGTATCAATTGTGACATGACTGGACTCTACCACCGGTTTGGAAAGGAGTTTTACTGAGAAGAAACGGTTAGAAACTCAGCAGTAATGTTTATACCTGCTTAACAGCCGGAAATGAGGTGTGTAAATAACAATTTTAGACGATAAATAATTTAATTAAGTAAATAGCGCTGAATTGATTACGTATCAATCGTTATAAATTGATAGAGATCCTATAAAAATTACAAAACATTCATCTTACAAAAAAATACAAAAAAAATTATTACACTTTCTTAAGTTAACCCCTAACAACAAACAAACTCTTCAGCTTTGTAATATTGGTACAGACAGAGATTAAACAAAATTTTAGAAAATACCAAAGTTTAAAAGTCAATACGAACTAAATTTTCGCCGAGTTTAGAATTCATAGTAGCAAAAATAGTTGAAAATGTTAGTAACGAACAGTTTTGACACACCAGCGTTTACGATTTCAATTCAAACGCCCGTCACCGTGACGCCAGAGTGACAGCGTGGCGTACACACGCAGATCGATGTTTGAGTTTATGTCAAAACTGTAGTTTCAATTTAGATATTATGTTTGTAATAATTCAGGTTTAGGTTAAACCCAACTGAATTTAAAAAAATCAAAAAAATATTTTTAGTGATTATTAAATAGAGGTTTTTTTTATTCACTACAAGTTAACCCTTGTCTGCGACTTCACCTGATGATGTGTGTTGATGCAGTCTAAGATGGTAGCGGGCTAACCTTTTAGGGGCATGGGAGTTATATAAAACCCATACCTATATTCGGTTTCTACACGGCATCGTACCGGAACGCGAAATCGCTTGGCGGCACGGCACGTCTTTGCCAACGTCAGGGTGGTAACTGGTTACTAGCCACAGCCAGAACCTCCCAACGGGCAAAATCCCAAAATTACCAATAAGTATACACGTCGCCTGTTAGTTTTATGTTCGAAAACCATTAATTAAAACTATCGATAGAATTAAAAAGCTAGTTTTATTTTTTTATTATTATGATCGATGTATTCATAACTCCAACGATTAATTTCGAATCATTGCTCTATCGACAGTTCCCAGTAAGCGAAAACGAAAGACAAAAAAAATGAAAAATACAAACCGAATAAAAAACTCAATAAAAAGACAGAACCATCAATCAGTTACTCGAAAAACCGAGCTAAATTAACACGCCGTGAAAAAAAAACTCGCGACAAAATAAAGTGACAGGGCTAAACCCGTCAATGTCGACTGTATTTCTTTCCAACGATGGCTCGCCTCGGTCCGAGAGACCCTTCTGTCAATCACACGTCAGCGGCTGGATTTCTGTCCGTCCGTCTGTCCAAAATGCGTAACCCGACTCTGGAAATCCACTTAATCTTTATTGACATCGCATCGCGTTGCCACAACTGTTTGGCCCTGCGCCGCGCAAAAATATCCCCTATTTTTTAACAAATACGGTTCTGCGTGTCGGCAATAATAAATTTGCAGAACGCGTTGAACGCTGCGTTCATTAGTAGCCCGTTTTCTTAAGCAGACAAACGTCTGTTATTTTGATTTTTATTGATGGAGTTTCTTGTTTACTTTTTTTTCGACTGGGATATAAAGTGCCCTTCTTGGTTATCTAGCGTTGGAATTAATAAAAGTATTGCAAGTAACGCTTGGTTAATATTCTGACAATAATATTATGCTCGGGGTACAATTTACATTTAAATCCACTGCAGTTTCACACGGTCAAAAATATCTGTTTTGTGCTTTTTATTTTGTTCGAAAATGTTATTATTTTAAGTCAGTATATAAATGAAATGAAATTTAATTTAATTTAAAAATAAGTAGTTACCTAATACATAATTTAAAAACCCTAATCTAAAACATATTTCGACACCCACGGGCGATGCTAAATTTTCTTATCTGAACTATAGAAGAGATTTTGAATTGAAATTAAATTAAACAGGCTTCTGTGTTCGGATCCACGCGTCTCAATTTTAGGTCAAAATTGCTTGCATCAATTTTATTAATTTTGGTCGAACTGAGAATGGCAAACAATATGGCAGCCATCATTATTTTTTGATAACTGAGGATTATCAAAAGTGTAAAGTTGTCATAAATGCTGTCACGTTCAATATCTTCATACTTACTAATATTATAAATGCGAACGTGTGTTTGTTTGTTGGTTAGTCCTTCTATCACGCCACAGCAGACAAACGGATCGACGTCATTTTAGCATGAGTATAGTTGAGGACCTGGAGAGTCATGAAATTAGGCTACTTTTAACCGAAAAAGCTAAGGAGTTCCCGCAGGATTAAAAAAAATTTAAAGCACGCAGTCTAGTACCTACCTAGTGAAAAGATAATTTGAAACATAATTGTATGATATTGTATATAATGATCCGGAAATGATGTAAACCGGAACGTATCGCTAAGTATGAGTGACTCCTAATCAAGCTTAACTATCATTATTCCCCATAATATTTTTAATCTATTAAAAATGTTAACAAACAGATATCAGCCAAACATAACGAAGCTACTGATTCCGGTAACCTAATTACCAGATAATTGCCCCATTCTAACGAACGTAAACCGGAACGTGTCGAGCCGCTAACTATGAGTGACTCGTCAATACGTCAGCGCAGTCTTGTGTGGTCCCTACGGTTCCGAGAAATGGAACGTCTTAACGTTTAGGATTCCAATACTCAGTAGCAACCAAGGTTAGATAACTTTGTAGGAAAACATGAATCAAAATAGGATTATATTGCGGAATAGCCTGTTTCTTACCAAAAATTTCTAGATTAAAGACAATAGCCCGGCTTTCAGTTGAAGGCTTCATTTTAACTACCTACTATTAAAATTCTATGAAAACCTTTAACTACGTTTTAAATCCTGACACAGAAGCGACTATTTTAATGGCAACTTAAAAATTAGTCTAGGACCTAGGAGGGTCGCCTACTAACAATGTTATATGAACACAAAACAATTTTAAGACCAAGGAAGTATGCTAGATAAATCACATAAAACAATCAAAGTACCCGCTTTTATTTCACGAGTTCGCTTCTTCAATATCCGCGCTCCTTGATCCGTCCATTCGACAGGTTGACCTTTGAAAAATCGATGTGAAATGACTCGCGCCAAAATCCAACGTGACGGAGTTGAATCGGACCCAGTTTGAATAAATAGCAACGTTCCGTACCAAAACGGGATTTGATTGAGGGATCACTGGATGCAATTGTACCGGGATGAAATGGGAAAAAATGTTTATTTTTAGCGAAACTGCGCGATTTGTGATATATTCCGCCATTTATTTGGGACGTTTTTATTTCAGCGGACAAAACGGCCATTTGTATATCTCTATGGAGCACAATAGATGGAATGGTCAATCCTATCATGGCGGAACTGTTTTGGAAATATTTTATAGCGCTGTATTGGTACCATGCTTGATGAGAATGAGTTTGGCCTGATATCTACCAAAGGAATGGAAAGACAGAAATCTTTGTTCTGGGATACAAGTACGAAAAATAACAAAATTGAAACTCAAAAGAAAAATTGCTAAATGATAGGATATTGGAATAATGGAATAAGGATATAAAATGAATGTTTAGAAAATTGTCCACAAGTTTATTTAGCCATAATTGCCAGAATAAAATAAAGAATTTGCCAGTTAAGTAACTTCTATACATGTTTTGGAAATGCTTTTGCAGAAATCATCACAATTTTCATACTTGAAATGTCTCATCACGAAATGGGGTTAAGTTTTCGCCCAATTGATGGAAATCTTAGGGGATGTTTATTTATTGCGTGGCCCGACGTCTTATGCGATGCAATCACCCAATAAAACTGATGGCAGCGATATAATAACCCGCCACCCCCGATATCAACCATTTAGCCGACACAAAGCCGGCCAATCAGCGGGCGATTCTCCGAGTTTCCAGCTTCACGTATTTACGTCACATTTCTTCGATTCTCGCGGCACGTTCTGGACGTAATAAGCGGACGTCCCCGGTCCGTCACCGGGCGGCGGTAGGGTTGCCAGATGAAAAATTTAAAAGTCCTGATAAGAAACCTGTTTTTTTTTTCACGTAGGTCCTCTGTTGAGTTTGTTGTGAGCCACCAGATCAGACCAGGGTGCGTTTGGAACTCTCGTAGCTTTAGTTTTAAAATACCGTAGATAATTAGTTTCACCGTTACGTCCTTATACTTTGTATAATTGACCTTCAAATAGTGTACTGTGTAGGTAAATTTTGACTATTTTCTGAACCGGTGGTAGAGTCAAAACATGACGTAACATAACTATTACCTACCTAATGTTTTTAATACAAATAAACTTTACAAGTGCTTGTGAATCATCGAGTGAAGAGCCAGCAAGAAACTCGGTGGTTGCTCTTTTCAATCAAAAATCAAAGTCATTATAAAGATACAAGTAACCTTCAGTCCCAAACATAGCTGGAGCAATTCATATCCATATACTCTTAATATTCAAGTCCCCTAAGCATTGACTTAAAATTAATGCCTTTAACAATTGAAATAAACAAATTGAATCCTGAGGTATGGTAACCCTAACCGGGGCCGGACTGGGAAGGGGGTCGTGGAGTTAATGAAGTTTTCTCCGCGATTCCCACAGGTCGTCACATGGACGGAGTTTGCGGCACATATTGTCCACGTCGCGCTATCGGGCGATATTGCCCGGGTGAAATGTTTTAATAAGCGCATCCCATAGGCCAGCGTTATTCGCTCTTATTAATGTCTATTGTTTGGAGTTTTGCGTTATTGCGTCTGTATATTGACGCGTTTGACACAGCCTGTCTGTTATTACGGTCTTCGCAACAGTGTTTGGTATCGTTAGGAACATAGCCAGGCTATAAACGAAACAAGAAACAGTAGTAAGAATTACTAGTGTCTTTTACTGTTGTAAGGTTTCTGATAATAGTTAGTATTCTGTGGAACAATGTGACGCTGTTATATTCGAGCTGATGTCTTATTAGCCAAGTAGCTTAGGAGCGGCTTTCTATTCGGGTGATCAGAGTTTCGATTCCCGGGCACTCATATTATTTAACTTTTCGGAGTTAGGCGTGTTTTTAGAAATTAATATTTTTCAAGGTACGGTACGGTTTAACGATGAAGGAAACCGGCATGCCCGAGAGTTCTTTGTAATGTTCTCAAAGGTGTGTGAAGTCTGCCAATTCGCAGGCCCTCGTCGTTGACTATCTATGGCCAAACCCTTCTCATTCAAAGAGGAAACTCGTGCTGAGTAGTGATCTGGTAATGGGTTGAAGTGGCGATGTTATGATGGAATCTGATTTCTAATTCACAATTGTAATTAGGACGTCTTGAACTCAATTCTACACACTACACACACACGCACCCACCGATCCACCACTACAGCCCATTAACGTCCCACTGCTGGGCACAGGCCTCCTCTCTCAGGAGCGAGAGAATTTGAGCTTGGACCCACCACGCTGCTCCAATGCGGGTTGGCGGGCTTTAACGACAATTATCAAGTTAGTGATAATAACCGGGCCCGACGGCTTAACGTGCTCTCCGAGGCACGGGGGTGAAACACCGCCAAATTCCTAACTCCGGGCTAGTACTGAGAATTTCTAGTCGAAAAAACCCAATAGGTACTTAATATTGGGCTATGGCCCGAACCGGGAATCGAACCCGGGATCTCGCCGCCCGCAGTCAAACATGCTAACCACTAGACCAACAGGCAGGTTACACCCACACGCACACACACACACATAAACAGTATTAATATCATAATGTACAGCTGTCACTCACATTGGTTTACTTCATCATTAATAAAAAAAAATCTTTGTACCCACATATTATTCGCCTATTATGATCGTTGTTATGTTGTTTATTTTTATGATTATTGTTAAGTACGAGAAGAGCTGAGTCTTCTGCCACAGGGATAACTTTTACTCTTAAAAGAAGTCTTCAACCTTTGTTAAAATAATGTAGAATGTAAATAAAGAAAAATAAATTTATTTTATTTTATTTATTTATTTTTGTTTAATTCTGTGTTGAAACAAAAATGACGTTTTATGTGATAAGCCATTATTTGTGAGAAACAGCGATTTTGTGACTTTGTTTTACAATGTACATGAAACCCGCCAGAGGCGTCACCAGGTCTGTCTCTTTATTCTAAACTGCAATTCAAAGTTCAGCACTTCGTTACGTCTGTCGTCCGCTGCGCACGCATTCCGATTGCTCCGCCGAATTAACAAACTTCCGCTCAACTCCACCGCTTGCTTCGTTTTGTTACAGTTTTCTTTTTTTTGTACAATTTTCGTTTGTAATTTTGTAACATAGATTGTTCCTGTCATTACACTTGATGGATTAATTTACTAAAGGATTGCAGTTTTTTTTTGTTCCAATACAAGTTAGCCCTTGACTGCGATCCTACCTAATAGGTGGGCTAACATGTTACGGGTATGGGTATGTTATGGGGTTATGGGTATAGGTATGTTACGGGTATGGGTATGTTATGGGGGGTAAACCCATATCCCTAATCGGTTTCTACACGCCATCGTACCGGAATGCTAAATCGCTTGGCGGTACGTCTTTGCCGCTAGGGTGTTAACTAGGCACGGCTGAAGTGGATTAAGTTTTTTCTAATTACCGCGAAAACTCCTTCATTATCTGGAATAAGAAGTAGCCTGTACCCTTTTCTGGGATATAAAATATTCCTGTACCGAATTTCATCAATAGCGGTTTACAAGGGAATATAATTAAAATTATTTAAAAAATAAGACTGCTCTGCCGTAGACACACATACATACAAGTACGGCTACCACGGCTATACCACTGCCACAGTCATTCATTAGAATTACCTTGGGAAACTTATTCACATTTTTATTAAATGATATTTTTTGTGAATCGCTGGATATTGAACTATAGTTTTATATATTTTTGGAATCTGCTCATCATTTTCTAGATGATGATTATATAGTTAATTTTATTTTCGAATATTTTTTTTCAACTTTAGTCTTTAATGCGGAACCATGGTCACCCCATCAATTTTTTTTAAATTTTACTAGCCTATGCCACCCGGAATAAGCTAGGAATTTTAACGATACCTCATTTATCAAAACCGGTTCAGGCGTATAGAAGTTATGGTGGAATATACAAACTCACATACATACATACATACATACATACATGAACCCTGAAAACAATATACTCTTTTTTTCAGGCAGCCGTATAAAAATACAGACCATTGAAGTGTAGCAGACAGACAGATACAGCTTGGAATAAATTAGTATCGATTCCAGTCAGTTTCTCCTTTTATAGCAGAATATTATATTCCATATTAAACTGGCAAGACAATATCTTTCCTAAAACATACATTATTAATATTATCCAAAGGCTTACATATACTAAGTATACATATTACATATAGGTATACTGTCACTAAACTTTCACTACAACATCGACTCAGTACAGAAACGCTGGAGTGCATTAATGACATTTTTCACATGTTCTTACTCGGATCACAGGTCAAGTCTCCCCCTACCTCCACGGGGGGCGTCTAGGGGTCAGGGGGTGAAATGGGGGGTAAGGCGCGGACGTCTCGTGTCAATCAGTTCGGGCGAACGTGAGAGGAATAAGGGATGGGAGTTAAGACGTTTTTTTATGACGTCAATCGGAACGATCGCTCGCTGATCGAATAGGTGTGGGCAATGGTTTGTGTGTCTGTGTTATTGCTTTTGAAATTGCATTTGCGATTTTTATTAATGCTTAGTTTTAGAAAAAATGTGCGATAGAAGAAACTTTCTCGTTTATTGCTCAATGCATGTTATTTGTTAGTTTTGTTGAAGTTACATAAATCCATACTCCCATACTAGTATTATAAATGCGAAAGTATATCTGTCTGTCTATCAATCTGTCTGTTTGTCTGCTACGCTTTAACGGACATCGGCCCATCTTTTTAACCGATTTTTTTGGAAGGACATAAGCCTTTTCCCATCCCAGAATATTAAGGAGTTCCCGCAGGAATAAAAAATAATCCACACGGACGAAGCCGCATTCATCATCTAGTATTTTACTAAAATATTATTTTTGTCAACGTTCAAGTTTTGTTCAAGAAAAATAAAATATTCGCGATCGTAATATATAGGTGAAAATATGGACTAGATAGTAGATACTATAGTGACCACTCGCGTCTTTGCTTCCATGGGAATTTCGTCAGATTCGATTTATTTCGCTTCACTACTAGGGTGCATTCATTTATTTATTAAGGTTTCTTTAAGTAGACCTATTCTGTGGTAGTACAGTACTACCTAGGTAGAAAAAAATATACAATAGGCATGATGACTGATTTTGAAAAATGGTCAGATTATGTGCAGAAGTGTCTACTATTTCGAAAAAATATCTTATTTCAGCAGAAAAATAAGGTTTGGTAGATAAAATTGGCATTTGAAATTTAAATTTTAAAATTCACGCCAAAACGTTCGGCGGTGTCATGGCGTCGTTTGTGACGTCACTATTGTTTTTACCAATGTACTCTGTGCAGTGTGCGGTAAACAATAGTGTGAAGTCAAAGCTCGAAAACAAACAATTGTGACGTCATTCGCTTCTTGGTGTTTTATCCAATATGGCGGATTACTGTATTTTATAGTTTTATTTTATCAAAATAAATAGCAATCTCACTCGAAATAGAAAAATAAATACGTTTTTTATAATCCATGAATCCTATTTCATTAGATAAATTCAAAATTTCATTGATTCTGGTTACTGTCATCATGCCTATTGTCAAAACCTATACCTACCTATGTAATGTCATCATCATACTTCATACTAATATTATAAATGCGAAAGTCACTTTGTTTGTTGGTTTGTTGGTTTGTCCTTTAATCACGCCGCAACGGAGCAACGGATTGACGTGATTTTTGGCATGGGTATAGTTGAGAACCTGGAGAGTGACATAGGCTACTTTTTATCCCGGAAAATTAAGGATTTCCCGCGGGAATAACAAAAAACTTAAGCCACGCGGACGAAGTCGCGGGCATCAGCTAGTTACGAAATAAATTCTAGCGTCATCCTAATTAAATATTGATTATCTATGTCCGTGTTAGTCTTATTCTTAAGAAAATAGATCATTGAAAGTGCTATCGAAATTATAAAATTGTAGCATACAAAAAATGTAACTGCAAGAAAAATAAAGGTATTTTATTAATTTATTTTTATTTTTTTCATTTACTTGTCCACATTATAAAAGGAACCTTTTGAGCTTGTTATATCCAAGTATTAGTTCTGGGCGTTGATGAGTCAGTAAGTGAGTAGGTCAGCACTTTTATTTTTATTGTAATGTGATACAAGTACAATCTGTGAATTGTGATACATTTATTGTAAAAAAATTGCTGTCCACCTGGTAGGTCTGAATCACTTAAGCGACTAAACCCAAACCAAATTATAAACACTTGAAAAGGCACCGGCACAAAACACTTTTCTGAATTCACCTTCGCATAAAAAAGGTCGAAAGCTGATCTCTGATCACTCGAAGCCGTCGGAGTGAGTGAGTGAATGAATGGTTGGGTGAAAGAGTGAATGGAGAGCGTCGGGCCACGGGACACCAGTTGATCGGGCATGATGCGCCCGTGTCCGTCAAAGTCAGCGGCTGGGTTACTGTGGATGGGAGCTTCTTTAATATTGTAACCTTTTTGCATTTAAAGAGATATATTTGGGATAGACTTGAAGCCTTTTTAACCGACTTCCAAAAAAGGAGGAGGTTCTCAATAAATAAATAAATTAATAAATCGTTTATTTTCAATCAATTCGGCGCGTATCTTTTTTGTAAAATAGAATTTTCTGAAGTATTGGTTTTCAGCAAGAAAACTTTTTTCATTGCGATTTAGCATCCTCTCATCTGATAAGGAATTACGCCAGTATGAATATCAGTTGAACATATTTTTATCTTGAATTCAGTTTCGTATTAAAACTATCTACAATAAGTTACCTGTGATATACCATGTCCTATAATTAGTTGAAAATTGAAATTTTCAAAAGCTTGTAATTTAATGAGAACTCTGATGTCAATAATCTTTCTATGTTTTAAACTACAAAATACTTAGCAATTGGAGTATCGTAAAATAATTAATGAAAAATTGATACAGAAAAATACATTTCAAAAGAGTACCACACGCTCGTATATTCGAAAGAATCGGCTGCACTGGAATCCGGGACTGTGAGCCGACGCGACAAATCGAAACAAGCGGGATTCATTGAGCGATTTTTCCATTTTATTTACGGCCGCACAACACGGGTTATCGTATGCATTAATACACGCGGCAATAGTGGCCGTGTAAATCAAAAAGCCATAAAACGCCACAATTCGGCCGGAGCCGACTCCATGCTAGCGCAGCTCTTGATTTATTCCCTCACCGGTGTCGGCGCGAACGTACCTCGTGACGTCACGGCGTTTTTTCTCCGCTTTTTGGCTTTTTATTGATGGCGCTCGGTTAAAAAGTGGCCGAGGCGGGCCGGCTAAGCGACTGGCGTCAGAATTTGTGAATGATTTTTCATCCGACCGACTCATCCCGCGTTTCACAGCCATTTGTCAGCCGGGTGAAAAAGATGCATGTACGCGCGGGCGTTTGTGCTCCGCTTTTTTTTGTCTTTTAATTTTTTTCGGCTTTTTAGGCTTTTACGCGGATCCATTGACATGTGAAAGTGTGTTAGCGTCGGTCGAGTTTATAAATCTGCCGTTGCGCCGGCCGTTTTTCGTTTTAAGTCCGATTTAATTTCGCTTTTTTGGCGCGTGTCATAGTTTAAGTTGTGCGGGTTTTATGATTCACCGTGCGAACGTGGGATTTGATTTAGTTTTTCCGTGGATTTTTGCGAACTAATTCTAATATTAACATTCGAACATGATAACGTATTTGACTAAGCTGTAGTAATATTACTTTTTTATACCCTATAGGCGAAGTAACTGCGTCTTCTCACGGAATTTGGATGCAAAAACCGCAAAAATATCGTTAAGAATTAAGAAATTTTCCATACGCAACCAAAGCTACCAAAGGTGCTCACCTAACCTTATAACTCCATAAATTCCTGAACTTTATAGCTAAACTAGCTGATGCCCGAGACTTCGGCCGCGTGGAATGAGTTTTTTAATTCCCACAAGAACTCCTAAATTTTTCGGGAAAAAACGGATCCTCAGTCACACTCCAAGTCCTCAACTGTACCGATGCAAATTATCACGTCGATCCGTTACTCTGTTGCGGTGTGATTGAAGGACAAGCAAACAAACTTTCACATTTATAATATTAGTATGATGAATATTAAAAACTAAGCGTACCTACCTAAGTAGTGTCATGATTTTCTAGTTTTATATTCTGTGGTACGATATTCGCAATAAATATCTTACTAATATTATAAATGCGAAAGTTTGGATGGATGTATGGATGTATGGATGGATGTATGGATGTTTGTTATTCAATCACGCCCCAACGGCTGAACGGATCTGGCTGAAATTTGGCACAGGGATAGATTATAGTCTGGAATAGCACATAGGCTACTTTTATGCCGGAAACTTAAAGAGTTCCTGCGGGAACAAAAAAACCTCAAACCACGCAGACGAAGTCGCGGGCATCAGCTAGTAAGGCCATGTAGGACTTGAATCCAGAAAATAAATTAATAAAAAAAATTGCTGTATGTTAGGCAAGGGTTGTTTTTCCCGCCAATTGAGTGCGAAGGACGAAAAAGAAAAACGGATTATAAAAAGATTGTACAATTTAATTAAATTAGGTAGGTAGGTACTCTGAGGATATTATTATAAGGAATAAAGCTATAACCGAACATTTGGGCTTTGATTTATCAAAGAAGTTTTATTTTTATTTTTGGATATAACTTATAATTCTAGTAAGAAACTGCCGCTTTCGATGTGGTGACACTCTTTCATAGGCTTGGTAGTATTGGACTGGGACTGGAATCAAAAAATTAACTTGAAAAGTTTGATTTTACTTATAAAAATTTCGAAATTTTACAAAATAAAATCATAAACCGTGATTGAAGTGCTCCCCGCTGAAAATCGCCGGCCAAAAGAACGTGGACGCCAAACCGCGCCGATTTATATTTCACTATTATTTCGCGGACGCGGACGCCGATTTACGATTTCATTACAGCTTTTCAGCGGTCAGCGCGGATTTCACAATTTATACTTGTTTTGGACAACAGCCTACATATTATCTTTTTAAATCAACTTCATCAGTGTTACCAGCCAGTTACGTTAGTGGCAGCCAGTAGGATCACTTATGGAAACGAACATGAATTTACTACTTAATTCAGTAATAAATCCTATTAAATTAATAATAGGATTGTGATCATTCTTTAAAATAAATAAATGAAAGTTTATTGACCATTTTCTTTACTTACTGCAACTTAGAGAACAGTGCAAGTTTCATTAAAATCTGTTCGGTAGTTTTTAAGATATGGACTGTTTTAAGTATTTGGTGAATTCGGTTTTACATTAATCGTTTAAATTATCACTTCATTAATGATTTATGAGATAACAAGCTTTCAATCATACTAATATTATAAATGCTGAAAGTGTGTTTGTTTGTTAGTTTTTATGGTTTGTTGATTTGCCCTTCAATCACGCCGCAACGGAGGAACGGATCTACGTGATTTTTGGCATGGGTATAGTTGAGGACCTGGAGAGTTTAAATGATATAGGCTACTTTTTATACCGGAGCATTAAGGAGTTTCCGCAGAAAAAAATAAACATAAACCACGCGAAAGAAGTCGCGGGCATCAGCTAGTATGTTACACGACACAATATATGCTCTATACAGGTTACGGCCGTGATTGAAGCGTGCCGCAAATACCTAGGTATATCGGGACGTGTCGCCAAACCGCGCCGATTTATAATATCATCTAGGTATTCTGATACTGCTATGTTATTTATATTTTGTTGATCGGAGCAGTTTTATATAATGTTAGTTAGTAATTCCATTTTATTGCTGGTTCTATTTTTTCAAAGTATTCTCTAACTTTAAGGGTTAAGACTTCGGCCTCTTAAAGGCATTGAGTAGGACCCATCAGGGGCCTGAGTTTTGGGCATGTATCTCTTTTTTTTTTTTCAAGATAATATAAGATTTTATGGTGCCAAATTGTGGGTAACAACAGTTGCGTTTTTGTAAAAATAGTCTCGTTCACAATTTTCAACAGTGGACGCCCGCAGGCTAATATGATGATGATGATGAACGAACCCATCAAAAAGCAGTTCCTGTTCTATTTATGAATACCTACATGGTAATTTTGAATAGGACCGTACTTAAAATTATCAACTTCAATAAACATAAAGAATAATATAAACAACACCCCAAGCCCCGCCATTACCATCTCTTATTTGAATTAACACAATCTGATATTAGCTAACACAATAAATACGCGCCGTAATCCGGGCGAGCGTCACAAGCGAACCAGCATTACAGACAACACTAATTCTAAACCCAACAATAACCATTAACCGACTCTATTAACACAAAACACGACAAATTAAAGGACCCGGCCACACTCGATATTTTACCGCGAACGATGTAGGTATGTATTGGCGCGATGTTGTCGCATAAACGTGCGTTTTCGTTAATAGAGTTCTTTCGCTTTTAATATTTATGTACACTTCAAATCAAGAATGAATAGGCGCTTGCCTAGAAGATTCCCATTCATTCTTGCAACGTGCAGCCTTAGGCTGTATGACCACATGCAAGTTGCAAGCAGGTCTGATTGCAACCAAGCGCTAACCTACAAATTAAAAAAAAAAAACATAGCGACCACCCGTATACACTCAACTCAAACATTGTTTAAAAAAAAACTGTTGTGTGTTATGATTTATGAAACGTCTTGTTTTGACTCTACTACTGCATTGGTTCAGGCTTTACCGCTTCAAGCTCTGGCAGCAAGAAATTGAAAGTAAACTGTTCATAGTCTATATTTCCTTAACCAAAAGATCAGCACGGAAAATAACAGTAGCTTTTCGCTGTAACATGTAAGAGATGCGCTTTTCACAAAGGATAGGACGTTGTCACCACGAACCAATGTTTATATCGAACTCAAAATCGATCCACAGCACCGAACTGACCTTTTTGCTTACATATCTCACTGAGAAGGTTCCTTTGATCTGTTAATGTACTATATTCTGTACTCTACTGAAAACTTCACGGAAAACTTTTTGAACTCTTCTGATAAAACGAACTTCTACGGAAAACTTTATGTACTCTTCTGATAAAAATCGTTAGAAAATTATGAGTTCAAATAGTACTCTTAGTCGAGTCGTAGTCGTAGCGGAAGGACCTGGGAGCCAATCGCATTATTATCCCAAGAAAACCATTCCATTATGTAATTAATGGAAAGAGTCACGACCCTTAGCAATGAGGAATACGACCCAGAGAGAGGCGGAAAAAAAGATACACGACGCCTGTTCGGGTAGCGAGAAAGATGCGAAACGGTGCGACGCCTGAAAGTATCAAGTGTGTTAGAGTCCTAACCCAAAACATGACATATTTAGCGATGGGATATTGTATCAATGGAAGGTAAACAGAGTAAATATGTCGACTTTATCGACACCCGCAATCCGGGGTAAAAACGCGCAGTCAGCGAAGAAACCGTGTTAAAACAAACGGCGCCTCGCTAAATACCCAGGGAGAACGGCTATTACAATATTTGCTAGAATCTCGTTATTTTTAAGTATCTTCCTCCAGTGGCTGCCAAAGTTTTCAGGGGGTCGGTTGGCGATTCATTTCGGTGCATCTAATTTGTTGATAAGGGAGGTGTTTTTAGTGAAAGTCGCTTGTAAGAATTTGCTTTTTTAGAGTTTTCATTTATTTTTGTTTTAAATACATATTAAGCTCAATACCTCTATATTCAATATTTATTTATTCAATTTAGGTACACTGTATTATTGACGTATGAAACTATAAAACATGATGGTGATAATCAATTACGGTATCTTAAGACTATAAAGCTACGAGGGTTTCAAATGCGCCCTGGTCTTAGAAGAGCCCACAACAAACTCAAATTGTGTATGTAGTAAACATCTAGTAATTGTGATCTTATAAGTGTCGATTTTATGAATATGATATTTATGAATTACATAAAGAATAACCTAGATCGGTTCTTTTATTATACTTTTGCCTACATATTAAACAGAAATACTTTTAAATTGGTTATTAACCTTCCTTTTCTACTTAATATAATCTATTGCAATTTAGTGTGGATAGTGGAACGAATTGTTCATTTATATTTTTAAACAAGAACAATAAAAATATAAGAAAAATGCCGACGTTAATCATCGTATAACTTTTGAAACTCTTTAAAATGACACAAACGATTGTTGTGTGCATTGTTTCGAGAATTATTTGTTAAAGTTTGAGGAGCGCCGGCCACCGACTGCGCAGCGTCATAGCGCGGCGACGTACCGCTGTAAATTATAATGTTTTATGGGTTAATACTGCAGATAAGGCGGGGGTAAGGAGCCTATTATTAACCGTGTTAACGGGGTCCCGGGTGGGGGTGGGGTAGCCGTACAGTGCAACTTTGAAAACACTCGTGTGGCGGGGTAAAAACGTAAGGTAGCAACAGTTTTGTTGAGATGTTTTCGATTGAAGAACACTTTGCCTTTCATTTTCATTAAAATGTTCTATTTTGTTTTGTGCCTATGTTACTTGAGCCTTTTTATTTTAATAATGTTGCATTTTGTGTTATATCTATTTAGGTTACCTGTGTTGAGTTATCGAAATTATAACGTTTTATGGGTTAATACTGCAGATAAGGCGGGGGTAAGGAGCTTATTATTAACCGCGTTAACGGGATCCCGGGTAGGGGTGGGGTAAAACCGTACAGTGCAACTTTGAAAACACTCGTGTAGCGGGGTAAAAACATAAGGTAGCAACATTTCGTTTAGATGTTTTCGTTTGAATGACACTTTGCGTTTTTATTTAAATAAATATTGCTGTGTTATCTGCAAAAGTACTATCTGCCTCGACCAGAAATTGATTCGTTAACAAGTTAGGAACTTGCTTGTAAGCATTTAACACTACTTTTTCAGGCTTTAGTCACTTTTCCAGTACCTACACGATGGTAAATAAATGATAGCTGTGGGAAAAAGGAAATCATTCCCACCCTCTCAGATTTATACCAATCAAACCGCTCGATGTATCGGGCTAAAATAATTATGCTTAAGCATAGCCAAGGATTTTTTCTAATTCAATCCATAAATCATAAATCATATTGAAATTAGTTTGAAAATCGAACTTGCGCGAAGCTGCGGGCAAAGGCACTGAATTCCGAGTTAGAAATAGCGATAAATTTTGGAAATAAATATTATGACTACCTACCATAGCTGCTTGCCTGCACCCACCCCTAGAATATGATTTTTAACGAGGCATCCCCGTGATGTAATTGTGTCGAATGCGCCTCATAATGACTATTTATGTGGCGAGACGGGGGAAATTATTTTTTATTGTTAAAAGAAGGTATATAAGCGTGGACTGCCATTCTATATAATATTAATATGTGACTTTATTGATGTACCTTTTGATGTATTTCATAGTATGATAATATTAAGACTGCATTATAAACTAATAAATTAAAATACCAGAATGAATTTATTGATCAATAATTAGTTTTTTTATGTTCCCTTCGATCTTATAATGAAACTACGGCATCTAACAAGAATAAGTAGGACTGTAATCTCTGAGATTTAGCTATTCTAAACGAGACGATGCCCGCGACTTCGTCCGCGTTGATTAAGTTTTATTCCCGTGAGAACTCCTTAATTGTCAGGGATAAAAAGCGAAAGCCTATGTTTATCCCCGGGATGCAACTTATCTCTAATACCAAATGTCATCAAAGCCGGCTGAAAAGATGCGAAAAGATACGGCTAAAGCGTATCAGACAGACGGACAGACACGTTTTCGCATTTATAATATTAGTATGGAGTTAGTAAATAAAAATATACTGGATAGTTAATGTGTATTAAACTTTCTTATAGTTAGTTATCAAATACAAGTTTATTTGACTTGCCACCATTACCATATTTTTTAACTAATTCCTAGTAGGTAGTTCCATTCTATATCTTTTCTAATCCTCCTAAATCCTAAGTAAATCATAACAATACGTTGCATGATTTAAATAATAAGCCACACGTTAAACAGATCATAGAACCTAATATCAACAAATATCACACATAACAAACAGTTTCATACAAATCTTCACCATCCAAGGTTGGTGTAATTAATTCCAAGCATTACCACATATCGGACGTCCACACACACAGATAACTTAGCTCACCGAACGACCCAATAAAAAGGCAAATAGCTGTAATCCCATTGTTTAGAATAACCGATATTTACCATATCTCACAGGTAGGCAATCTCGCCTCGCCCGTCTTAACTAGGTGGGTTTACGCACTGCCCATATCTGTGGATGTGTGGTTTAATGAGATAAAAGAAAGCGGGAATCGATGAAAATAAGACCTTTATTTATATGATAAAATTTTAAATTTTGAGACGATGGGATAGTTGAGATAAGTACGTTTACGTACTTACTAAAAATGTAACTTAAATTTAGGCATAAAAAATTAAAATACCGTAGACAATGTAGCAATGTGACTCGGATGCATCTTTTCAGATAATTTGGTAAAAAAATCATTTACAACATTTATGTGCAATTTTTATAGTCTGTTTAGGAGCCTTTTACCCAATCAACCAACTATTAGTTTCAATTAGTATTGCTTTAATTATACATTTGGGAATACATTAAGATAAATAATACGCTATAATGTCACGAGATGATTTGTCCAACCAAATCCATAGTATACGAGATAAGATAATAATTTTAATATTGACCTAATTATATACTTAGTAATAGTCTACTTATTTCCACTAAAATTGAATTTGCTATAAACACGAGCTTCATACGTTCAATACCTGTAACTACCATACACAGTTCTGTACTATAAAGTGTCCTTAATTTAGATAATGAGGAAGCAATTGCGATTACAATATCTCACACGCTGGCAATCTCGTGGGGCTCGTCTTAACTTGCCCACTTTATGCACGAGCTATCGGTGTTATAGCGGCCTAAGTCACAAACTGGAGCGAGATGTGGCAGATATGAATTTGAGTATCTTTAATTACGTGTCCCTGACTTTATTTATATTGGTTTATTTTTCTATTCTTACAACTACTATTTCTATACTTAAAAGCCCAATTTTAGAACAAACATAATTTTTAGAAAGAATCCCATGGTTAAAAGTAAGCTTTTTTAAAATTACTGAATAAAAAGTCATTTGAATATGGGTGTATTACCGATCAGTATACGAAATTATAATCCTGTTTACTCAGATACCTTCTGTTCGAATTCAAAACAGACTAAACAGTGTGTGTCCATCTAAAGTCGCCTAGTTAAACTTGAAAGCGATGAGTATGATTTACTCTTTACTGTTTTAGCAATTGACATGTTGTTGTAGTTTTAGATAGAAAAGAAGAAACAAGAGGTATCCAAACCGGCAGGACCAGAATTACGGATTAAGCTTGACGATCATTGTGTACCATAGAATTCCACAAAATAACAGCACCATGGGTTTAGATGTCCACACGTTATACTAGCGAGGATAATAAACTACGCTGATTATTTTCTATACAATAATTATTGTCTATGCCGTTAGCTAACCTCTCGTCGCTCATGACTCGAACCGCATAGTAAATATTTCATTTATCGCTCACCGCGTTTGCCGAGATTACAGCAAATCTGCAATAGTGCCGTGTATTGATACAACCATCCACTCGCTAATCTATCGCTAATGTGTGCTTTATGTTAGCAAGTTTACGCGCGTTATTTTACCTAGTTTCATTGCATCTAAGCCGTTACGTACAAATATTTGAGGTTCATTGTTGTAAATGTATAGGTTTTACCGATCTTTAAAGGCTTCTTTATGCTATTTAGCTTTTTCTGTTTGATGTTTTTTATGCATACGTACGCTAAGTAGTGGCTATTGCAAATCGTTTCTCTTCTTAATCTCTTATTTTGACGCAATACAGTGTCTATAACTCTAGTAAAACCGCTCGTCGCTCATGACTCGAGCCGCATAGTAAATATTTCATTTATCGCTCACCGCGTTTGCCGAGATTACAGCAAATCTGCAATTGTGCCGTGTATTGATACTTCACCCGCTAATCTATCGCTAATGTGTGCTTTATGTTAGCAAGTTTACGCGCGTTATTTTATCTAGTTTCATTGCATCTAAGCCGTTACGTGTAAATATTTGAGGTTCATTGTTGTAAGTTTATTGGTTGTAGGGATTAGCAGCGGCTCCTTTGCTAACTAGGTTTTTTCTGTTTGATAATGTTTCTATTGTTTACTTTACACTTAGTGGCTATTGCAATAGCTTAGTTCTATTTAATTTCCTATTTTGACATTACTAAGTTTGTTGGTACTAGCCACTAGGTTTAATCTTAGATCAGACTGTTAAAGTAATTATGAGCCTGCATTACTTGTATTAATTCTAGTACCTAACTTGCTTATACCCGCGACTTCGCCCGCTTGGTCCACACAAATTTAAAACCCCTATTTTAACCCCTTAGGGGTTGAATTTTCAAAAATCCTTTCTAAACGGATGTCAACGTCATAATAGCTATCTGCATGCCAAATTTCAGCACGATCCGTCAATTTAAACACAATTCAACACGAAAAAATGATACACGCACCTACTTAAACTTTACGAAACTTTAATTTGAATATTTTCAGCACTGTAATTCACGCTGAAAAATATTCCAAAAAATATTCAAAAACTACTGAACTGATTTTCGCCGATACATTATAAGCTTGTACATTATACTATGTACTACCGCCGAATGATAGCGCGATGTAAAAATGTATAGCGCCATCTAGTTATCTATAGCTAAATAAAATAAATCGAGAGGAGGATTTATGTGGTTACTAGCTGATGTCCGCGACTTGAGGTTTTAGGTTCTCGCGGGAACTTTAATTTTCTGTAAGAAAAGCAGCCTATGTATTATTCCAGACTATAATATTCCTATTAGCCAAATTTCATTCAGATCCATTCAGCCGTTCTGGCGTGATTGAGTACCAAACATCCGTCCATCGACCCAATACAGATATAGATTTTGAAATAGTACCTTCTTCAGTTCACTGAAACAATATTATCCGACTTAATTTTCACTAAGAGCTTATTTTTTTTCAACAAAATTGTATCTCGTATGCTAGGCTACAGGTCGTTGAAACTCAACTCACATCTACTCAATACAAGGGGCTTTCTACCATCGCTTAAAGCCTTAAAGCAATAATATTATTTTAAAATTGCTGCTTTAAATGACGCACCTTGACGTTACTTGGATTTGGATTATAATTTTGAAACAAGAGCGTCTACAATATTAAAATAATACTACTTAGAGCGATGGTAAGCCCCCAGATCTGCACAGATAATAATCGCCACATAAGTACGAAACTCAGCCTCGTCCCAACCCTTTCCCGATTCCTAAAGACAAAACACATACACACACACGCCAGTTTTGCACCCTAGTGTGCAAGGTGGTGCGAAAATGGAATTAAGGGGGGTGAGAGGGGGGCTAAAATGCAAAGGAATCACCCGACGCGCGCGGGGGTAAAGTGTCCCCGACCGGACACTTTGAACGAATTATGACGGTCATTATTAGAACGTGGACAGAATTAAATTGCCTCCCCCCTCCCCGACCCACCCCCTACCTTCCGGCTAAGTATGCCCGCATAATGATACCTGTCTGATACTAGCAACACTTATCTGCGGGGTAAGCGCGATCTCTATCGAGTGTTTCGAGTTATTTAATTTTTTTCTTAGACATCGTCGATTAGATTTTGTATGGTGTTGAGAGCGGACTTTATTACCTAATATTATATTATATTTTGTGATATACAAATAGATTCATCTTATCAACCCATTGCCGGCTCACTACTGAGCACGAGAGTTTGGCCATAGTCCACCACGCTGGCGAAGTGTGGATTGGCAGATTTTATACACCTTCGAGAACATTATACTGAACGCTCGAGCATGCAAGTTTCCTCACGATGTTTTCCTTCACCGTTTGAAGCTAGTGATATTTAAAACATAACTTCGAAAAGCTGGAGGTGCGTGCCCGGACTCCGGAGATCGAACCCGCAACCCCGTACAGAAGTTCGGGTATCTTAACCACTAGGCTATCACCGTTTCAAATAGATTACCTTGGTCTTTTTATTCATAATCTATCTAGGTAGTTAACGAAGAAATTTTTTTTTGTTAAACAATATACTTATCAAAAAAGTACTCAATAAAAAAAATGTTATTTCAGTGACCTAATCCATAAAAATTATACCTTTTGCCAATTTCCTTACAAACCAAAACTAAACTTAAAACTTGGTAGAATTTTTGCCTAATATTATGTTCTTAAATTCAATATCCTAATATGCTTATAATGTTATGGCGACTGCCTCGTTGGTCTAGTGGTTAGCATAGTCGACTGCGGATCACGAGGACCTGGGTTCGATTCCCGGTCGGGCATAAAAGTTAGGTATTGGGTTTTTCAATTAAGAAATTCTCAGTGCCATCCCGGAGTTGGAAGTTGGCGGTGTTTCACCCCCGTGCCTCGGAGAGCACGTTAAGCCGTCGGTCCCGGTTATTATCACTAACATGATAATAGTCGTTAAAGCCCGCCAACCCGCATTGGAGCAGCGTGGTGGGTCTAAGCTCTAATTCCCGCTCTCCTATGAGAGTGGAGGCCTGTGCCCAGCAGTGGGACGTTAATAGGCTGTAGTGAATAGTGATGATGTGATAGTGATGTTATGGCGAAACATTGTTTCCGTCATTCTGTAAACCACCTTTTGTAAAAACTGTTTTTGCAAATAAATTAATTGAATTAAATTCTAACTATAAATAATTCTTTAAAAGATATAATATAGTTTCATTGTTGAATCGAATTGAATTAACTTGAATCCACCATGCCCTTTTTCTTCAAAAAAAAAATTCAATAAAATGTACCTACTCAGATACTGAAGCATTCCAAATTCCATCCAATTGATTGTTTCTGTTAAAAATCGTTGAATAGTAGTATGGGTACTAATGTTTTTTTCTTAATACGGTTAAAGATGAAAGAAAGAAGTAGATAAGTAATGAGTTCAACCACTCAGCATCCCTCATTCAAAAGTGTCCACATCTCCATGAAACAAAAAGCGCCATAATTCATAGACGAGAGGAGCAGCATCCGTTTTAATCCCGTACAGGAAAGATAAAAATCGTAGCGACTCTTAAGATCATGTGTTAAGCTGAGTCCACATGTGCATATCTAACTTTGTTGTAAATGGAAATCTATACGTCCATACTAATATTATAAATGCGAAAGTGTGTCTGTCTGTCTGCTACGCTTTAACGGCCCATCTTTTCAAACTGATTTTGATGAAATTTACATAGAGGTAGGTTACATCCCGGGGAAGAACATAGGCTACTTTTTATTACGGAAAATTAAGGAGTTCGCGCATGTATAAAAAAAAATTAATCCACGCGTACAAAATCGCAGGCATCATGCTTGCTAATCTAGCTTGTTATCTAGCTTGCTTGCTTGCTTTTATTATTAAAAGCCTAAGTCGTGGTTTTAGGCTTTTAATAATAAATTCCGGGTTCACCGGGATATAAAGTAGCTTGTGCAAATAAACGATTGATTGATTGATTGATTGATTGATTGATTGTGTTCGTGATCATTAATTACTTATCTTCATGAACGAATTGAATAAATAAACTTTTTCAAAAGTCAATCAGATTTCTTACGGTATGTTTGTATCATGTGCAATTTTTGTATGCAAGAACGTATAGTGTACACTCAGCATAACGCCAAGTTGGCGAGTGTAGAGCGCGCTTTATCAACACGTGTAGCCGCGTATTAAGTTTGATTTATACCTCTTTATATCGCAAATGGATTAGGGAAAGGTCCCTTCGGAGCACTCGTGTGCCTTAATGTCCCCAGTTTATGGGTTGTAATTGCCGCCCTAGGCAAAGGCTCCTGTTTGGGTGATCTGTAAGTAACTTTTCTTTGACCATAATATAGGCTTATCATCTCCAATACCTCGTTAACGAATTGACGAAAGGCTAGGCTTTTGAAAGGATAGCATCCATACTAATATTATAAATGCGAAAGTGTGTTTGTTTGTTGGTTTATTGGTTTGTTGGGTTTTCCTTCAATCACGCCGCAACGGAGCAACGGATCGACGTGATTTTTGGCACGGGTATAGTTGAGGACCTGGAGAGTAACATTGGCTGCTTTTTATCCCGGAAAGTAAAAGAGTTCCCGCGGGAACCGAAAAACCTCAATTCACGCGGACGAAGACGTGGGCATTAGCTAGTTTTAGATAATAAGGATATTCGCTGTAGAACTAAAGCCACTGACATTTTTCATACCACTGCAAGTTAGCACCTCTTATTCCACGCGGACGAAGTCGCACGCATCAGCTAGTATATTGTGTTAAAAAAGTCCCCCCTAGTCATAAGAAGTAATGGATATAATTAAAAATATTTTTTGTTACAGGTACGTCTCATGGTTGATCACAATATTCATTTCAATTAGTAAGTACCTATTAAAAAAAATTAAGAATTTTTTTTTACAACTAACTCCTTAGCTATTTAACATAACTACCTACTACCCTGATTGTTATACGACATTCTACTTCGTTCCCAATTAATAAGTTGTCATCGTCATTTCAAATAATAGACCTTCATTGCTGGATGAAGTGTATACTGCAAGGATCTCCACAGAATATGGTCTAGCGTCCAGTGGTTCCAAGCTACTCACTTGGTATCATCCGACAATCTATAGGGTGGTCTTCCAATGTTTGGTTTGCTGGTGCAAGGCCACCGTTCTGCACTCTGGAACCCCATAAAGCCTATGGCCACTCCATTTTAGCGACTTTTCAAACTATGCAGGTTACTCTGAAGTCTGATTCTCGATCGGATCGGATTTTTTAATTTGTCCTCGTAGGTACTTAGGGATATTCTGAGCATATCTACCTCTGTCACCTGTTGTGAAAAAAGTTGTAGTGCTTACATAATTTGTACCTAAATAGGTATAGGTATATTAAATACATATATCTATGAACTTGTAAATAACATTTGCATTAATTATGAAGTCCAAGAATTTAATAAAGAGTAAAAATTTTATGACGCTGACATTAGAGCTGTAGTGAAGTGCAACGTAATTATCGATATCAGTGGACATTTACGACTTTTAATTAAAAGCCAGCCCCCACTTGCACTCATTTGATAATATTATGTGACGCGTTTAACGTTGAACTGTTTTTCATGTCTTAGTATATTTTTATCGTTACTTTTTATTAACTTGGTTTTATTTGCTGTAAATTATTCAATTGGTACGAGTATCTGCACTTGTTTTTGAGGATTTAGTAGTTATTATACCTTATACCTGAATGGAATTTTACATAATTAATATTCTAAAATATCAAATTTAATCGGATTATAATACATTACTGTCTGTATGAAATGAATTATTATGTATAAATATAAAATCTGTTGAGAAAATAAATACGTTCTAAACGCCGCTTCAGTACCTACTGACTAATTAAAAGAACACCATCAGCTAGTCGCAGAGCCACTGAATCCAGGCAAAAACGCGTGCCGTGTGGAATTCCCTACCAGAGACCTTAAACTTACGAAGTGAATATTATTTCATCTGTGCTATGACTACCATTGGACGACTATTGGTTGATAACGGCAAAATTCTGTGTGCCAAGTGTTTATAATTTGTCTCTCCTCTCAAACGACATGGGAACAGTGCCGTGATTAAGTCAAACAAAAAGTTCCCTATGTAATTTGTTTGGCGCAAATGTTCTGCGCCAGCATATGGGCGGGGACTAGTGTTGTCCATTTATCGGCGGCGTCCGATATTTACGGTTTTTAATTAGAGCCCCGCGCTAATATCGACAGTCGACACGTGATGCGGTCGTGCCTTGCCGTTGATTCCGTTTTGTTGGCGAAATTTTGTTTGTTTTAGCGAAAGAACAGTTAGAACTGGGACTACTAACTGGGGCCGGGTATATATTTTAGTGAAAATATAGTGAACTACCGACTATTTTTATGACTTCTCGGTACAATTATTCGTGGGTGAGTGGGTCGACGCCCATACAAAATATGACAGACCCGACCCTTAACAGTAGCCCCTAGAGGTATGGTATCTAAATTATAATATATCGATTGGAATAGATATAATAGGTTGATAGTTGGAAACTGCATGATATTAATTTGACATTAGAGTGAAAGAATTTAGTATTGAAAATTCTGCCAGTTTCCTCCGTTTAGCGAAGCATCAATGAACACATCTGCTAAAAGTTGCCGCTGATTGCAGATTAACACGGAGGAAAAAAAAAAAATTTCCTCCGTCACGTCCTTGCCACTCTGTATTTGCTTTTTCCAGACTCCTCCCTTGGTAGGTATGACTGATAGCAAATAAAGTAGGTATTAAAACTGTGGTAGAACTAGATATGGATGTCCTTTGTGTGTTTCAGGCTTAATTGATCCAATCAAACTACTATTATAAATGGGAAAGTGTGTTTGTTTGTTAGTTTGTCTTTCAATCACGCCGCAACGGAGCAACGGATCGACGTAATTTTTGGCATGGGCTTAGTTGAGGACCTGGAGAGTGACTTAAGGTACTTTACGCCTCGGAAAATTAAGGAGTTCCCGCGGGAATAAAAAAAAATAACCACGCGGACGAAGTCGCGGGCATTAGTCGCGGGCCCGTAGTCTATATGGTGGAACCCATAAACCTTAAGTTTTGTGTGTATTTCAGGCTTAATTGATCCAATAACAAATATTGCCAAAACCTTTCTCCCCAATTTACTTCCTCAATCTATTTTTTGTTTACTCGCTTAATCTCCATCCACAGTCAATAACACGTACTCACCATTTTGAAAATTAAAACGGACGAAAAAGGAATTTCTATTCGGAAGAGCCGTTTGCATAATGAATGCACGGATATTGGACATCGGCGACTTAGGGTGGAAGCACATTAGCGACTATTTTGTCGAATCTTCTTGTAATTAGTTATTGTATGTAATTGCAGTAACGACATGGTTCAAGAACTTTTGGTTCCATTATTCTTTGATGCTAATATGTATACATCAAATTTGGAATTTAAAAACTTATACTAACAGCAAATTAAACAAATTTTTGTTTCTTAATTGATATGGTGTAAGGTTTGAGAGTTGGAGCTTGCTGTTTTTGCTTGAATGCTTAATTCAGAAACCAGCCCAATATCAATTCAGAAACAAAACTTTGCTTATTTAGTCCTTAAGTAGTCTTTGAGACAGACTCAACATGAAATTCTTAATTCAGAAACCGGCCGTTAGCGTACAGCAGGCATACTACCATCATCAGGCTTAAATCCGTATTGTTTTAATATTGTTGACGACGTTATTTTAGAATTATACTTAATCCTTATTGTACAGACAGCAAGGTACATAACATAAAATTGACATTTTGAAGTAATACTGCACTATGCGATAGTAGTAACCAGCCAGATCTATATCGTAATTCACAATGCACATTAACAGTACAGGTGCGCACTCGAGACTGGGGACTGGTCCTTTAATCAAGGGGGCTCATTTAAATAAACACACCGACGCCTATGTCGTCTTAATCCTGATTCATTAGAATTTTGAAACGGCATGTTTCTTAGAAATACGCCATAATTGGACTTATGGTGATGCCTACATCAAGATATCTTTTGAATAATTTAAGAAGTGATGATGCTATCATAGACGAATTCGATTAAATCACTAATCTAGAGAGAATATAAAATCCATCGCTTTTAAATGATTTTCACGCGATAAGTCATTGAGTTTATTTTGGTTTTAAAGATGACAAAGTTGAAATACGTTTCGCGTAATTTGTATGTGGGTGAATTCTACCATCGCTTAGAGCCGTATTGTTTAAATATTGGTGAAGTTCGTGTTTTAGAATTATAAACCTTATTTTAGGGACCTCAAGGTACTGTGATAAAACTGTCATTACGAAATAATACTGCTGTAAGCGTTCGTATGGTAACTTCCCTGAGAATTCAACAGAGATGGATTCTTGACTTTGTTAGGGATATTTTCGTATTTTTGTCAATAGTAATTAAAATAACCTGTTGCTTTGAAACTAATTTCTTGATAGGAAGGTGAATTTAAAACTTAAATGATGCTATGGTAAAAAGTAGACTTAAAAGGTTTATAATTGAAGATGGAGGAAACAGTCAGACTATTTTTAAATCCCAGATAAAAGGTTTAAAAATATTGGTTCTCGTGTACTTACATACAATTTTGACTTTTAAGTAAATAAATCTCTGTAATATGAGGTTTGAAAGTAAGTACCACATTTTTTACCGGCAAAGTTATGAGAACTTAAAACAAGGATCAGCTAATGTTTGATACTGTCGCGTCGCGTCATATCGAGTCGCGTTGTCGCGTTTGTCGCTCACGTCGGCCAATGCCTAATACAAGACAGTTTACGTAATTCTCATCCAAAACGTCCCAAATAAAGGATGACCGCCGCAACTTGACTTCATTTGCAGTCTAAGTTAAAATGAATTATGCCCTCGATTGTTTCGTTAGTTCCACAAATGTTTTTTGTCCCCCTCCCCCTCGCCCTCGCCACATCACTCCCTCCCTGTCCCGCGTGGAGTACCTACCTACACCTCTTTGTATTCAGTGCCGGTCTGTCCCCCTGGTTCTGTTTGGATTTCTTTTGATGAACTCAGTGCCTCGAAGACTTGTGATTGTATGTGCAATTCTACACCCTTAGTATAACCGCTCAACTCGCCAACGATAAACATCATCGAACATGGAAACACTATAATACTTTGTCTCAATCTCATATTTCGTACCTCATCATCTCAATCAAATGCATGCCCATTACTGTTAACGGTTTACACCTTAGAAAAGAAAAGGGTTTTTAGGCTGTACACCACGCTGACCAAGTACGGATTGGCAGGATTAACAAACTGGAAATAGCCGACTTCAATCACCTTTGATGATATGAAGAGTTGAGTAAAATGGACCGAAGTCAATGTATTTTTACTGCTAATGATTTTGACACGATATTAATTCTTCCTTTTAGGGCGCTGGCAGCAGATGCAAGTAGATAGAGGTATAAAAACACTGCTTGCAATAAGTATCTATTTCATAATGCATTTTCTGACTTACGCATTAAGTACGCGGTACGCATTTGAATTCGAAAGCAACTGAGTGTAGCATATTGCTAAGCATTTTGTTTTGATGTTAAAATCTGTCGATACGCGAAATCAACGTTATCGTTACGTGCAAACTTGTACTAGGCCTGCCGTTCATTTGCGGCGGCTTTTTGACTCATCAGCGATCGGTGCACGTGACTGCTACTTTCGGGGGACGCAAAGGAACTGATTATGCTGTGTGGTTAAATAATATACTGTACTTTTTTTCAGAATGACTGCATAATGTAACTTTACAATTCCGGCAGTGTTTCTGGTGCATTGACGCTAATACTAGCTTTGCTAGAGTCTTGGCTGGGAAAAAGGTTTACACAGAGCACTGACTTTTTCAAATTTAATTTTGACGACCTCCCTGGCGAAGTGGTAAGCGCTATGGTCTTATAAGTTGGAGGTCCGGGTTCGATCTTCGGCAGAGTCAATTAAGCAAAGAGCAAATTTAGCAATTTATAATTTCTGAATTTTCTCTGGTCTGATCTGGTGGGAGGCTTCAGCCGTAGCTAGTTACCACCCTACTGGCAAGAATGTGCCGCCAAGCGATTTAGTGTACCGGTACGACGCCGTTTAGAAACCGATTAGGGGTATGGGTTTAACATAACCCTATGCCCCTAACAGGTTATCCCGCTACCAGATGGTAGACTGCGTCAACACTTACCGGTTACACTTATGGTGAGATCGCCGTCAAGCGTTTTCTTGTAATGGATTTTTTTAAAATCGTGTTAACGAAAATGGATACCTTAGCAGCCGATACCTTGCTAATCATGTGGTGTTAATTGTTAAAGAATCCAATTCTTAGTAGACACTAGACAGACAACTGCCTCTTTGGTCTTGTGGTTAGCATGTTCGACTGCGGCTGACGAGGTCCCGGATTCGAATCCCAGGTTGGGCCATAATTAAGTATTGGGTTTTTTTGACAAGAAATTCACAGTTAGGAAGTTGGCGGTGTTTCACCGCCGTGCCTCGGTCGTGTCGGATTTTCCGTCTCATTGAGCTATGAGAGTATAGGAATAGAGAGTGCACCTGTGACTGCGCACATACTAGTGCACTACAATATCTCCCGGGAGGACATTAGACAGACAAAAGACAAGGTGGGCACATACTATATAGTCGAAACTCGTACACCAATCGAAGAACACGGTTGCAAGTATTCAAAGTCATTAATAATGTATAAGTACCTGCTCAAATCAGCTGCATTATCCAATAAACAATATACAAAGAGAAGGAGGCTTTATACATACAGTCGCGGTCTGAAAGTGTTTACTACCTTAAGGTTTATAATTGCATGCACACGTCTGCAGTGTCAGAAGGTCGACATTATGTGACTTTTTTTTCATTTATCTGGCTTTTACGGGTCTGGGATCCGGTCCTTTTGAGCCTTTATGTGATTTGATTAGGCATAAAGCAAAGATTTTTTTTAACATTTATGGCTACTCTATGGTATGATATAGGTAAAGAAAACTTTTTTATTTATTGTTGGCATATTGTTGGTAATAATGTCACTTTAACAAATTAAGGCCACAATGAAATTTGTTTTAAACGTAAGTATGTAAGTAGTTTGCATAACTAATTTACATTTTCAAACACACTGTTATACGCGACTTACTTAAGTGACTCATGTAAGCGACTTACGGGAGTAAAACTGAAGTGAAAGTTTTATTGCTAGTCTCTGTTGCACGGTGTTATAAAGAATCTAATTTGAAAAGTGTTAAATATTTAAAAAAAAACCGGCTGAGTTTGTTGTGCGCTCTTCTCAGACCAGGGCGCGTTTGCAACCCACGTTTAAAAAGCTTTAGTTTTGAGATACCGCAACTGTTTTTCACCATCAAGTTTTATACGTACTAGGACGTCAATAAGGGTACAGTGTACCTAATTTGAATTGGCCGAGCGGGAGTTTTTTTAACCGACTTCCGAAAAAGGAGGAGGTTCTTAATTCGGCGCGTTTTTTTTTAAAATGTATGTCGGTGCATATCTCCGTGGTTTCTAAACCGATTTGAAAATTATTTTTTTTTATGTATTAGATCGCGACATCGTTAACTACCATTTATATAGTTGTTTCGATCGAATGGAAAGAAAAACATCTACTAGGCACATTGATCGCGATTCGCGACTGTACTGTTATACTGTATAGTTAGGGTCGCGAATCTCACACTGAGCGCGACTGTACATACGAGTAGTTAGGGTCGCAACCAGCTACCGGACACGATCGAGATGCTCGCACAAGATACGCGCCCGGCGATGCTCGAATTCAGATACCGGTATGGTAATCGCTCGCAGCCTTACGGTAGGTCAGCTACATGAATTTAAATTGGACAATAAAACACGGGCTGACAATCTCTACTGGTCAGTATCTTTGGTAAAGCCTCTGAGGTAGTCTCGATTAAATAAAAGGCATTTAAATCTCTGTGCAGCGGCCAGCGAGCTTGAGGATTAGATATGTATATTCAATAAGTCTCTGGTTTCTGAGTTTAAATATCGAGTACCTACAGTCTGCCAATCCACACCTGGCCAACACGTCTAGTGGTTCGCCCCGAACTGAGACCTCGCGGTATCGCCATAACAGAGCGCCATCTATTGACATCATTGTGAAGTTCTGTTAATAATACTGAAGCTCATTAAAAATTAAATAATTCTCCAATAAGACTCCAAATCCTCAACCCTAACACTAAAAAGTAAAAAATAAAAATTCTTTCCAAAAAGCCGACTTCTACCGACCGACTATGTTGAAGTCGCGTGGGTATAACAAGGATAAGCAAAGTTGACGCATCAGGCTCTACTTCAAGATAGTGGGTAGAAATCAAAATTATTTTTCACTTTACAGTGGCTTTGGAAGTCGGTTTTTTGGAATGAATTTTTTATAATAATAAATACTTACTAACAAAATTAATATGACGGATGTTACATCTAAAAAAGGGGATATTTAAACCTTTTTAGGGTTCCGTACCAAAATGGTAAAATGGAACCCTTATGGTGCGACTTTCTCCGTCAGTCTGTCCGTCTGTCCGTCTGTCCGTCTGTCCGTCCGTCACACTCAATTATTTCAGTAACTGCCGAAGCTATCGACATGAAATTTGGAATAGTTGTGTAAATTAGTGGCCCAAAGACACTGGAATTAAAAAAAATTGGAAATTATTTTTGTTCTTATTTAAAAAGGGGGGAAAATCGGAGGGTTGAAATTTAAAAGTGAGATAACTGTACTGTGTGGGGTATCATATGAAAGGGTTTACTTTGTACATTTTAAAACAGATTTTTAATTATTTTTAGTCATTATAGTTTTTGATTTATCGGGGAAAAAGTCTAAAAAAATACCGTCCCCCCCCCTTATCTCCGGAGTTTACCAATCGAAAAATCTGAAATAATTTATGTATATTTTACAGGAAAACTATAGCCAATGCTCTAACTAGCATAGTTTTTTTGATATTAACGGTAAACCTCGTACTCGTCGTCTAATAAACATATTGGTTTTAGCCTGATTGTTTTGCTTCAGTACCTACTTCTTGAGTACGGAACCCTCGGTGCGCGAGTCCGACTCGCACTTGGCCGGTTTTTTTTTAATGATTCGAGTCAGATGTCAAATGGAACATAAGAAAATCTCGAGTTTATAAATAATATGTATAAAGTACACCAACTAAGGGACAGAAAAACAATTTTTCAATATTTGGGTTGAAGTTTTTTGAATTTTTTTATCTTGTTACCCATTTCTATTTATTAGTTACCTAAATCATACAACGTTGTACGTGCTTTCACAATACGTCTCTTCGACATCACCTGGCATGCCGCGTGATTGGCGAGACTGGCGAGACTGCAGGGACGTCTAAGACGCATCTATTGAATTTCGATTAGGCGATAATTACTGCGCGATGCATGCCCACATTGTCTAGTGGTGTCACGTCCAGGAGCTGATGGGAATACTATAGCTGAATGTAGATTGAGGCGAGATTATCCTTTTAATGTGCTTGCATTATGGACGCCATACGAACATCACAGCGTATGCATTCATACATTAGCAGAAAATAAGGTCACAGTTGTCTATAATATTAAAACAGTCTTACGAGATCGACAGACTGCTTTAATATTATTGACAACTGCGGAATGATTGAAGGACAAACCAACAAACAAACAAACACATAATATTAGTATGATGTCTATATACTAATAGAAATGTGAAAGTTTGGATGGATGGATGAATGTATGGATGGATGTATGTTTGTTACTCAATCTCGCCAGAACAGCTGAGCGGATCTGGATGAAATTTGGCACAGATATAGATTATAAGTCTGAAATAACACATAGGCTACTTTTTATCCCGGAAGATTAAAGAGTTACCGCGGAAACCAAAAAACTTCACCAACCTTTTTTGAGTGTTTTTTAAAATTTTAAGCATAATATTGTAGTTTTATTAGATTTAGTTTGAGTTGGGTGTGCGTGTATGTATGTTAGCAAACGGAGGACGTCTTCCGAGGGCACGTAGGGTGGACATTACTTTGCCGGAATACTAATTTAACAATTAGGCGCTAGACAGAGGGGGAAAGTCGCAAAAGGCAGTTTTTTAACTTGATTACACGCCGGCCTTACTGACTACTGAGAGTTCTTGATCAATTTGTTCTATTGATTAGAACTCAAACACGCTAGGGACAAAAAAATGACAGGCGAATAAAACAATATAGCTCCGCATCTTTCACTTACGAGCTCATACGAGCACGACAGAAGAAAACGGGTTTCCCCTCCGATGACCGCGGGTTTAAGAATATTCTGCATATTTACCATTTTAGTTTATTATTAGCAATTCGTATTGGTTTTGATATCAATAGGCATGATGACTGATTTTGAAAAATGGTCAGATTATGTTCGGAAGTGTCTACTATTTCGAAAAAATATCTTATTTCAGCAGAAAAATAAGGTTCGGTAGATAAAATTGGCATTTGAAATTTAAATTTTAAAATTCACGCCAAAACGTTCGGCGGTGTGATGGCGTCGTTTGTGACGTCACTATTGTTTTTACCAATGTACTCTGTGCAGTGTGCAGTAAACATAGTGTGATATCAAAGCTCGAAAACAAACAATTGTGACGTCATTCGTTTCTTGGTGTTTTATCCAATATGGCGGATTGCTGTATTTTATAGTTTTATATTATCAAAATAAATAGCAATCTCACTCGAAATATAAAAATAAATACGTTTTTTATAATCCATGAATCCTATTTCGTTAGATAAATTCACAATTTCATTGATTCTTGGTTACTGTCATCATGCCTATTGTAGTCAATAAATAGTATGAATATCGAATAAATTAAAAAAAAATTAAGGTTTATTTTTTGCTTATTTAGGCATGGAGTATTCATAACAATGAGTAATAATATTCCGATAGATATGACGAAAAATGTAACATTAAGTCAATAAATGGATATTAATTATTTTAATACGAAAAATTATAAGATCTTTATTTTAATTAACTATATCTTTATAAATAAAAATGAACTTGCTAAGCGCATATCTATCCGAACGACTGCACCAAATTGGATAATTCCTTTTTTTGTGTTCGTTATAGTCAGTACAAGGTTTGTATAAAAAAATTTAGAGTTCCCGCGGGAACCAAAAAACCTCAAATGGACGTTTGTTACTCAATAACGCCAGAACGGCTAAGCGAATCTTACATACAACACAGGTTACTTTTTATCCCGGAAATCTTTTTATAACCAAAAAACCTCAATCCACGCGGACGAAGTCGCTGGCATCAGCTAGTTCATTATAAAAGTCATTATCGATAATACAAGAAATATTGTTCGACACCCCTTCCATGTATTAGCATAAAATAAATAAAATTTCTTAATGAAATAAATTCCAAGTGTAAATAACTTGTAAGTAATGATGATAATATAGGTTTTTATCTGAACATGTGGCCTCCCGTGGGTTACCCTGCTGATTTTAGTCGACTAAACTGTAAATTCACTGAGATTTATCGTATAGTTAGTAAGCATTAGGGATATTACTACATTTAAAACTTTTGGAATTCCTTAGGGTGATCAGAAATTACCAAAAATCCTTTTTTTGGTTTGTTCTTTTTGTAATTTTTTAATATATTGTTTACCCACACTGAAGGAAGATTCTAAAAGGTCAAAGACGTTCCGGGCGCAGGTTCAAATCCACCCGGTTCCGAAATTTTTGATATTATGTTTTTAAGAAGAGTGAAATAACCTAAAATAAGTTTGTTAACCAAAAAAATATTTGGGTACCTTTCTAATAAGAATATGTATTTTGATTATAAATACCAAAGTGTGTTTGTTTGTTGGTTTATCCTTCAATCACGCCCCAAAATTTTGGCACAGATTCAAATGACTTTTTACCATAGCTATATTTTTTTTATTTTTTTTCGCACTTGACGATTTAGTGGTGTCGTGTAAAGATGACTTAATAAACTTCTCTATGGTCTAAAGTTGTTCAAACAGTAATAAACTCTATAATTAAGATAAAACCGTTTATAATGGTCTGGACCGGCCCGGCCCCCAACGACCGCTTGCGCGCGAGCGCAACTTCGGTTAGAACTAGCGCCCGGCCCCCAACGACCGGTTGCGCGCTTCCGGGTTAGCAATGGACTGACGTGATTTTTTGCATGAGTATAGTTGAGGACCTGGAGATTGCCATAGGGTACTTTTATCCCGGAAAATTAAAGAGTTCCCGCGTGAATCAAAAAAGCTTATTCCACGTGGACGAAGTGGCGTGCATCGGCTAGTATTATTTCTCTAAAGGAACTCCCAAATTAGAAATCCGATTCACACTTGACCATGTAAATAATATCAGTTCATTATGAAATAACGGAGTGACCGGTGAATGTTTTTTTTTTATTGTCCGAGGTCAGGGGTCAACCTGCGACGGCTCTGCGGGGTATTCCTATTTAGTAAATCTACTATGATTTTCGAAAAACACAAGAAGCGAATGGCGTATTAAGACTTTTGAAGATATAATTAAAAATCCGTATTAGCATAAGATTATAATCTGGATTGAGAAACTAGAAACTTTGTTTTAAAATCCCATCAATTTTCTTTTTTTATGACTCAAAATTAACAATTTAATTGTTCATTTTATATATAAGGATATTTTTATTGTTCTGTTTAGTTATGGGACTAAAAGCTGCCATAATACTTGAATTTTTGATGTAAGTTATTCTTAGCTAAAAAGGAACTTAATATTATCACTAGGGAGTAGCCACGTAAGTAACATCAGTAGCTTGATTTCATGTAATCACAACAAAAAATCTTACAATAGTAGGTATTTTGTAGAGAAGACGAGAGTAATCAGTTTATTTCTTTGGTTAGGTATATTGATGACAAAATTGCTGAGGAAACTGACTATAAATACAAATACGTATCGCAATATAAAAACTGTTGGAATATACACACGTATTAAATCATTCAAAAATAACCCGAAAAATCGAAAGAGAGAATAAATTTAGGATGAACAAAGTGAATGAATCCCCACAGTATTATCGGCCCCGATGACAGACAGACGATGGCCGCTGTCGCCGGAAACCAAGATTCATGGGGGTTCAAAAAACCATAACTAATAAATTTGTCACGCTCATAGATCGACTGACGAATTAACAAGATAGAGCTATGAACGCTATTAGAGTTCTAATAGCGTTCGTAGCTCTATCTTGTTACCGAAAGAAAATTAAAAATTGACTTTTTTTATCCACTACAAGTTAGCCCTTGACTGCGATCTCACCTGATGGTAAGTAACGATGAAGTCCAAGTCCAAGATGGTAGGAGGCTAACCTGTTAGGGGCATGGACCAGGGAAATTTCAGAAATTATAAATTCACAAGTATATTTAATTTGTTGTTCAGAATATTGGATAAAGTGCTTCCCGACTTCATTCAGATCGATTTTTTTTTCTCCATTGTTTTTTTGATCCATCCGTTTGTTTTGCACGTTTATACTTTATAACTTAGTTGTATCATCCTAGCTAAGTGTCTACGATTTCAATTGTTACGTTCGAAAAATATTATGTCAAAATATTTATTGTATCTTTATGAAACAATTAAGGAATATTAATATACATGAATTTAACAGTATTGTGTTTAAAGTGGACAGCAGCAGTTGAAGAATATGAATTGGTGAATTTATCAACTAAATTACAAACGTAATGGTGATTATTAATTATATCAATGTTTCACAACCGGAAAAGTTACATAAATTAAACAGACTTATTATAAAGCATAACGCCATATAAAATTAAAAAATGTGTTTTCCATAAAGCTCCAATAAAAACTGGCATGTCTTTCAAATTACAAACTCTACGGGCGATCACTATTATTCGTTCATCACTTGATTGGTATGAAGCTGTCGACTCCCTCCGCGCCCTTTCCGGCCCTTTGGAGTTTTTTCTTAACATTATCATTCTGAAGATGAAAGCTCTTTTTTGTCTCTGGCGCCACGTCTTAAGGGTCTTGCAGTTGATTGAACGGTATCATTGTAATTAATAGTGTGATCCTATATTTATCATTTGTCATATTATTTGTCCACACCTTGCTATGTCAACTGGGTACAATTGATTATGGTTTCATCGTAGTGGCACTATGGGTTAATTAAATGTCTCTACTATCATAATAGTAGAGATAAAATGTATGGATAGTTCCTGATTAAATATAATTTTGTAATTTGTTTTTAAAAAGAAAATTGTAGTTTGTAGGTACCTTTATATTTCTTTTAAATAGGTAACTAAATAATAATAGTACCTGGTATCGTTAAATTTCACACTTTTACAAGTTTGGCATCGTGTTTGATATTATTATATCGTGATTTTGCTATATTATTATTATTACATGTATCTATATAGTAATTCACTTACTGCAAACTGCAGTAAAATACATAATATTTAACGAAGAACGTAAATAAGTTAAGTAAACTGTAGTATGCCTATATTAGAATACAATACAATACAAATTCTTATTTCCAAAAATTTACAAAGTTATGTACCTAAGAAGAAAAAAAAATTGAGCTTCATTTTTCTACTCTTCTTCATAACACTTTCACAACAATAAATAAATTTCATTATACTTTTAAAAAAGAGAAACTTACCAAAAACAAAGAACTTAAAACAATAACAGCTAATTTATGCCAGAATTATAGATCGTAAATTAACGAATAAAGATAAAATTTATTCTAATTTATAGTTAAATATTTGCCGATTCTATATTTAAATTTTATGACAATTCTTGAATCATAATCGGTTAAGTATTTGGTCAAATTCGGCATCTTTATAATCAGTTTTATTATTTGTAGAACTATTAATTTTATTATTATTTGATGTGCGCTTCTTCGACACCTCGTGTTTGTGAATGTAGATGAAGTTACATAAATACTGGTTTTACGATCACACAAAAATAATTAATTGGTTTATGGTTATATCGTTCACAAATCTGTTTTATAATCCAATCCGATAATGCAAGATGTTGAGTGTCAAAAAAAAGATACGCGCCGAATTGAGAACCTCCTCCTTTTTTGGAAGTCGGTTAAAAAGTGTTTACACTCAACATACCTAGTATACTAATATTAATATACTAATATTATAATATATTCTATCTATACTAATATTATAGACGCGAAAGTTTGTAATTGTAAGTATGGATGTGTGGATGTATGGATGTTTGTTACTCTTTCACGACAGAACGTCTGAGCGGATCTGGATGAAATTTGTCTACATTTGACTAGATGATGCCGATGATAATGATGAGGGGGTGTCGAACAATATTTATTGTATTATCGATTATGACTTTATAATGAACTAGCTGATGCCCGCGACTTCGTCCGCGTGGATTGAGGTTTTTGGTTATAAAAAGATTTCCGGGATAAAAAGTAACCTGTGTTGTTCCAGACTATAATCCTCTGTACCAAGGATTTAGATTTTTAAAAGCAAAAGTAAAGCTTTGGCTTTTTACGCGATGCGCCTTAATTGTTTGTATTACGAGTCTTGTAAAATGTTGCCACAATCGATTGAACAGATCAGCTATTAAAAGTTAAAACATACCAGGTAGGTACACAGACACACTTTCGCACTAGTTTATTATGTCACTAAGGATTTCTATATTTTGATCCAGAGTCAGTTACCTGAGTCACTAATATTGTTTCATTTTTGTTAACTTTTGTGTTTTAGAATTATAATTCATATTTTGTCATATAAACTGTCATTTTCAGTAATATTGCTTACTAGCTTATGCTCGCGACTTCGGTTTCCGCGGGAACTCTTTAATTCTCCGGGATAAAGCATATCCTATGTGTTATTACAGAGTATAATCTCTCTCTGTGCCAAATTTAATCCGTTCAGCCGTTCTGGGGTGATTGAGTAACAAACATCCATCAATCCATCCATACAAACTTTCGCATTAATAATATTAGTATAGATAGAAGTATTACTGTCATTTAGGAAATTCACAATTGCAATTAATCACACAAAGTCCCACCAACTTATCCGACCCGGTGGCCAAAATTGGAACAAATTTTTATGCCTGTTTGGTCAGATAAGTTTGTAGGACTACCTAATTATTTAATCACCATGTCAGACCATGTCAGACAAGTATCACAAACTCGTGATAGACGAAATTCTATAAATAAACGATTTATTATTAATTGATTGTCTGAAACGTGACATTTTAAAGATAATTGATTACTTTTGATAAACGTTACCCGGACTTTGTGCCAAAATCATGATTCATGAAATCAATCTTAGATATTTGTTTATTATTCTAGCTCACTTGTTCCAAAGAAAGTGATCTAACCAATTTTTTGCAAAATTTTATTTCTGGGTACAAGGACCATCAAGCATTTTTTTTAAATAAATAAATAAATCTTTGTTAGGAATTACCAAGGACACAGTTATAAAACAAAAACAAAATTACTACTACAAAACTGTGACATAAAAAAACCGGCCAAGTGCGAGTCGGACTCGCGCACCGAGGGTTCCGTACTCAAGAAGTAGGTATAATTACCTTTGTTAATGAACCGCAAAACTAACTTTGTTTGTAGAGTTTTACTGTTAATATCAAAAAATTACGTTTGTTGTATGGGAGCCCCCCTTTAATATTTACTTTATTGATATTTAATTATTTATTTTGAAAGGTAATATACAAGTTAATATTCTGTGAAAATTTGAACCGTCTACCTGTTACCGTTTTTAATATTGAACAAAAAAATACGAAAAAAACACGTTTATTGTATGGGGACCCCCCTTAATATATATTTTTTTTTAATTTTTAGTATTTGTTGTTATAGCGGCAACGGAAATACATCATTTGTGAAAATTTCAGCTTTCTAGCTATCACGGTCTATGAGATACAGCCTGGAGACAGACAGACAGACAGACAGACAGACAGACAGACAGACAGACAGCGGAGTCTTAGTAATAGGGTCCCGTTTTTACCCTTTGGGTACGGAACCCTAAAAAAGACGTGTGGCACTCGGAGAGACTGCCGCGGTAAAGCTATTGCATAGCATTTTTAGGGTTCCGTACCAAAATGGTAAAATGGAACCCTTATGGTGCGACTTTCTCCGTCTGTCTGTCCGTCTGTCCGTCTGTCCGTCCGTCACACTCGATTATTTCAGTAACTATCGAAGCTATCGACATGAAATTTGGAATAATTGTGTATATTAGTGGCCCAAAGACACTGGAATTAAAAAAAATTGGAAATTATTTTTGTTCTTATTTAAAAAGGGGGGAAAATCTGAGGGTTGAAATTTAAAAGTGAGATAACTGTACTGTGTGGGGTATCATATGAAAGGGTTTACTTTGTACATTCTAAAACAGATTTTTAATTATTTTTTGTTATGATAGTTTTTGATTTATCGGGGATAATGTCTAAAAAATACCGTTCCCCCCCCCCTTATCTCCGGAGTTTACCAATCGAAAAATTTGAAATAATTATGGTCAATAGGAATTTACGTATATTTTACAGGAAAACTATAGCCAATGCTCTAACTAGCATAGTTTTTTTGATATTAACAATAAACCTCTACAAACAAAGTTAGTCTTGCGGTTCATTAACAAAGGTAATTATTTATTAATAATGGTACGGAACCCTTCGTGCGCGAGTCCGACTCGCACTTGCCCGGTTTTTTATCAAACTACCTAACACTTTGGTTGCTATAACTACTTGTGTTGTTGACTTCAATTTGTTGCGAAAATAATTTTAAAGAATTGTTTTAATAATTCTTTAAAATTATTTCGCTTTTATATTTTCAACAATTTGAAGTCAACAACACAAGTAGTCATAGCAACCAAAGCGTAAGGTTTTTATTCGTTACGGAATTTCTGGATTCGGTCTCCACGCTCAAGGCCCGCGATAGAAGCTATGCAATAGCTTAATAATTCCAAAAAGGGCATCGACTCAATTTACTCTTGGCTTCGACCATGGCTAGCTAGTAGCTACCCTACCGGCAAAGCGATTTAGCGTTCCGGTACGATGCCGTGTAGAAACCGATTAGGTGTATGGGTATAGCAAAAGCTCCGCGCATCCTCAAAAGGCAGCGCAGCAGAGAATGAATGAGAAGGATGCGCAGAGTTAGGGGGAGTGGCAACGTCATCTTGAGGGTGTTAAGTGATAAGCCTGACTGCCCCATGCTGAGACACTGGATACATACGCATGTCTATGTGCCTAGTGCCCCAGCATGCATACGCAGATATTTAAATTAGTTACTTTGTCTTTTCTATTGTGTGTTTTACTAACATAGCTTTTAAGTTTAATACTGTACTAACAACATATGGACTAAGAATAAGTAAGGGTCCGAAATAAACAAATTTTATTTTTATTTTTATTTTTATTTTTTTTATTTTAAAAGGTGATTCACAATATTATTTAAATTTCCCGGTTAGGACGCTTCTTAACATGATACATTTGATAATGTGAAAAATTCGTGATAAATTTATAATTAATCAAAATAGCTATTAGCACAGATTATGATAATCTCATACGAGCCAGCAACAACAAGATGATTTGCGAAATTTTGATTTTAGCAATAAATTATAGTTATATAATCTTATCTCACTGAGGTGCTTAATGGTGTCATTAATTAATTATTCGTAAGTAGATTTACTAAAATATTGTAAACTAGATGATTCCCGCGACTTTGTGGATCAAATTTTTTCGATTCCCGCGGGAACTCTTAAATTTTCCGGGATAAAAAGTAGCCTATGTCCTTCCCCGAGATACGACCTACCCCTGTACTAAATTTCATTAAAATCGGTTGAACAGATAAAGTTTTAGATTCCCACGGGAACCTTTGAATTTTCCGGGATAAAAAGTAGCCTATGTCCTTCTCCGTGATACAATACCTATCCCTACCTACAAGACCTATCCCTGTACCAAATTTCAACAAAATCGGTTGAACAGATGGGCCGTGAAAGCGTAGCAGACAGACAGACAGACAGACAGACAGACAGACACACTTTCGCATTTATAATATTATAGTAAGTATATAGTATGGATGCGAAAGTTTTTGATCCAGATGAGATTTGGCACAGAAAATATAAATTAGTCACATCTTATGCTGAGATCTATAGAGCGTACTTTGACTTGGCTCAGACTTTACTCAGAGTTAAAACTATATTATGGACTTATGTGAGTAACATAAATCTGTCTCGTTTTAACCACGTCTTAAGTCTAAGCAAAGTAGATCTCACACAGAGAAGGACGGATGCTTCTGGTTCGTAAAAAAAATCAAAAAAGGAATAAAAAAAAAATTAAATCCATTTGGATGAAGTCACGGGTATTTTTTAATTTCGACTTTGCCGGTAGGATGGTAACTAGCCATAGCCGAAGCCACCCAGCAAGCAGCAATGCTAACGGCTAAGGACGGAGGTTACATATCTAAGTATCTGCACATTGATGTAATAGTAAATTATTTTTTCATAAAGTTCTGGACCATTTTTTTGTTGATTCTTTTCGGTAAGAATGGCATTCCGAACCACTGGTAGATTCAGTGGACCATTCAAAAGCACTTGCCAAAGTTTACTTGAGTAAATATTTGAGTTGAGCAGACAGACCAGAGAAAATTTCAGAATCCATACTAAATAAATAAATCCATAGTAATATTATAAATGCGAAAATGTGTACGTCTTTCTGTCTATCTACTACGCTTTCACGGCCCAACTTCTCAACCGATTTTGATGAAATTTGGCATAGAGATAGTTTACATTCCGGGGAAGGACATATAGGCTTTATATCTCGGAAGATTGAAGAGTCCCCGCGGGAATTAAAAAACATCAATTATTAATTATTAATTATCAATTATTAATTAGTTTATGAATAACTAGATAATTCCCGCGACTTTGTCCGCGTGGACCAAGTTTTTTCGATTCCTGCGGGAACTCTTGAATTTTCCGCGATAAAAAGTAGCCTATGTCTTTCCCCGGGATACAGCCTACCCCTGTACCAAATTTCATGAAAATCGGTTAAACAGATGGGCCGTGAAAGCGTAGCAGACAGACAGACACACTTTCGCATTTATAATATTAGTATGGAGTATGGATTCAGAATCAGGGACCTCCCACTGATAAGACCACAGCGCTAACCACTGCGCTAACAATAGGGTATCAACTATACTTTCCAATAGAAGAAACATCATCAAAACAATGAAAGCTAATCGGCCCCACTAAACTTCCTACAAGCATAAAAACGTCGTATTAAAGTTATTGTGCCTATAAAAAAGACAGACTGGATCCGATTTCTGATCGTAAAAAGGCAGTAAAACTTTTTGACGGGCTCTTAATAACCTATTAAAAGTGGCATGAAGCTTAGTGTCAACTGTCCATGTACGTATTTGGGTTCTATAAAAGCTTGTTCATTTCTGGTGCAGTAAATCACAGGTCAAGCGCGCAAGGTCTCAACCAGAACTCCAAATAATAAATGCATCATCGTCATCATTCTCTCGGCCGTCGGGTCTCCTCACAGAATGGGTATTGTAGCCATAGTCCACCACACTGATCACTGGCCAAGTACGATTGACAGACTTTTCACACCCACCTTTGAGAAAATTATGGAGAACGGAATGAAGGTGATGAAAACTGAATCGCTCGACTATCATCGCCACAATAAATGCACAGACTCAATATGATTCTAACGTTTAGGTGCTAAAAGGCCAAAAAAGGCGTTATTACTACGTACACTAAGTCGAGTTTACCTGTACATAATAATATAGTCCATAATTGGGCGAAGTTTTACAACTGAAACATCTATTTCTATATTACGGATTGAATGCAATTGGACTCACTTATAGCTAACACTCTGGAATTAGGTATAGCATAATAAAGCTACATGTTTTTACCGGAAAGCAATAGACTTCGATCGGGATTGGAGATGAAAGTTTCCTGTCAGGAAATCCTGTCAGGTTAACCCCATGTAAACTTCATGAAGATTTGATGAACAATTTGGCGGGTGGAACTGTACCTACTCCTCAACTGGTCAATCAATTGTCACAGGTCAGTGTAATAGCTTAGTAAAAAGTAGATTTTTAACATTTTAGATGATGCGTTAGGTAAGTCCACCCCGGATCAGTCAGATCGGGGGATCTACTAGTTAAAAAGTTTGTTGAAAAGTTGAAAATAACTAAGTTATTGAGGAAAAACTATGAACCTTTTCCTTAAAACGGACTTTACATCCAAACATTGATATTAATAAAGTGAAGATACATCTTTATCGACACTGACCAATGATCGATCGGCCTCAACCAGGTAAACAATAACATGGACCCTCTAATTGCCATCTACCAACTTTTTACTGACACGTGCATCAATGTCTATATTATGATAGGTCGAGAGCTAGCGCCTGACAGGCCTTGGAAAACTGTTATTACTTTTGAAACTTATTTTCTAGACCTGTAAGTAAAGTTACACTGGAGGGTGCAATAAAAAATTCCAATCCAATTATTGTCTTTAATTTTAAGAAAATTCAAGTATGAGATTACTTCGCTGAATTTAATCTAGTAAAAAAATTTTTTTTTCATTATTCCACTTTAAGATAAAATTAATATTTTATACTTAATTTAGAAGATACTTTAGTAAAAATAACACTACTAAATACTGAAACAAAATAATTTGTAGCTTTTACTGTAAATTTATTTATTTATTGTCACCTCATTGCAGCGGGATGGATGATATTTTTAATGTTTAGTTTTTAGTTTTTAATTTAGTTTTTAATTTAGATTTAATTTAGATTTTAATTTTATCCACTTATATGTTCTTTATTGTCACCTATATTATTTATTATAGCTTGTTTAATGCAACATTTCGATTACTAGCTCTCAGACTTAAAATATAATTTAATTTGAGCAAATATAACACTTATTACCCAAAGTTAAAATTGAAAATCGATTGTCAGTTGTCATGTTGGTAATACAGTCAAAAATGTGGGGTTTCGATAGCAATTAAAGGGATAGGATAAGCGTCCGTGGTAATGATTGATGCAGTGTCAATAATTTACGTGCCTAGCCTCGCCAAATGTCAACAATGATGTATCGTGGAAACCGAGCAAATATAGCTTTTTTAATAAAAGCTCAGCAAACAGACTGAAGCACATAATTTTTCGTCATTTCAAGTTTCAAACCCATGACTCATCGCAGGACCACAACACGAAATAAGCCTTATTTCGTCGCTTGGGCTCTGTTTCGGTTGTTGTTATAGCCCTTCTCAAGATTTAGGTAATTATTATTATTAAAATTTTGTTTAAAATTTTTGAAGCCCTACGGAGTAACGTATTTCACAAGGAACAAACTCATTGAATAAAGATTTGAAAAATCTATTTTTTTAATCTGTGCACGTTTCTTCTCTCGAACTGAAAAGGGTTTAGTTGTAGTCTACCACGCTGGTGAAATGCGGATTGGCAGACGACCCATACCTTTGAGAACATAATGATGAACTCTCGTGCATGCAGGTTTCCTCGCAATTTTTCCGCTATAGATGGTGACATATAATTGCTTGAAACGTACATAACTCCGATCATCTGAACAGAAGGATAACTTATTACAAAATCCATACTTCCATACTTAATATTATAACTATCACAACCCATCTTTTCAACCGATTTTAATGAAATTTTGTATATAGGTAGATTGTATCCCAGGGAAAGATATAGGCTTTTTACTTTTTATCTCAGAGAATTAAAGAGTTCCTGTGAGAATAAAAGAAAATTAATTCATCATCTAGTATTAAAAATAAATCGTATCAAACGGTGGTATCAAATAATATTACCTACTAGTTTCTCCACCATTCTCCATATTTCGTGGCACCACTTACTGCAATAACAGTGCACTATGTCAAGCCTATACAGAACAAACTATCTCAAAATCTGTTGATTTTATTTCGTGTAAAGCTTGTAACAAACATACAGATACACTAAGGAATTTGTCATAAATATTAATGTGGATAAGAGTAGGTAATATTCACAGTACAAAATCAGGTTTAAAAACTGTTATTCACACGAGCCTCTAAACTTTACGGGGCCTAATAAAAAACTGCAAAGTTCAAATAGTCCGCCCCTAGGGTGTCCACAGTAAACATGTCACGGCGGACAGTCCGATACCCGACATCGCACTTATCAGCGCCCATAACGTACTCAATTTTACGACAAGCTCTCGATGCGCGCGTGCGTAAATTTAAACAAAACGTCAACTCGCGAGATTTTATATTACAGATCAAGGAAATTGTATCGATATTTCAGCGATAATGTTTTTCGTGTTACGGAACAGATATCTTTATGCATGCATTTCTCGGATCATGCCATTACAAATGCGCCTGCATAAAGTGTTATATTGCAAGGGGTTTCGTTTATTTGTGGCGATAAAATAAAGCAACGATAAATTATAATGTTTATGTATCAAGATGTGGTGGCACTCTCATAACATTACGATGTGTAGATCATTTTATCGGAAGCGAGTCAACGACCTTGAACGTGGACGCGAAAAGGTATCATTTTGAAATCAAATGAGGGTTATGTTGCGAGATCTTGCAGTTTATGTTTTAAAGCAATCTAAAATTTTCAACTTGAATTGTTTCTTTTAGTACAAGTAATTAATCGTAAAAATAAAGTTAGTCTTAAGCAATTTTATTAAGAGTGAAGGATTTGTGCTTTGTAAAATATTTAAGTTGAAGAAATAAATTTCAAAATTGATTATCACAATATTTACAAACTTTACTATAAAAATCTGTCAGATTTACTGTGCTATAGGTATATGCATCTATATAAATAAAAAGATAAACTTACTAACTATATTTATCGAATTACAGGTTAAACCGCTGAGTATGAGGTTTGTTTAGGTTTGTCCTTCAATTAATCCGCATTAACGCAACGGATCGATGTGATTTTTTTACACAAATAATAGTTAGAGACCTAAAGATTCTCATAGGCCACTTCTAGTCTCTGAAATTAGAACAGTTCTCACGGGGAATATAGTTAAATTCCTGGAAATAGTCATAGACAGTAACCCCCGAAAAGGAAAGTATTCCCACGGGGCTTTGCAAATCTTAAGACACGTGGCCGAAGAATTTCGAGACGTATTATTACAAATCAGAAACATTAAAAACTAGCCTTACATATAATATAGAATAATGATTGAGTAAGTACAGAACGTCGACTGCCTCGTTGGTCTAGTGGTTAGCATAGTCGACTGCGGATCACGAGGTCCTGGGTTCGATTCCCGGTCGGGCATAAAAGTTAGGTATTGGGTTTTTCAATTAAGAAATTCTCAGTACCAGCCCGGAGTTGGAAGTTGGCGGTGTTTCGCCCCCGTGCCTCGGAGAGTACGTTAAGCCGTCGGTCCCGGTTATTATCACTAACATGATAGTAGTCGTTAAAGCCCGCCAACCCGCATTGGAGCAGCGTGGTGGGTCTAAGCTCTGATTCCCGCTCTCCTATGAGAGTGGAGGCCTGCGCCCAGCAGTGGGACGTTAATAGGCTGTAGTGATGAAGTACAGAACACTTATGTGCAAGTGGGAATTGATTTTAACTATTCCAACCAGGAATAGCATAAAGATCGCCTAATAAGGGCCCACGAGTCTTCTCACTCGGCCGCTAATCGCGATCGAATAGCGAAAACTAAAAACCGGTCTCCGCCCGTCCGTGTAATTCTAATTAGGCAATTCAAGCAAGGCCCGGTACTAATGGGGCCCACTCCGCGCTATAAAGCAACGCAATCTGATTGTGTGAACACGCTGTCCGCGTGTCCTGTACATTGTCCGCAGACATGCAAGGCTTTGTCACCCTACTGTATACGTATAGGACACGGGTACTTGTAGAATGTAGTACTGTAGTTGAAGGAGATTCCGATGCACGGAGGAGCTTATCGATTTTTCTATAAAACCTCAGTATGGACTGCAGAGACAGTTTTGCTTTTTTTTTACTCGTAGGTAGGTACAATGCTGTGAGAATTTTCTATTTTTTTGTAGATAACATTTTGTTCGGAAACTTCGCCCATAGTATCCCGTGCTTCAGCCGTGGCTAGTTACCACTTACCACCCTATCGAAAGAGAAGTTCTGACAAGCGGCACAGCATTCCGATACGATGTTGCATAGAAAATCGAAACCTATCATATGAGCTTAGTATAGGTACTTACTACTACTACAGAATCCATACTAATAATATAATCTTTGTCCGTCCGTCTTTCCTGTCTGCTACGCTTTAACGGCCCCCCATCTTTCCAACCGATTTCGATGAAATTTAATATAGAGAAAAGTTGCATCTCGAGAAAGGACACAGGCTTTTTATCCCATAAAATTAAGGAGTTCCCGTGGAAATTAAAAAAAAATCCATGCAGACGAAGTCGCGGGCATCAGCTAGTAAATAAAAAAAAAAACAATCGTCAACGTACAGGGAATAGGGATACACGCTCGGAGCCTTATTGATGGAAACAATTCAAACACCATTTAGATAGTGCGCTGGCGTTGACGTATTATTATTGTTGTGGGACCAGCTCTGGAGGAGCGAGCTACGGGATGTAGGACATAATTGCGAATTCACTTATGGAGGCGGTATTCCAACTGGCGGCTAAGTGATGCGCGCGACTTTGTCAGCGTGGATTTAGGCTTTTTGAATGCCGCAGGATATCTTTAATGCTATAATAAAAAGTAGATAAAAATAATAATAATTAGCCTATGTCCTTCCCCGGGATACAACGTATGCCTGTACCAAATTTCAGTTATGAAATTAATATATATGCTGCGTGAATTTAGATTTTTTAATCAATTACTGACTCATTAATTTGTGTTACTCTTCAGGTCCCCAGGTCGCGATTTTTAACTCTTTTCTCAAATTACTCATCTTGTACTTTTTTGTAAAGAAAACTTATAATTCGCCGTTATAAGCGTTGAAAAAGCCTCACAGATTCCACCATTTTCGTTCAAAAAGTTAACGCAATTGGATGTATGATGCACGAATATAGTTAAACCGTAGACAGACGGACAAACACAAAAATATTATGAAATACCCTATCCATCGCTACTATACTGCATCCATGCCAGTTTCAATGTCATTCATAACTCACGGTCTGCCTCTAACGTCGATCGAATCAACTCGGTCCTTAGGAGCTTATGCACGCCAACTAGGAGCCATTATTTACTATATCTCTTCTATTATAGTAAAGATATACTAGGTCGAACCCAGAGTAGAGCTTAGGCTCTGTTCTACGTCAGCGACAGACGCGACAACGCGACTCGATAACGCGACGCGACAGTAAAAACAGCCAAACTCCTTCTCGTGGCCAACGTTGTCGCGTAAAAGATATACGGTGTTGTTACGGTATATTCTATGGAGTCGTATCGCATCGCGTATCTACCCTTTAAAATCGCTTCCTTATAACAACACGTGTAAGAACATTTGCAAACGATACGCGACTTTTTGACAACCTCCCTGGCGTAGTGTTGAGCGCTGTTGTCTTCTCGTGGAAGGTCTCGGTTTCGATCTCCGGCAGAGTAAATTTAGGAATTTATAATTTCTAAATTTTCTCTGATCTGGTCTGGTAGGAGGCTTCGGCCGTTGCTAGTTACCACCCTACCGGCAAAAACGTGCCGCAAATCGATTCAGCGTTCCGGTACGATGCCTGTAGAAACCGATAAGGGGCGTGAGTTTCATATAACTGCCATACCCCTAACAGGTTAGCCCGCATCTTAGTCTCTTAAAAAAAGGTAGAGCCATAGCGTGCAATAGGGATGATGCCAAAGTCAAAAATAAATTATTTCTGTCTGATTATTAAATGGACTGTCTTCTAAAATACCTAAAATTCACATTGCGTTGAAGTTTGATGACGTCACAACTGTGTATTTCATAGTTAGTTCAGTTGTTGTCATCTATTTCGGCCTAAGGATACGTTGGCACCAGTCACACTTTTTTTATGTCAACCGGAGACACAAAAAAGCACTTCCAATATCCTGTCCTGTAGGGTTTGATGGATCAAGACGCCTGGCGACGCCGCGGCGCATCATGATGGATCCTCTGTCAATCCGTCCATCAATCATTACCGCCAGTGTGGTCGCCGCTTACAACTATAACTTATAATAAAAATATATATGTAGTTGCAAATTTATACTATTATTTTAAATTTTACGGTTTAAACTAAAGTCATCACTACTGAAAACTAATATTCTATACTAATACTATAAATTTGAAAGTTTGCTATCCAGTTCCGTTCAGCCGTTCTGGCGTGATTGAGTAACAACCATTCATCCATCCATCTATCCAAACTTAATGACAAAGTTGCACGGAAGCAACCGGCTTCGCATCCAGCAACCTATAAGTCAGTGTAAATACAAATTGATACATAACGTAAGAATTGTACTTATATTATTTACATTCTGTAACATTTTCCTTTTTATAAAAACTGGTGCAAGAATCATCAAAATCGGTCCGCGCGTTTAGGCTGTAGCTGTCCTGGAACATACAAACATATAATATAGACTGATGAACACATAACCCTGTGCGTTCCGCAGTCGAGTAAAAAGAGCAACTGTTCTTCTCAGTTGAATCAATTTTCCGAACCGATGGTAGAGTGTTCACTTCTCATAAGTGACGCAAGTTGCCGCGTGAAATAAACAAATCATTTCATTTCATTTCATTTCAACTTTCAATCGAAAGTCGTGTTGGTATAAACATTGGCACCAATCAACCAACCTAGGTAAGTAGGTACCATTCAGAAACCGGGCTGAAATAATTGGTTGCATGCGACGCTACTATAAACGTTTCTTTTGCTAATAAGCTAGCTTCTCGGAAACACAGGGTTACGTGTTCGATTCCCGGACAAATTTAACAGCGTGTTTCGTAATTACACTAGGAGTTTTACATGCAATCCTCAACTCAACTAGTTTTGTGATTATTAATATTGAAAATATTTTATACGTGCGTACCTACTACCTACAAGCTTAAAACAGTATTATTTGAAAACTTCTTTTAATTCCCACGGAAATTCTTTCTTATTTTTCCGGGATAAAACGTAGCCCATGTCAACTATATCTGTAAACATTCACGTCGAAAAGTTGCTCTGTTGCGACGTGATTGAAGGACAAACCAACAAACAAGCATACCTTCGCATTTATAATATTATGATGACAGTCTTATGTCACGTAGGTACCTAAAATCGTTCCTAAAATAAGGTTTATAATTATAAAACACGAACGTCAACAATATCAAAACAATATGGATTAAGCGATGGTAGTATGTCCCCTGTTCCTTTTTAAATTTTTGAATATTTAGCAAGTTTATTACAGTGAGAAGTGACAGAAGGTACTGTCACTTCTCACAGGTCTTTAATATTTAACTGTATGAGGTCCAAAATAAACTTGTAAACTAAAATTTTGCAAATAAAACGCTGCCTGAAAAGTTTTCAAGAGAAAGACGGATTCCGCTTCGGAACCTTATGACTGCAGCCTGCGAGAGACGCAGAAATAAACAAGTTTCTCCATTTTCGTACTTAATTAATGTTCATTGAAACTACATAAAAATATTGTGTACTTTTCTTCGGGTAGGTACTTCACGTAAGACTAAGACCATGGAGATTACTTTACAACCCCAATACCTCTGCTAAATCTAACATGTTGAACTTTAAAGGATACAGGTATAAACAAAAAGACGTACTGAAAGGCTGGACTTGCAATAGATAGCCAGCCAGTCGATACGTCTTCGTCGACAATTTATACCTCAGCCTTTCAATATCGGATTAGCATTAATTGGAACGCGCTGCCGATGCGAGATTGCGTCTCTATAAATGGCGGAGGGTGTACGGAGCGGTGCGTTGTTGCGTTGACGTGCGCGCGCGCAGGCTCGTAATTGGTCGAGCGCCGGTGACATTTACAAGATGGCCGGCGACGGGTAATTGACAAATCTCGGGGATTTCTCTTGTTTTTGCGTACTCACTTACAGTAACAGCCTATTAATGTTCTACCGGTTTGACAAAGGCTTTCTCTATTATCGGAAACGATAAGATAGGTAAGGGTTTTTTATTCGAAAAAATAGTGCTTGACTGCAGCCACATATTCTGAAGATGGTAGGATGGTATCTACCGCATTTTATGAAACTGTACCTACTCGTTCGCTACATAAAGTCCATTCGTAGAGATGAGATTTTTTTAACTTCATTATCGTCTGATTACGTAATCCCATCTGCAATTCGACCAATAATGATGGAAGTAGGTATCTACAAACTTGTCGTCCTTCAACTCACCCGTCACTATTGGTCAAGTCATCAAGTGGCAGATAAAAAGGAGTTGAAAAAAAACTCATTTCTATTGGGTAGGCTGGCTGTATAGTTAAGGTTAGATGGTTTTTCTACCCACTGTAGTAATTTGTATGTAAGCAGGTTCCTAGTTTCATTCTAGTCATACTCGACTGTTATATAAAGTCAAAGAAAGGCATATCTAAAAAAGATAATATGATGTCACAAGTTAAGATATGCTTGGTTTGCATGCCATTATTCACGTGCCTTGAACTCTAAATTAAATTCACTATTGGTATTTATATCCTTTTGTAATAAGTACGAAATACAGAACACCTGCGTAAACTCCGGTTCGCTCCTGGCTTGGGCGATACCAGTTCGCTCCTTGGTCTTTGTATGTTTATTGTTGGGCTTTTAAATCCTTCATTCCCGATAGCTGGGCGTCGCGGACCGTCAATGCGTTTCAGAAAACTCAATTTATTCCCTCCGTCCCCGGGAATATCCATACAATGAGCATTAAAATGCGCGATAGGATTGGCCGGTGGTACTGGGCGGGGTGCAGACTGCAGTCCATATACGCTTACAATGTACATCGTGATGCACATATTAAGTTAGGCCTCTACATGGATCGGATGCCGGGGAGGAATTACGACGGGCGATGACGGCTGATCGTGAGTGTCCTTACGGTAGGACGTTGAATGTACAATGGGATCGCGCGCGGGATGTGGACGCCTGAGGCAAGTGTTGAAACACGGGTGGTAATGAAATACTACTAAGAGCACCTACAAACTTATGTGACACTAATACTAGACTAATCTATTTTCTATCGCTCATTAATGAAACTCTTCGTATTTATCTACAGATTCTATTTTTTATTGTAATTCATCGAAACTATGCATTGATGTAGAATTTTAGTGCCTATACATTTCAATAAGCAGAGGCGTTAAGTATTTTTTGAAAAGAGTAACGCGTGTTTTACGCGTCTTCTTTCGGGAGTTGAAAGGTCAATTTTAGTAATACTGGTAATAGTAACGTTAGGTGTAGAGGATTTGATATTCAAATAGTAGCTTCTGAAGTTTTTTTAGCTGACGTGGTGGAGCTACTTTTTAAGACACTGTTGTTATCAGAGCGGCATTGTAATTGAGCGATAGTCGTTAATGCGCCTAACCTAAGGATTAAACGATCTGCAGTTAGATGAGCCGATGGAAGTCATTGACTTTGATTTCCGTTGAAAAATCTGCTAATAGTAAGAAAGCTGCATAAGCAACTAATTTCCCAGGCAACTTTATAGCCACTTTATAACTTTATAGCTTTATGTGAGACCAGCCTAAAACGCGGGTGGTAAGCTGTGCCACTAAATTATAAACGTTCAAACGTCCACCTTCAATATTGCCTTTGGTCTGTCTTTAAGTGCTATAATAGACAATATCACGACTCAAATTGCTGTTTATGGCTGGAGCAAGTTTTATTAATCGAAGCGAGGTATTTACATTTGGTTTGATTGCAACTACGAGACTTTATATCAGTCACATTGCTCGCCCTCGGTATGAAACCTACGCGCGCGAGTTGAATGCAGTCGGGGCCTGAGGTGACACTACTCGCGCGCGAATAACATCTATAACTAGCTGATGCCTCCGATCGTCCGCGTGGTTAAAGGTATTTTTGATTCCCGCGGGAACTCCTTAATTTTCCGGGATAAAAAGTAGCCTATGTCACTCTCTAGGTCCTCAATTATACCTACCTATGCCAAAAATCACGTCGATCGGTTGCTCCGTTGCGGCGTGATTGAAGGACAAATCAACAAACACACTTGCGCATTTAAAATATTAGTATGATTTATAATTCTCTGTTGGTTTGGTTTAACAAAGTTGGATTAGCCAAGAAGAAGTAGTCTATGCGTTGGTCCCATCAGGTCAACAGCTACACTTGTCCACGTTGCTCTCCATAATGTCAGCGACAGATACAAATAGAAGATCTTACAAGAAGGGGTTTAAATTGGCAAGAATCGGCACCCCCAGCAATCAAGAAGATGATGATAATATTTGGAAGAATAATGAGTGAATTCCAAAATAATTCTGACCAAGCTTTCCATGAAATCTGATTGCAATAAAATCTTTTAGCCGTGGTTTACATTTATTGTAATTGAGTGTTCCATATTTTTCCAAAACTCTGTCAGATCTTTTTTGTCCTCTTTCATGCCGTTCCTGAATGAAGAGTTCTATGAGAGAATTTCACGCGTAGGCACGACTAAATGTCTTAAAGAATAGTGATTTACAAAATAAAATATGGTGCCGATAAAGAAATTGGTTCTTTTATTCACTCCGACGCCTTGAAGCTTCGAGACGCCTGATCAAGCCTGTAGGATTTAAAAGTGCTTATCCCTCCACTCTTTTAACAGTACCCTCCTAAACCTACAAATCAATCGTACACTCGCACTCCATAAATTAAGGAGCTGAACCGTTGATATAAAATAGAAGATAAATACATACTTGGGCCCCAAAAATCTTCGGAAAAACTAAGCAAGGCAAGCTGCATAAGCTTGATACTAAGCATTAAGCAAGTTCAATAGTTCTAGTTAGCAACAATTTTTATTGAATGAAATAAAAATTACAATTCAGTAGTACCAACTATTACCTATTCTGTGGTAGTACATCACAGAGATACTTATAGAACAAGTTTTTTTTTAATTTGTAGTTCATGACTTAATGTCCTCTAGAAGGCGCCATATTCAATTTAATGTGACGTCACATAGCTTATAACCAGTTGACGATCATACCATACGAACCATACCTGCTTTAGGAACTTGCATTTTCAACAGGGTGTCCATGGCAATTATATCAATGGTCGAAACAATGACCCTAAATTATTGGGGGCCGCCTCGTTTATCGATATTCCTTTTTCCCAGTCCACTCCCAGGCCTGCACAAATGAGACTCGGGCGACTTATTAGGTTTAAGAATTTCGCAGATCGACAGCCGCGATAGCGCAAGTGGGAACATGTCGCCGCGTCGACGACCACTCGTTAATTATTCCACTTCCTCGTGTGACGTGTCCCCACAATGAGATACGTGCTCTCTTTCTTCTTTTTTATTAGAATGTTCATTATCATCCTTATGTTCACGATGAGAACCTTTTTAGTTAGCACCTACTTACCTAAACTTAAGTTCTTTCTTAACGTGCTCTATTTCTGTCTTTTTATTAGTCTGTTTATTATAATCCTTATGTTTACGATGAGAACCTTTTAAGTTAGCACCTTCTCACCTAAGCTTAAGTTCTTTAACTGCTAAGTTCAGGAAAAGGTTGCATCAACAAAGAAGATCCGTCTAGGAGTTTCCAAGGTCTCTAAAAGGGCAAGATAACCGGAAAGAGATCACCTGGAAGTAGATGAGGAAGTGGAAGGGTTTATAGCAGTAGAATCAGCATAATGAATCGAATAGAATACCTAGAAGTCAAATTGGCTAAGCCAAATGTCAAAATTTGATGACGTTACAACTATGTATTTCATACAATTTGCATACTAGACGCGCGTTTTTAAGTTTGATAAAGAGTTGCTGATTTGATTGAGTTGTCATCATCCCTATTGAACTTATGTTTTTGTAGACATCGCGTTCACATAAGATTGCTTGAAACTTACCAAATGCAATCCGAACTTTGCGTAAGTCTCAAATGCACTAAGTATTATACCTATATTTCTCCATTTTTTTTCAATTATTAGATCCGTACCTTTGTGTTTACCCATTTCTTGACTAGTTGCCAACTGTTTTTTTTCTTTGATTATAATAACATTCTTTAATCCCTGATAACCGATGCTCCATCACTCGTAGTTATTTTTTGCTATAGCTTGTATTAACCAATATCCATACATCGGAGTCTCCTATCCTATTTTATTACTCATTCCTTAACCTTTGTTCTTTCGTTATAATTACTTTAATCCCCGATATCCGATGCTCCATCACTCGGACGCTCGCGATACTTTTCGCTAGCCGCTTACCTGCATTAACATAAAACAAGCAGGCATGCGGCCCCGTCCATATTTCCACAGCGGCCGTCGTGACGTTCTGCCGCGGTATTGTGCGCGCGATACAGATCTCCCGACGCATGCGCAGCCCGCCACTGGATATTTAGAAGCTGTCTCTTAAATTCGCGTCCGAAGCGACTTAACGAGTCGCATTCTGCGTACGGCGACATGCGATCGGCTATTGTCCTTTTCCTTTATTTAGAACGTTCCCATAACCGGACACTCGTATTCCACGATCGAATAACTCACGGGCGCTGCGTACTGGTCCGGACAGCTTCATTAGACAATTAGCGTCGACTGAACATTTCTGCCACGACTGCCTAGTTGGTCTAGCGTTGTAACATGGTCGACTGCGGACCACGAGGTCCTAGGTACGATTCCCGGTCGGGCATAAAAATTGTTAGGTTTTGGGTTTTACAGTTAAGAAATTCCTGGGAATTTCTGGCACTGGCACTGGTGCTAGCGCGGAGTTGGAATTTGGCGGTGAGTCACCCCCGTGCCTCGGAGAGCACGCCGGTTATTATCACTAACATGCTTGTAGTCGTTAAAGCAACTCTTTCGATCTTTTTATCAATTGCATATTAAGATCTTATTCTTCAAGCCTTAACAATCTTTAAAATGTGTTAAAAAGCTATGATTTCAGTACATTAAAAAGTTCCCGCGGGCCAAGTCGCGGGCATCATCTAGTTAAAAATATACTGAATCGTTGATGAGCTGATTTTCTCGCGTACACTTTTTGACTCTTTTGCAAATGAGAAAGACATCGTAAACAAATGTTTCAGGCCACTAAGATTTCTAAAACCGAATCTCTTCTATTAGTTCGACACAAAATATAGCAACATTAATGCATACAGGCCAGTGTCCAAATATATTTGTATCCCTGACCGAAAACGCTGTTTCTAATTTACCCTCAACGGTAACATCATAAGGGGTGACACGTTCCATTACACGGCGCTCTCATAAATACCTTATTGGTGGTGCGAGGTCCCCACCTTCCTCATTACGTTCCTTTAGAGATCATTAGTAGGTGATAAAATGCGGTGGAGTCGCACCCACAGCAATCGTTGCATCCGTAACACTTTATATTCAGCTCTGCCCAACCTACCCTTTTCTCTTTGTTTTCATTATTACTTTTGGTTGGATCGCTAAATCAGTCAGTGTTTAAAATGGAAGGGTTAAATTTAGTTTTAGACAATTTTGCAGACAATTATGTATACCTAATGTTGTTTTTGTGTCCAATTAAAGATTATTTTAACATTAATTTTTTTATAGATAAACAAAATATTAATAATGTTTTGAGTGCAAACATTTTATTGTACAAACTTTCACCAAATTTCAAAATTTCTTTCTAAGTAGGACGCTGAAGGCATATTCTCTCAAAATTTCAAATTTCTACGTTGAGCCGTTAGGGCATATATTTGTTGTCTGTCAGTCACTCAGATCAGAACAAAGCCTTTTATAATTACTGAAAAAGATTAGTAGAGTTTCAGGGTCACAGCTAGAACTAGCAGATGATAAAATCTTAATCGAGACTGAATACCACTGCTACAACACGTTCTTAGATCGTCCCCAAAATCTTTTGTGTTTTAAGAGATCTAAGACTGGTTTCTCCGATAGGGATCTATGATATCTCTGTGGAAGTCCATTCTTTCAATCAATCAATCAATCAATATTTATTTAATCAAATTTGGTACACTGTACACTTAATGACGTCCAATTACTCATAAAACATGATGGTGATAATCAGTTAAGGTATCTTAAAACTAAAGCTACGAGGGTTCCAAACGCGCCCTGGTCTAAGAAGAGCCCACAACAACAAACTCAGCCGGGTTTTTTTAATTATCAACATTTCACAAATCATCTTAAACTAAGTAGCTATCAGAGCCATTAGAGCAATATTTTTGCTAGGATGTTAGCTAGGCGCAACCTACGTGTCTCGCGGACCGTGTAAGGGCGAAGCGTGCGCGCCTGTACCGGAGTGTCCTGCAGCGGAGTATGGTAATGAAACTCGATATACATTCCGACTTCAAGATGACTCCTAAGGCGCATCTAAATATTTTAAACTCGGTGCACTGTAAGGTTGTGGGGGACTCACTGACGAGAAAGTCAACACACATAGCAAGTATTTCTACATACCTATGAAAAGAAAACTCACTCACTCACCGATTGACTCATCAACGCCCAGCCCAAACCCTTGGACCAAGAAAGATGAAATTTTGTACCATAGGTTTCCCTCATAATGTTGACAAGAATAAGGCCGGATGTTTAAAATTCTTATTAGAGCCAAACTGCGTACTCGCTACTCGCGTGGTGGGGCACACAAAACTTTATTCGGAGAACGGACGGATTATTTTGTGGTCTGAAAAGTTTACTATAAAATAGTCATGAGACAACGGATAGATATCTCTTTTTCACCTAAAAGGATACTATTGTCACCAACGATCACAACATAGAGTTCCCTCTACGTAGTAGTAATTGGGTATTTGACAACTAGTCAAATCAGCAACTTTTTTTTCAAATTTCAAATCGCATGCATAATATGGAATTTGGAACTGCCTCGTTGGTCTAGTGGTTAGCATGTTTGACTGCGGCCGACGAGGTCCCGGGTTCGATTCCCGGGTCGGGCCATAGTTAAGTGTTGGGTTTTTCTGACCAGAAAATTCTCAGTACTAGCCCGGAGTTAGGATGTTGGCGGTGTTTCACCCCCGTGCCTCGGAGAGCACGTTAAGCCGTCGGTCCCGGTTATTATCACTAACATGATAATAGTCGTTAAAGCCCGCCAACCCGCACTGGAGCAGCGTGGTGGGTCTAAGCTCTAATTCCCACTCTCCTATGAGAGTGGAGGCCCGTGCCCAGCAGTGGGACGTTAATGGGCTGTAGTGGCACTTTTTTAAACTAACATGGGATTTTTACCCTACCTCTGGTGCAGTCGGGTAAAAAAGGTAGGAAAAAGCGTTTAAGCATCTTCCCATAGGTGTTCCTCAAGCATCTCGCTCGTCGTAATTCGAAGCCGTGTGTCGCAGGCGGGCAGCGCATCGTCGCGGGCACTCGCGTTATGGTAATGAGATCGAATCCGAAATTGGACGCGGTGTGACCGCCACTCGAATATTCCCAAGCATGACGTTTTCTGCGGGCGAGAATGTGACCTTTATATAATACTAGCTGATGCCCGCGACTTCATCCGCGTGGTGTTTTTTGTCATTCCCGCGGGAACTCCTTAATTTTCCGGGGTAAAAAGTAGCCTATGTCACTCTCCAGGTCCTCACCTATACAACAAAAAAAGAATTAGCGAAATTGGTCCAGCCGTTCAAGCGTGATGCCGTGACCAAGGAAATAGGGTTTCATTTTTATATATATAGATTATCTGTCTAATAGTTAATAGATACTGTGAGCTTGAATGATAACTATATCTTATTAGATGATGTCAAGACGACGGGGCACTACCTACCTTTTCTGGATCGTAGTTACATGAGTACCTCGCTGGTACTCAATAATAGGAAAAAAACTTATAATTATAGTAAAGACTATAATTAAATCTAGGTATTTTTGCGCAAGGATTACCTACTTTGAAAATAAACTTAGCGCACTGTTAAAACAAAGAAAGCTCTTATCTTAACAGGTAATGTAAATATGAATTGTTATCAGTTTTCTAAGTCACGCCTCAGCGGGTAAAACGTTTGTGTATGAGTGGGTATTGTTTGCGGTTGCCACTATTACTTGTTTATCTTAATTTATCTTTGGAGATCGCGGCTTTACAGTCATTAATTATTATTATTAAAACAATATTAATATCACTATTATTTTTAGTTATAATAAGTCGCGTACTTATTTATTTATTCATTTATGTCGCATATAATTAATACTTACTTATTTAATGTCTTCTCTGAATAAAATTATTGCGGTTTTACGTGCTTTCCAATTTTGACGATTCAAATCAAATCAAATATTTTTTTATTCAAGTACAGTTTTAATAAGTGCTTTTGAAAAGTCGGGTGAATATACCACTGGCTCGGAAAGCCGTTCCTACTTCCTACCGAGAAGAACGAGCACGAAACCCGGTGATTACTCTTTTGAAAAAAAAAAATTATTCGTTTTACTGTTTTGAATTACTAAAATTGTAGGTATTATAATATAGTAAGATGAGATTTATAATACGATTATAAATTAATTTATTTTTCAGTGTAACAATAAACAGGCATTTAAATGCCACACAATAGACTTTCTTCCATTTTTATTCATCACGGTGTATGATGATTAAAAATAATACAAATAATAATTAAATAACATATTTATTATAAAGGCTTCATTCATCCATACAATAGTATCTAAAACGAAAGAAAGAAATAATAAACTACATAATAAAGGTCTGGTTCCGGCATCACTTTATCATGATTCTCTCATATAATGATAGAGATCAAAACCCATTGATGTGCGCTTCTATTTCTGTATTGATTAGTGACTTGTAAGATGACACAGGAAGCGGTTGATCTTGATGGTGACAAACGTTGGATGCTGGTCGAACCACTTTGACTGTCATCTCGCCCACGAATAGCTCAACCCTTTGTTGTGAGATGTTATGGATTCTTTAGTGGCTGTTTAGAAATATTGCTCTCATATTTTTTGGCCTATTTTTGATATGATGATTTTGTTAAAAAGACGATAGAATTTACTTCATTTTCATTTTTCATATCACAAAAGAGGTAAAACTCTAATTTGGTTATCATATTAAAAAGACGATGCTATGTTTAACGACCAATTGCTTCGTTGGTCTAGCGGTTAGCATAGTCAACTGCGGATCACAAGGTTCTGTGTTGGATTCCCCATCGGCCATAAAATTGTTAGGTATTGGGTTTTTCAGTTTTAAATTCTCAGTGCTAGTCCGGAGTTGGAAGTTGACGGTGAGTCACCCCCGTGCCTCGGAGAGCACGTTAAGCCGTTGGTCCCGGTTATTATCACTAACATGACAATAGACGTTAAAAGCCCGCCAACCCGCATTGGAGCACCGTGGTGGGTCTCTATATCCAGCTTTCCTACGAGAGTGGAGGCCTGTGCCCAGTTGTGAGACGTTAATGGGCTGTAGTGGGCAAAATCTAGCATAGACATTGAATGCTAAGTCGTCACAGATAAAATCGACTGTCAGAAATTTCAAGTTTCCTGAACGCAATAAAATTTACACCCACTGCGATCGCGTGCCAACGAAAGTGAAAACGGGTCAGGTGGCAGCAGTGGTCATGAGTCCGTGTGCAAACAACAATAACAGTGTAACAGGCAAACCCAAGAAACGGGGCGAGGTTGAGTGGCTTCCGACGCAAGATTGATTGTTGACCGACGATTATGAATAATGATTTTTTTGGGGTAAAATTGGATCATAATGGTAGTGGTAAGGTCAAACTAATTAGCTTAAGTAGGAACATACTTTTCACGAGAGAAATGAAAATTAATGAAATGAAATGATTTAGGATTTAGTATTTTATTTATTTCACGTAGGGCAACTTGTGTCACTTATGATCCGTCAAGGCTTAGTTCCACAGTTAGGATGATTTGCGAGATGGTGATAAATAAAAAAAACCTCGGCTGAGTTTGTCATGGGCTCTTCTCACACCAGGGCGCGTTTGGAACCCTCGTAGCTTTAAGTTTAAGATATCGCAACTGATTATCACTATCATCTTACTTCTTACTAATATTATAAATGCGAAAGTTTGGATGGATGTATGGATGTATGGATGTATGGATGGATGTATGGATGTGTGGATGTTGGTTAGTCAATCACGCCCCAACGGCTGAACGGATCTGGCTGAAATTTGGCACAGAGAAAGACTATAGTCTGGAATAGCACTTAAGCTACCTTTTATCCCGGGAAATTAGTTAGTTCCCGCCTGAACCAAAAAACCTCAATCCACGCGGACGAAGTAGCGGGCATCAGCTAGTGTTTTATAAGTAATTGGACGTCAATAAGTGTACAGTGTACCTAACTTGAATCAATATACTTTGAGTTTTAATTTAATATTAGAATGGACTCTATCAATAATCAAATGAAATCCAGTATCGAGTTCGTGGAACGCTCTCCATCCGGTACACTACCTGAATTAAGGACCCTTCAAATAAATTCAATACGGAAAAAAGTTCAACTTGTCACATAAATCTCAGGACAGCGACTGAAGGAATAAATATCTCAACTCGCGCAACCTTCGGATTCCGAGCGAAGGAAATATCGCACCCGAATTCCCCTGTACGCTTAGCATAAGTTCGTATATCTCGACAACGATGATGGATTTCGAGTATTGACAAACTTTAACGTCACGATTTGACTGCCGTGTTTAACGGTTTAAGTTCGTACATACAATATACAAGAAGAAATAAATAGAAAAAACAGTGGAAATAGTGGGCTATTTCCACCGGTTTCTTTATTCTAAATCCTTGGTTGTGTTACACTCTACTCCTACTTACCTGGAAAATCACCTAAAACAATCGTCTGCGTTTTATCTTTTTCTGATAGTGGTGGAATATGAAAATGAGGGAAATGAGACTTCATCTGCATTTGTGCATTCCTGTGTAGATAGATGTATTCTCTATTGAGATTGGTCACCGACTCACCGTGGCCGAAATTTAGTCAAGAGGACAAGATTATAAAAATTAGTATGGCGCTACCGTATACTGATTATATATTTAACGACTCTGACGTTTATAGTAGGTATTTCAATATTCTAAATCTAGCTTCATTGTTGAGATTGGCGAACTCATATTAAAGGTGCTCGTCGATGACAGGCAAAGGGAAAAAAGCGCGAAAGTTGTGTGATTTTTTTTTTGTAAATACGAATTCCTGGCTCCGCCCACGTGCGAGCGACAGGTGAATGCGCGCGCGCAGCCGGGGTTTACGATTGCTCTGTTTTGCTGCGCGGAATACATTACGCGAATATTGATAGGTATCTTAGATACAAATTGATACGTACCTAGTTTAGTTGTATTTAGTTGTATGGAGGATTATTTTGCTTGGTTAGTTGAATTATTTCACTAAGATTACTACTTAATTAGATTGATTGTTATTAATAAAATGTCGTATAGGTATATCTAATTGAAAGTGACTCTATTATAGGTTGAATAATTTCAAAGTAGTATAAATTATATTATAATTTATTTGAAAATAAACTAGCAAAATAATTTTGCTATATATATAGGTAGGTATTTAAGTAGAATAAGACTGAACAAAAAAATAGCAGCCTTTTTGTTTCAGTGTAGGTTTCAACCTGATCGTACTAGATCCTTTAATATGCAAGTAAGCGCCTGAACTTTGACACTATAAGTTCAAATTAGACAGACAGCGTTAGATATTTCCAAATTAGCGTCTAACTTTGAGTCAAATAACAGTAAATCACGTCCGAAAACAGCGATCTGAACTTTGATTATCGCCTCGCAGAACTACTGTCAGAAAAACAAAAGTTGATAGGCGATGCATCACGATGCATATGCATGCGAAACACAGCCCGAGAAAGACATACAACAATGAACAATGGGAGCATAAATCAGTATAATTAGTTTTGCCCGAACGGAGTGGAGTCATTGGTCAAAACGCGAGTGTGTCCCCGCCCCTTGCAGCGCGGCGTTAGAGCAGGTACTTGGGCATTGGCAAGTTGGATCATACGTAAGGTCAGCAACGGGAGTTTGGCATTTTTAAAACTTTTTGTCTTTACACAGAATGACAAATGATAGGGGTATTAACTATTACAGGTGAGTACCTGTGTCGGATTGGTCGCGAAGCCACCCCGCGGTGCCATCATTGCAGTGAGGACGTAGACACAGCGCAACACACCCTCGAAGAGTGTCCTGCGTGGGGAGTTCAACGTTCTGCCCTCGTTGACCATGTGGGCAATGACCTCTCCCCAGCGGCTATAATAAGGGCTATGCTGGACAAAGAGGAAAATTGGAGGGCAATGGTCTCCTTCTGTGAAACCGTAATGGTTGAGAAGGAGGCTGCTGAGCGGGTCCGAGAAAAAGCCGATCCCGCCAGGAGACGAAGGCGCCGGGGCGGTGCCGTTAGCCGGCCAGCCCTGTCCATCCAATAGTCCTGAAGTAAGGGACCTCGAGGTCACGAGTGGCTGGGGTGGGGGCTTCAGTCGTTCTATCTTCCATCTCATAAGTGGCCTCGGGAAGATGGTAGCTTGCTGTGGCACAAGCTGCCATAGCTCATTAGTGCAGTTAGGTGTGTGAGCACCGGGGCGAGCCCAACAGGCACTGCGCTAGGGAGGCACCGATGCGTTCTTTATGAGATCTCGGAGCCTCCCAATGTACGCAGAGGGTGGCCACCGAGGGGGTTTTAGTAGGTACAAATCCTACATAACCCGACTTCTCCCCCCAGAAGTCGGGTATCTAAGGAAGATTTCCCCCTCGAAAAAAAAAAAAAAAGGGGTATTAACTATTAAGGTGTGTGTACACATTTGTAACCCGTTGTCCTAAGTGAGCGAAAAACGCGACACCGCGACTCAATACGACGCGACGCGACTGTATCGAACAGTAGCAGTCTCTTCACGTAGCCTACGTTGTTGTGGCGACAAGTTTAACATTTTTTTATCAACTAAAAGTTAGATTAAACCCATACTCCTCCTAATCGGTTTCTGCACGGTATCGTACCGGAGCGCTAAATCGTTTGGCGGCACGTCTTTGCCGGTAGGGTGGTAACTAGCCACGGCCGAACCCTTCCACCAAGCTAGGTCAGAGGAAATTCAGAAATTATAAATTCCTAAATTGACTCTGCTGGGGATCGAACCCGGGAACTCCCACGTTAAGCACACAACAGCGCTCAACACTGCGCCAGGGAGGTTCTATGGCATCGTATTGCGTCGCGTCGCTTCTGTCGCTCACCTAGGACAACGGGTCACACTTCGCCTTCGTTCATGTCTCGCACTCGCAAAGTGGTGAGATCATGATACTATATACATGAATAGTGCGTAGCGAGGAGCGTGGAAGAACACAAAACAGCATTGTGTGTTTTCTTTCATAACGAAAAATCCTTCACCGATTACCAACCGAGTTGGAGAACTGCTGGATCTAGAAAGGAAAAGCTCTCCCTTTTTTAATGGAAAGTATTTTGGAGGAATGAAATTCAAAAGCTCTTTATTATATGATCGAGTCATGTAACGAGCTCCCGAAGAAAACTGACCAAAAAAAAATCCTGAGATCTGCTCCCCGATTGTGTAAGGAAATTCAAAAGCATGTATGAGCTCCTTAAACAGTTCGAGTTATACGTTTTAATCGATCAAATAGCGGTCAAGCGGTCTCCGATATTCTGAAATATCCTGCACCTAATATCCACTAACCTACCTATTACAGTTTATTGGTTCAATCGAAATAATAAACATTAAAAGATTATTTTAGTTGCATTGTATACAAAAAATATGTATTTGATAAGAGTTTATAAACTAATCAACCGTTACCAATAGATTGCATAGAACTTTGCCATGACATACTTAATTGGAATTTTCGCTTAAAAATAATTTATAATCAAGATAACGAGATAGGGAATCTTATCAAAAATATATCTGTTATGCGACTTCGGCGAATTAAAGGGAGTTTATATCAGTTAACGAGTACATGAAAACATGCGTTATCAGTGTACACGTGTTAATTTTCACCGACTTCAATATTTTACTGAACATGCCCTAATTCTTGTTTTTTTTTTACATTAAGTACTATCAGATCTTCAAGATTTCTAACTTTGATTAAGATTATGTAGGTTATTGGTAGCTAACGTTAAGTTATTAGTTTAAACGAATAACTATACTTTTTTATATTATCTATACCTATATTGTTGGATAAAGTAATTATTTTATCTTAAATTATAATATCCTTCATCTGCAATTTATGTAGCAAATAATTTATTATCAAGCATAGATTTACTTTTTATAGGAATGCGGAAAAAAAACTGCAACGTGTAGATGTAGAATTTAAAAAAAAATATGTTTAGTATGTAATGTTTTTGCTATCTGTACAAGTCGAGAACGCGTCGTGTGAATAGCGCATAGATCAGTGCGCCTCTACAAATGTACATCAGATGTTTCGCGTTACGTACTCGTACCTACAAGCTACAATATACCGTATTTTAGTATACATACATGCAAAGTCGCACGGGAAGGTGTTTGTGTATCTACATCCTTATCCTTATCCTTACTAATATTATAAATGGGAAAGTGAGTTTGTTTGTATGTTTGTTCCGCTTTCACGCCGTAACTACTGAACCGATTGCTTTGAAATTTTGCAGACGTAAAGTTAGAAGTCTGGATTAAATAATAGGGTACTTTTTATCCCGGAAAATTAAAGAGTTCCCGCGGGAACTCAAACTCCTCAATCCACGCGGACGAAGTCGCGGGTATCAGCTAGTTGTCTATATACAGGGTGTCCCTGGATAAAGTGCAACCCCGAAAGGGGGTGAAACTAGACCATAAATTATCGACAAAAAAAATAGAAAAAAAATTCTAAAAAAACTTAGACTTAGACTTACCTTCTGTGAGCTATAAGTCTGTACTTTGTGGGGACCTTTAATAAAATATTCTTGTTGTGGCGTGCCATTCCCCATAAACATCACAAACTTATAACGTCTGCCATGTCAGCAGGCGCCAATTTACGACGTACAATCTTAAAGCATTATTAAATTTGCTAAATGAAGCTATACTGGGGCCATACTGCCAACGCTCAAAGCCATATAGTTTCAATATTGTTGACTTTCGTGTTTTAGAATTATGATCCTTATTTTAGGAACGTCAAGGTACGTGATATCGAACTGTCACTAAGAGTAATATTGATTAAGTATTGCTTTTAAGCGTTGACAGTACGCTGAGCCGCTAGGTATGTTTAAAATTACCATTATGGATGACAGAAATGTGTTATACTAGTTGATACCCGCGACTTCGTCCGCGAGGAATAATGTTTTTGGATTGCCTCGGAACCCCTTAATTAAAAAGATATAAAGTAGCCTATGTCACTCTCCAGATCCTCAACCATACCCATGCAAAAAATCACGTCGATGTCGATCCCTTGCTCTGTTGCGGCTTGATTGTAGGACAAACCAACAAACAAATATACTTTCGCATGCATAAAACTGATATGATTCCTACGGCTTGGATGTGAACATTTTATTCACATCTATAAATTAAAAAAAAAGTTTTTATTCAAATATAATATGTACTTTTCCAAGTGCTTTTGAATGTATCCATCCAAGTCCATTAAATTCAGTGGGATGTTCCTTTCCTTTCCATTCCTCCTTTTGTTTTTCTTTTAAAGATATCGTTCTCAATCTTTTTACTTTTCTCTTATTATATATTATAGTTATTTTTATGATTTATAGTTATTGATTACCTATTTACCAGTTCGGTGTTACGTGTCAATTAACACCCTACTTGCATCAATCAAGCAATAAAGAAGTCGGTTAAAAATCAATTAATATATCAATAATAACACCAACAGCAGCTCCTATCGATTATACTATGGGTATGTTCCGTTAAACACTGCGAGCACTGTAATTTGTAAGGTGTGACGTCAATTTAGTATACTGCCAAGCCGTTCCTTTATAGTTAGCAATACTGGTTCCTGTTTAAAACGGAACGCAGTCCAGCTGTTGATCACGTGATGAAAGCACTGAGAGAACGTTACCTCGAAAACGCCAGTACTCACAGTGCAAAAATGGCGACGATTTATGACGTCATATCGTCGCTTTTCCTACGAAAGGACCTAACTGACATCGAGTTAATTGTTCAGGGCAAGCGTTTTTCGGTTTCGTGCTCAACTATATTGTCCACAGCTTGCTCAAATAAAGCTATATTAAAATTAAAAAAATATTCTTATAATCTGTGAATCAAGGCCTTTTTGCAAGTAGGAATTGTCTTATTTAAATGTGCGTATTCATTTAGGTAAAAATATTTAAAACAGTTACGCCACTTCATAAGAACTTTGTTTTTCTGAAAAATTAATTACTTAGGAGATACGACTGTATTTTTTACTGAATAATTCAATCACATTTAATTCAAAATAATTTGTTTTTTATTTCTTTATATATAATAATAATTAGGATAGTTTTAAATAATTTTTTGACTGAAAGTTTTTGGATTCGTACTATTTTGGATTTTTTTACTGCCCAAGGTTTTATACATTTTTTGTCACCAATTTACATAAATTTTTAACTCTATTAGTTAATGTCTAAGGTATTCCGTCGCAATCAAAATTCAGACGTAAGTGAAAACCCCATTTTTATTCAATATAGTCTAGTTCACACTAAATGACGTATTTTCAGTTACGTCATAGTTGATAGATTTTTATTTAGCTGATCACTAAATAAAAATCTTTCTAATAGCCCTAAGTATAAAATACGCCACTTAGTATGATTTCCTTTTCGCAAATGAGCATATACGCCATACTTACCGATTGTCCTAGCCAGTAAACGGTAAAAGATATGAAAAAGTCGATAAGACAGATCGACAGAGAATCAAAAGTACATTATTATGATGTATTTAGTGCAGTTACGTCAAAAGTGTCAGATAGGTCCTTTCGTAGGAAAAGCGACGATATGTTTCCCTAGGTTACTGTTTTCCTGTCAGTATACTGCAGTCCATAACGGAACGAATTTCTCCCCGGTAAGAGCACTGAACAATGTTCGCAGTGTATATCGGAACATAGCCTTTATCGCTTATAATATAGAAACTATCTACATACGAGTGCATTGGATATGAATAATCGATACGGACGGAGGCCGCGGGGTAATGATTCGAGTATATATCGCATTAATATCGATAATATCAATCAATGTCATCGGCGAAGTTAAATTAATACCTTTATGAATCGAGTGTCGTCGCATCAATCAGTTTGGCGCTTGATTGATGGGTGACGGGCGCGAAACAAAATCCCGGGGATGTGATATCGAGGGGGTTTGGCAGTTTTGAGGGGGTTATAGGGGGGTAATGAGGTGGGATATATGATGGATAATAATTCGAGGTTGTCATAATTAATAGGTATATGGTATGAAAAGTAGCACACATCATCAACCCATTGCCGGTTCACCACTGAGTAGGTACGAGTTTCTTGGAATGACAAGGGTTTAGCCATAGTCCACCACGCTGGCCAAGTGCGGATTAGCAGTTGGCACACTTGAGTGTAGTGAGAAAGTGAGAGTAATAGTGACAATTCTCACCTTTTAGAATATTATGAAGATCTCTTGGGTATGCAGGTTTCCTCTCGATGTTCTGCGTCCTCACCTGATGGTAGGTGATGAAGCAGTCTAAGATGGTAGCGTGTTAACCTGTTAGTGGCACGACAGCTAAATTAAACCCATACCCCTACACGGTTTCTACACGGCATCGTACCGGAACACTAAATCGCTTGGCGGCACGTCTTTGCCGGTAGGATGGCAACTATAGCCACTAGTTTGAGTTAAAAAAGCATACTAAATGAAGCAGTACATCTTATGATGGTACACGGATCATGGATGTTCCTCAAACAACAAAACGTTAGACAAACCGTGAACAGGGCGGCCCATGTTGTACGGCAGCGCAACAAGTGCCCATTTGTAGCTGTCAAGTCGGCCCACGCCGACTGCTGTACCGCGAGTTAGAACTAACTGCTCGCTGGATATGATTGCCTGGTACGTTACATTCATTCGTCTAGTCACTTGTGTTGCATTATGACTGATATCATCTATACCTATACTATTCTTGTACATACTTACTAATATTATAAATGAGAAAGTTTGGATGGATGGATGTATGGATAGATGGATGTTTGTTACTCAATCACGCCAGAACGGCTGAACGGATCTGAATGAAATTTGGCACATAGATAGAAAGATAGTCTGAAATAACCCACAGGACTCTTTTTATCCCGGAAAATTAAAGAGTTCCCGCGGGAACCAAAAAACATCAATCCACGCGGACGAAGTCGCGGGCATCAAATGCCCGCCATTTCTTCTGCGTGGCTTAATGTGTTTTGATTGCTGAGGGAACTCCTTAATTTTCCGATGAAAAAAAGTAGCCCATGTCACTCTCCTGGTTCCCAAAAAAATCACATTATTGCGTTCGAAGGACAAAAACACACTTTCGCATTTATTTAAAGATAAGATAAGAAGTAGAAGTAGGAACGTATGAAGTAGGTATGGAATATGGATTAACAAAAATAATGTACCTATGAACCGAGTAAAAGATTGACTCGGATTACCGCGTCTAGTGAAAAATCCCCAATGGAATGACGCCAGTCATCCTTACGCGTCGACGTCGGGACGGCTGGACATCATTTTCATTAGGACGTCCACTCGACTCCATTTATACTAATGTAGAGGTGAGATTGGATCGGTCATCCCGGACGTTTGTCTTGTTTCTGCCGCGAAAAATAGCATGGGGTGGAAGGCTACTTGTGAAATAGTGATTGACGATATTTATTTGCTTACTAGCCGATGCCCGCGAATTCGTCCGCGTGGAATAATTTTCTTTTAATTCCCGCGGGAAGTCCTTAATTTTCGGGGATAAAAATTAGCTTGTCATTCTCCTGGTTCTCAACTATGCCCATGCAAAAAAATCACGTCAATCCGTTTCTCCTTTACGGCGTGATCGAAGGACAAATAAACACACTTTCGCATATAACTTCTGTGACTTTCGTCATACCAATAATAGTATGATAAAAGTCACAGAAGTATGTACGCGCTAAACAATGCCTGCAAAATACGTCAATAAATGTTTGGCGGAGAAAAAGTCATAGCAACTGACTTTTAGATGACGTTTTACCTGGTGGGAGGCTTCGGCTCTAGCTAGTTACCACTCTACCGGCAAAGACGTATCTCCAAGCGATTTAGCATTCAGGTTTTATATAACTGCCATACTGTCTACGTATCATCACTAATATACTTTATTACTATTATAGCATGCCATCATGGAGGTTATATCAATTTAAATTTTAGAGGTTCAGTGTACTTGTTGCGTCATGACTCATGACGTCACCAGTGGCCCGTCACCCGCTAAGCTGCGGATCCGCGGCCATTTGTCTCTCACTCCGGTGTCAGTAGCTCGCTGACTGTGACTGTGTCCCGAGTATTACCGTATATAAAGTCACATGAGCTAAACGTTGAATCATTTTGTGTCCCAGCCCCCAGGGTACATTATTGACCGAGCGAAGTGAAGGTCTCTGAGTCTACTTGAGTCCGTCCGTCCGTCCGTCCGTCCGTCTGTCAGAGCCTTATAACTTCTGAATTACTGAACGTAATTACTTCAAATATAAATATTATACATATAAACTGATGGCTTCCAGCCGAATATGGCTTAAAAAGTAATAAAAATCTTTATTTCAAGGGGGCTCTTATAGAAGCGAATATGAAGAAAAAATATTTTTTCACACCACTCGCTCAACAACGCCTTATTACATGGCCTGTTATCTAAGGTTAAAGTAAGACATTAAATCCCTAGGGTTATAATGTTGTACTCAAATCCATTATTCCCTAGGGTTATAATGTGATTTGAATTTAAAATCATCGCACATCTGAAGGAAATTCTATTCATTCCAAAGAGGTTTTATTCATAATTCTTATTGCTATATCCATAAAGTCTAATTTCGGTAAACAGAATGTGTTCTCAGCAGGCGCGGCCAACTCGATTTTCGAAAACCGAAGCCGTGGCCCACTAGATTCGCACTGACGACATTTGTTTGTCAAATCGAGTAGGCCACGCAAGCTGAAAGAAGTGGTTGTATCGCGAGGTATGAAAAGTAGAGTTATTCACCGTAGGGGTAATACTGTATTAATCTTGGGCGCCCCTAATTCCCGCGCTACTCTCAGGATTCTAGATGCAACACCCTCGCTACGCTCGGGAGTTACTCTACAATCCTTCGTTCCGCTTGGGATTTATCCCGGCGCCCGTGACATAATACATCGCATTACCCCCGTGGTGAATAATCTACTATTATAGCGTCACATAGGGTTGCGGTATATGATTTTAAAGATAATTAGGAATAGAGTCCAAAAAAATATTTTTTTTTTTAAAATCCTCTAAAATTGACGAAACTCATAAATCAGAACTCTAAATTTTCTGAAATGCTGCAGGCCTGAAACTTGATCAATTATTTGAATTATATCCTGTACTTGTACAACAAATACTAAAATTAGATACATGGAAACGAAATTATTTAATTTTTAATGAGCCTTAGTATTTACAACAGAACTTCACAATGATGTCAATAGATGGCGCCGCGAGGTCTCAGTTCAGGGCGAACCACTAGTAACTAGGTGTAGATTTTGACAACCTTCCTGGCCGCTGTCAGTGGTCGTATAAGTTAAAAGTCCCAGGTCGATTTTTTAAGTTGTTTTTTTAATTCGACTTGAAACTTAAGATATAGTCCTACTAAAGAGGCGCGGCGCGGCGCGGCACGTGGCAGCAAATATTCGTTGTATGAGGTTGTATAGAACTGGGCCCACCGGCATGACAGAGATGCTGTGCGCAAAGCGGCCCCGTAATAAACTCATTAAAAAAAATGTAATTTTTTCCACTACGGACTGTGCCGCTCCGTGCTACTCAAGTGCGGCTAGACCTTTAAAGTACAGAACGCGAATTGATCCGAAATTGAGGCCAAAGTCAGTTAGTGTATTGTACTGTGCACTGTGTGTGCATTGTATTATGCAAATAAATGTTCTTATTCTTATTCTTAGTCTTGAAGTTTTAAGACTCATGTTGCATTCGTACCTACTATTAAATGGCTCAAGTGTACATTGTATATATTATACATATAGTTCCTTCCTTCCTACTGTCATTCCGCAAGGAATCGGCAAGTTTTCATACATACGTATATACTCAGTCGCACTTAGCGATTTGCTTCCTCGTTCCCAGTCCGAACCGAAGGATATGAAATGTTAATTCAGATTCTGTTTTTCCCCTCCACTTTAGTACAGCTGGTACTTACATTCCAAAAACGATTAGCATTCACTAAACAACCGAACTCCACCTTTGGCTACATCATCACTCGCCAGAAGATTTGATTGCAGCAGACAAGTAAAAAAAAGTTATTTTATAGTCACCCGGACACAGATTTGGATTTAAAGCACTAGTCCCTTGTTATTCATAAGTCAAACACAAAATGAATGGCTCACCTAAATAATGTAGATCGATGTTATCACTCCAATCTCTAATTAAGTAATGTGTTAATTAATTTGGCGCGGATCTGATTATAGTAAAGGTTTCAACTGTTTGTCACCTGCTGGGATTGGCTGTCATCCATCATATTGGGTTTTTAGGTCCAGCTGCATGACAGGCGGTTAACGTAAAGGTTCTGTGAATTTCTGCATAATACTCGTATATATTTTTTATATTATAAATTATAATTTCTTTAATTTTGGCGAGATGCGCAACTTAATTTATGCTTGGGTGCTAAGCAAAGCTGCCCTTGCTTTGCTCGCGTGGCATTTCTAAAAAATGTTCTTAGCTTGTAGCTATAATATGTTGAAGGCTCAAAAAGTCGGAAATCTAGAGTCGTAAATCTTTAAAAAAATAATTTAAAAAATGCACGCTGATGTGTTTGATAGTTCCTACTTTCTTCTTAGATAACATATTTTACACATAACCTTACCACCTTCTATAAAAAGGTATAACTGGCTTAAGTACCTATAAATAATATCGGTTTTAATCGCATCAGAACTATCCCGGCTGGTAATTGAACGCACTGTGGGGGGATCGTAAAATGTCAGATACGGGGTTGTCCGCGGCGCCTCTGCCGATAAATAGTGGAAGCCGAGATAGGTCAAGCTGGAGATATTGACGGCGAGGGTCTACGCGTACTGAAGATTTTATAACGAGCGGTTTTATTAAGATTTAAGATGAACGCAGAAATCAACATGCATCCGAGATTGGCTAAGCCTTAGTTAGAATAGAATATTCTTTATTGGCATGTGTGTTAACATAAGGTGTTATTTCCATTAAGTTATTAATGAAAAGTTCTCTAAATGAAATCTTTGCGCACTGAGGGGTGATAAGAGCGGTTAAATCAACGGTTTATCTCTGTTTTGAGCCATTAATATTATTAAGTAGGTACGGTTGACAGTGATCATGTAAGGGTAATGTTGTGTCAATTTTACCTATCAAAAAAAATTTTGTATAGCTTGTACTTAGTCGTAGTTAACTCATTTTTTTATTTATGGAGTAGTATATGGCATTATTTATATGTGAAAGATAAGTGCAGTTAAAGAATTTCAATGACAGAACTAAATGCTTGTATACACTTGCCATTATCATATGATTTGATGAAGGAATCGCTTAAAGGGTATATAGGCACGTTATACTTATAAGAAAGTAACTTAAACAAAGAAAACATACAACTATATCTGTCACTATATTATGTATTTAAAATCTGCGGTTGTGCCGCAGCAAGCTAACAACAGTGTGACAACACCTTAATGCTTAAGGAAGCCTGCAGGGCGATTCAGAACCTTACGATATCAAAATTATCGATCGATTCGGTTTCTTATCGTACGATAAGATATTGTATTTTCAATTCAGAGTAACCGTATCGACAGCGAAATTGCCGATATCGAAACCGAATCGAACCGGCGTAGATATCGTTCGATTTCTTCTATCAAACGCTATTCACAACAACCGAATCGAATGAGATTTTCCGAACGTCCGATAATTTTTGTTGGTTACTTATCGAAACCTACGGAGCATTCGGTATCCTTTTGTTTACTTTTAATTTTTCTTTCCGTTTGCTTTTTTCGCGAAAAAATGTTCGTAGCAGTTGTATTGAGGGGCAAAATGCAGTATTTAAATGAAAATGGAGTAGAATGCTGACTGCTTGGTGAGAATAAATTTCCTACTGTAACTAATCATTAAATATTCAGAACTAGTAGGCAAATACACAGTTATAACTATGAAACTTGAAATACTAGAGGTAATTTTATATTATGTACTCGTACCTACTTATTAGCTATCCCACAATCTAACAATAATTAGATAATTTATACAAGTACTAAATATTATGTTAAGAATATTTTCTAGTTTCAGGAGACTTTGGTTATCCATCAGAACCTTGGTTGCTTACATCAATTTTGCATGTAGCAGATGGTAGCCAAGGGGCACTTTATACTGCTCGCCACATTAAAGCACGAAATTGTGTGGAAAGATGCATAGGTATGCTGAAAAGCAGCTTCACATGTATTCTCAAACACCGGACCCTGGAGTATGACCCTGTAAAGGCAGGCAAGATCATAAACGCTTGCGCTGTGCGGCATAATACGTGCGTATTGGCTCATTTGCCCGCAAATGTGGAAGATCTGCAAGACAGTGAGACCGATGACCACTTAGTGACATCTGCCTTCACTGCCCCAGCAGAATTGGCGAGGGCCATACAAATAATGAGCAATGTTTATCCGGCGCATGGCCAATAGTGAAATAAAATAAATCATTTCTAAATTCAAAACAGTTTTTTATTTAATAAGGACGAGTTGGAGTTGAACGAGCACTCTAGGTAGGTAGGATATGATTACTACACAGCTGTGGTAATTATACATTAATGGACAAGATAAATATTAAAACCAATAAGTAAAACATTAACAATTAAATCTTTTATTATTAAGTCCAAAATACATAATCTCCTATAGAAACTATTTTAAGCATAAACTATCTCTGTAAACAAAACTACTCAATCAAATATTCTTATAAATTATAGCACAAGATTCTATCTTTACCAGTAGGCAAGTAGGTACCTCTCTCTTACTAATAGCACAAATATTCTTTGAAAATCACAATAATAGGTACTTCTAAGTAACTATATTTTATGGTAACAGTGTTATTGATAGTACTTAGATTACTTAAAAATAATACTTGGCCTATAATATCTCAGTCATGACAATCATATTATGTATTAATCTATGATATAATATAGTCAGTCTTCGGTGCCAGTTTCAAAGGAATAAACTAATATTACAATTAATAATAGGCTCTTGAATCTATAGCCAAATATAGTTTATGTACCTACCGATATCAATCAGCTGTGAAGCTTTTAGCTTAATATGGGATAAGATCATACCATTACCTACTAGGTAGTACAATACATTAATTTCACAGCGGTAGTAATCACACAATCATGGCACAAGATAAATATTAAACCTATAAATAAGACTAGGCAGTACTACAAGGTACCTAATTCTTGCTAGTAGCACAATTTTTTTTGGAAATCATAATAAAAGTTAACTATATTTTATGGTAACAGTGATTATTATTATTAGGAGGTACTTAGGTAATTTGAAAATAATTGTACTTTGCCTAAAATACCTATCTGTCTGTATCTGTATATGAGATAATGCGGTCCAATGTCTCAATGGAATAAAATAAGATTAAAATTGGTAAAACGTTATGCACAAGTTTAGTAATATAATATTTACAAAATGAATCAATAGCTAAATATATTAAAGAAAATATTATTAACTGCATCTGCCAATCGGCCAATTTGCCTTCCCATTTCTTCATAGGCTTCTGCCTGCCGCTCCATGGCTGCCATCATTCTGTCATCAAAATCTGAAAAATTAAAATAGGTATATATGTTATCATCCAATTGTATTTAGGTATACCTACTATTAACTGAAAATGGAAACCTATACATAGCATCTACACTAAATACTAATATTATAAATGAGAAAGTTTGGATGGATGTTTGTTACTCTGGATGAAATTTGGCACATAGATAGATTATAGTGTGGAATAACACATAGGCTAGGTACTTTTTATCCCGGAAAATTAAAGAGTTCCCGCGGGAACCGAAAAACCTCAATCCATGCGGACGAAGTCGCGGGCCATAGCTAGTTTATTATACTTGCAAAATTTGTTATTACCTTCATCCCTTCTTTTCCTTTTCCTCTCCTTTTGTTGTTTCTCAGCCTGTGGAGCAGTAGGGGACCATGGGGACCCTGGTTATTTTGGTGGTTCAGGCTTGCAGCGGGTTCAGGCTCCTCAGGGAGGTTAGGCCCAGGTTACATTCCATATTATTGTATTTAAATACACAATTAATCTAAGTTCAACACAAACTATTAAGAACCAGTCAAAATTTCAAACACCGATTTCAAAAATCAAAATTGAACTTGACGAGGTCATTGATCTGAGAACTTGACAGTTGACATTGAAAGACCAATGTTTGACAGAGTGGCATTTTCGAGGATAGCTATAATAAAAACTTAAAATGTTTAGCAGTACATTTCGATGTTTCTCTATCGTAATTGATAGGTCGTCATTTTGAATAATGACTTGAATTACCCTAGAAAACGGTTGAAACCTATTTTTTATTGCAAAAGAATTTAATAATTAGTAAAATTTTGGTAAAATAACAGTCTTTGTAAATGCACATGTAATCTAAATGTAACTTGTCGATTCCGAAACCGTAGTCGATATCGAATCGTATCCTCAAACCGAACGTTCTGAATTGCACGACAAAAAACTTTCGATTCGAGATCGATATCTAATCGTATCGATTCGGTATGTTATCGAAATGTTCTGAATCGCCCTGCTGAAGGCCTTAATCTTAATGTAGTGAATGCCTACTGCAAGGATGCGGCTTCGTTTTATTTTTCAACGTCGTGCAAAGCTCAAGCGTTGTTTAAATAAGATAGTGTAATAGATATTCGAACTTGGTAGTAAACTTACTTTCTACTGGTTTGTTTTCAGATTTTTTTTTAAATCCACTTCATGTCAGCCCTTGACTGCGACCAGACCAAAGACCAGGGAAAATTCCGAAATTATAAATTCCCAAAATTGAATTGCCCCCGCACGTTAAGACAACAGCGCTCAACACTGCGCCACGGAGGTCGTCAAAATGCTATGCTAGGCCATACTTCCGCCGACCCTGGCGCAATGCTTAGCCCAGTAGTCTTGTGAGTGAAAGCTCCCGGGTTCGGGCAGCATCAATTTGGGAATTTATAATTTCTGAATTCTCTCTGGTCTGGTCTGGTAGGAGGTTTCGACCGTGGTTAACACACAGGCCACAGCCTACTGATAAAGACGTGCCGCCAAGCGATTTGACGTTCCGGTACGATGTAGAAACCAGGGCTACGGATTTATTATTATGCCTAACAGTTTAACCCGCAAGGGCTTACTTGTAGTGGATAAAAACACATCGATAGTGCAATTTGACCTTTACGCTTCTGGACCCTATATTAATTTCATATTATGATGAAACGTCATCGTTTCGTGAACGTTCATCACGATGAATCTGGGGACACGGGAGTGTCCCCGCCAAAGACGAGCCAAAGGAAACGGGGCACTACCTACCTTTTCTCGAAGCGTTTCGTCGAATTTTCGAACCGTCATAGCTTCGGTCCGAATGACGCTAGAAAGCTGAAATTTTCAGGATAAGATGTTGTTGGGGGACTTACCGAATATACCAAGTTTCAATTTTTTAGCATTTATAGTTTCAGTTTATTGATTACCTAAAATACGTCGATTTCGTACTCACTCACTGATGATCATCAACTGAAAAAAGGTACTTCCTGAAGTGCTAGAAGACTGAAATTTGGTATGCAGGCTAGAATTTGCATATAAACAACAGGAAAATTAAGAAATCTGAATCTTTTCATCTCCAACCCCTCGTATAGGGGGTGCAAATCTGACAGCATTTCCTTGTATTTTAGAACAGTCATAACTTCGGTACGGAACATGGTAGAAAGCTGTAATTTTCAGGATAACATGTCGTTGACAGATTTATTAAACTTACCAAGTATCAATCATCTAGCATTCAGCTAAAAAAAATTAAAAAATCTAGGGCGCCTGCCAAAAATAAATGAAATCCCACCAAAAACATTTCATGTAAAATTGGTTGCCAAAGACTCACAAGTGCATAATGCTTTCACTGTTAAAAAGTTATGAGATCTCTAATTAGAGCCAAGCCCGAAGGTGAGCTCCTCTTTGTGCTGCGCATCATAACCCACGGAGTCTGTCTCAAGTTCAAAGTACATAGTTCTAAATGCTCTTTACTGTGTACCAAACTAATAATATTAAATAACATGTAAGTCTATATATAAAACTTGTCCCTAGAACCTCTACATCTTGGTAAAAAGGTACGGCTTGGCCGTTTCGTATATGTCGCCCTAACTATTCCTTAATGACTTAATTGTTATGTCAGGAAATGTTCGACGAATATTAAACGGCCAAGCCATACCTTTTTACCAAGATGTAGAGGTTCTAGGGACAAGTTTTATATATAGACTTACATGTTATTTAATATTATTAGTTTGGTACACAGTAAAGAGCATTTAGAACTATGTACTTTGAACTTGAGACAGACTCCGTGGGTTATGATGCGCAGCACAAAGAGGAGCTCACCTTCGGGCTTGGCTCTAATTAGAGATCTCATAACTTTTTAACAGTGAAAGCATTATGCACTTGTGAGTCTTTGGCAACCAATTTTACATGAAATGTTTTTGGTGGGATTATATTATCCATATACTAGGTGTATAATATGATAAATGCGAAAGTTTGGATGGACGTTTGTTACTAAATCACGCCTGAACGGTTGAACGGATCTGGATTAAATTTGGCACAGAGATAGAGAGTTTATAGTCTGGAATAATACATAGGCTACATTTTTATTTTTATCCCAGAAAATTAAATCCACGCGGACAAAGTTGCGATAATTAGCTAGTAGGTACTTTATAAATTAGAAAATCTATTTAATTATTAAAATTTAAAATTAAATATAAAATTTATTTTTAAAATTGCAGGCCAAATAATGTAGCAATATTCCTACCGTGCATGTAATCGATTTTGTTGTATTGATTTTCGACATCGATTAATAAGCCTGATTGAACTATACAAAGTGATACCTACTTGTTTTTTTTTCTAATAATTCAATATCAAATATCATGCAGATCATATCTGAGGACCGATCTGTTATGTCTGTACAGTATTAATCGATTTAGAAGTAAAATTAATCGATGATGAATACTTATGATAAATAATTTATTCGTGAAGTTAATAAAAAACTGGGCATGATTCTTATTAGTTATTACCATAATGAATCAACTTGTTAAAAGTTACTTTAATTCCATTATTTAAATGGATTGGTGACATAAGAGAATAGAGACATTTAAAACTATTTTACCTGCGAGACCTACACTAAATTATGATAATTCACTATCTTTTTTTCTTCTAGGTATAAAATTACCTACGTAATGTTCCAAACAAACATTTTGCATCGAAGAGCATAATTTGCTTTATTAATAATTTATTTATTCAGACAAAATATGTTACTATATTACATACTTAACTAAAGAACATGGCTAATTTTTTTGCTTCAAGTTTTAAAGCTTTCTTCAAAACATTGTTTTTTTATAGTATCCCCCTTACTGGGCGGTGAATATCGCTGTACCACACAGATTTGTCGGATTAAACTTCTAGTTCCTTCATAATTTTTTTTAAATTTCTCCTAGATATCCACTATTAAGAAGTTAAAGAATACCTAGTAGGAGACCAAGTATTCGTAGATAAGATATAATACAAAATAATAATTTCTCTAATTCCTTATTTGGCTTGACGTCTTAAATTATCGCCAAGTACATAATCGATTAAATGCTTATAAAATTCCATCGAGGAATGCATAAACATATCAATCATACGAACACAACAACAAAATAGTTTGACAAAAAATATAATAACTGCCACATAAAACCTCAAAATATTGATTTACCACTGGTTTTATCGACAATACAAATATTGAAAGTTCAGCCAAGTGAAGTCCGGTAATCGGTTCGGTGAAGAACATCCGTGATAAAAGGTGATAACCACAAAATTATGCCAAAACTGCCAACCGCTATCGGTTGTCACACACGCCGGATTAGCTACCATCTGTCACTTGATTGATCATTAGATAAATGTGACATCGATGTTCGATCATAACTGATAACTGAATGTGAACCTCGATAAAAGCTCTCGTGGAAAACTAATTCTACAATATTTTGTAGCAAATAAACAGCCCTCATTTGCATAATCTACAAATCACTGGTAAATCGAAGTTGTAAATTGAATCAGGGAGTGTCTTGCTGTTTCTTCTCTGTTAATGACTCAAATGACATTGCAAACAGAAGCACAATTCTCTAAGGTCTAAGCAAATCGTTATCATTTGACAGCTACAAACATATTACCTACTCGAATTGTCTTAGGAGTTCAAACATGTTTTTTTTACGTGCAGGCTCTTTCTCCTTAAACAGAGAGAGGGTATCGTACATACCTAAATGAATGAGAATTGATACACGAAATTGAGCTCTAATTCAATGCTGTTGCTGTTGTTATGGTTTATTTTACTTTGAAGCCGAACTTATACGATTTGATCGACAATAGGCATGATGACTGATTTTGAAAAATGGTTAGATTATGTTCGGAAGTATCTACTATTTCGTAAAAATATCTTATTTCAGCAGAAAAATAAAGTTTGGTAGATAAAATTAGCATTTGAAATTTAAATTTTAAAATTCACGCCAAAACGTTCGGCGGTGTCATGGCGTCGTTGTGACGTCACTATTGTTTTTACCAATGTACTCTGTGCAGTGTGCAGTAAGCAATAGTGTGATTTTCAAAGCTCGAAAACAAACAATTGTGACGTCTTTCGCTTCTTTGTGTTTTATGCAATATGGCGGATTGCTGTATTTTATAGTTTTATTTTATCAAAATAAATAGCAATCTCACTAGAAATAGAAAAAAAAATACGTTTTTTATAACCCATGAATCTTATTTCATTAGATAAATTCATAATTTCATTGATTCTTGGTTACTGTCATCATGCCTATTCTTACATAATTGGGGGGCAGGTCGAATTATACGTTTGACTAACGATTACGATTCCGGTTTCCTTACACAATCGGGGGGCAGGAACAAATTGTATCCAGCAGTCAAAAGACGCGCCACCACACACGGTCTTACCACAGTCTTCTTATAACCCAGTTGCATCGTTGGTCTAGTGCTTAGCATGTTTGACTGCGGCCGATGAGGTCCCGGGTTCGAATCCCGGGTTGGACCATAACAAATTGGGTTGTTGGGTTTTTCTGACGAGAAAATGTCTCAGTACTAGCCCGGAGTTAGGAAGTTGGCGATGTCTCACCCCCGTGCCTCGGAGAGCAAGTACAGCCGTCGGTCCTGCGCTTGGTCTCTCTCAGGTCATGTTGGATTTTCCGTCCCATAGGGCTATGAGATTAAACGAATAGAGAGTGCGCTTGTGCACTATAATATCTCCCGCGCAGATGGCTAATCTCTTTAGAGATAGGCTGCTGTGGCCGAAGTTCGGCCTCCAATGAAAGTAAAAAAGAACGCAGGTGCAGAGTTCTTATTAATCTCAACCTAAAAATTCTCTAGTGACGTGCTATCAAGATTAATTGTATTGTGCGTCTGTTTAAAGTTTTAACACTTGGGCAATCGGAAGAACTTTTATTTTTTTATTCTTTTAATTTGATTCGCCGACCCGCATACGCGACGGCTATGGCTATGGCGTTATCTGCCCACAATCATTATTTCATTTCACTTGTTGATTACTACTTTATAGAAATTTGACAAATTCATTTTTAATCTTCGAGTGAACTCAATGTTATTTCGGGATTCAAAGCTAGGTTAAGCTAAGTTAGGTTAGGTAGGTGAAGTTATTATAGACATTTAATATCAGTTGCTTCAAACGGTGAAGGAAAACATCGTAAGGAAACCTGCATGCCCGAGAGTTCTTCATAATGTTTTCGAAGGTGTGTGAAGTCTGCCTATCCACACTTGGCCAGCGTGGTGGATAATGGGTCAAACCTTTTTCATTCCAAAAGGAGACTCGTGCTCAGTTAGTGAGCCGGCAATGAGTTGATAAGAGAGAGATAGAAAGAGAATTATTGTACGTGATGTGGTACGTACGTGAAGGCGCCGTATACCATCATCGAATCTACCTAACTACTATTCGATAAGAGTGTGGAGATGTCTGGGGCATCACTTTGCAGGCTTGCGAGGACCTATCTCAGGTTACTATCAGCAGGGTTACTATCATCTTTTAAAGCAGTATTATTTCATTATGAGATCGCGTACCTTGATGCGCTTAAAATAAGAATTATAATTCTTAGCACGAACTTCAACAATATTAAAACAATAGTATACCCCCAGCCCCCAGGTCCCGAAATCCAATTGTATGCAATTCGCACGTGTGAGATATGGGGAAAATCATCAGCTTTTCTATCAATTCAGCTTTGAACAAAACCGTACCTACTTTTTTTTTTTTTTTAATCCACTACAAGTTAGCCCTTGACTGCGATCTCACCTGATGGTAAGTGATGTGATGCAGTCTAAGATGGTATCGGGCTAACCTGTTAGGAGCATGGCAGTTATATTAAACCCATACCCCTAATCGGTTTCTACACGGCATCGTACCGGAACGCTAAATCGCTTGGCGGCACCGTCTTTGCCGGTAGGGTGGTAACTAGCCACGGCCGAAGACTCCCACCAGGCCAGACCAGGGAAAATTCAGAAATTATAAATTCCCAAATAGACCCTGCCGGGGATCGAACCCGGAACCTCCGCACGTTAAGACAACAGCGCTACACAATGCGCCACGGAGGTCGTCAAAAACTGTGCATAAGTACCTATTAGGTACCTACCTATAGTTACCACAATACAATGTGTGTTGCTAATTGTACACACACGATAAGGAGTCCAATGTAGCAATATCCGTGTTATCGATTAAACGAAATTATGTCAACTGATAACCAACTTTGAATAATTGCGGCGGCTCCATGACTAACACAATAATCAATCAATCACTAATCACTCTGTTTGCGCAACCGACTGTCCTTAGTGGACCCGATTTTGTATATTTACTACTTTTTATTACACATCACTAGTTGATGTACGTGACTTCGTCCGCGTGTATGCAAGTTTTTTAAAAATCCCGTGATATATTTTGGAATTTTGCTCTACATCGCAGAAACAAATTTCATCCTTCCACCTGGATGCCTGGTCTTCTTCCACCTCCCGCTATGCTAGGTAATTTCTGCCACGTACATAGTATACCTACTTGCAAATTATGGAATCAGCTTCCATCTTCTGCGTTCCCTCATGATTACAATTCGAGGCTCTTCAACTCAAAAGCCGGCAACGCATTGGTGGTTCCTTTGGTGCTGCAATTAATGGGCGGTGGTAATCACTTACCGTCAGGTGACCCGCCTGCTCGTTTGCTCGCTATATATGTATATTATCTATATATAGAAAAATTGCCTGTATCGGGAATTTCAGAATGCTACCTACTATCTCTGTACATGAAAATTGGTTTCATGAAACCGTTCATGAAAGCGTTGTAGATAGACAGACAGACAGATAGATGGACACGCTTTCGCATTTATTATATATAGGTAGGTATGAGTTTTTTAATATAACTTCCACAAACCTAGTTGCAGGTTAGACTGCATTATTACTTACCACCAGATGAGATCGCAATCAAGGACTAACTAGTAGGTAGTGGATAAAAAAATACCTACCAATTCATTTTAAGCTCGACCTGAGAACCAAACCCAGGACCTCATCAAAGATCCCAGCGTTAACCACTGTGCCAGGGAGGTCGTCATAACCTAATGACGAAACCATACGTAATAATTAATCAAGTTAACAGCCATCAATCTCTACATATCAAGTTCCTAATACTACGCCAAACCGTTCGAGTCGAACCGACCAAAAAATCCACGAGCTGTAAAAAAAAAGTAAATCGATACCGACTTTCGCTCCGATTATGAACTTATGAAGTTATTATACACAGAGACTTAGCCGAAATGTAGAGCGGGCATTTGCTAAATTTTAATATCAGTTTAATATTATATATTCCATTATTCGAATATTGTATCAAACTGGCAGTGAGCTTTTCTTTTTCTTCTTTTGATCTTAAAAATTTGATTAAATAGATTTTGTATTAAAATATGTAGTGTCAAACTAACGAAATGGAGTGGTGGGACTATTTATTGTTAAGTTACGAAAGTAAAATATGACGACGGCAAAATTTAGAATCATCCTATTTGTTGCCAATTGTCTACTTTAATTGACTTACTATAATGTTTGTCGCATTGTTTCATTTCATTTCATTTCATTTATTTTGCATTTTTAGCCCTGTTAGGGCGAAGCAAGTTTGTCCTATCTATCACACATTTAAAAAAAAAATATCTTTATAATCGCCCAAAAACGGCCGAACAATATTTTTTTTCGTTTTGAAACCGGAGAGCGTTCAAAAACGCGGCGCCACGGTGGCCCGCGCGGTCCGTGCTCCGCTCATTTCACGGCCCAGTGGCTTGTTAACCGCGTTTCTGCACGCTAATTGATTAAAACGCTGTGTGTCAATCCGACTGACCCGTTGTCCTACGTGGGCGACAAACCGCGACTAGATACGACGCCACGCGACAGTATCAAACAGTAGCTGACCTAAGTGGCCTACGTTGTCGCGTAGACAAATTTGTCATTGCGTATCGAGTCGCGTCGCATGGCGTCGCTTCTGTCGCTCAACAAGGACAATGGGTGACGAAGGACGCTCGCAAACGCATCGAATATCACTGAATTGGGTATTTGACTACGATTCAAAAAAAATATTTTTATTGATCATTAAATAGACTTAGAGAATATCCCAAAAGTCGTAATATCCACGTCCCCTGATAGCTTTGTGTTGAATAACCATTTTTAACAATCGGTTAAAGTAAAAAAGTGCGTCGAGCTCTAATGACGTCACTCTTCAGAATTTCATAATATGAATCCCATCTTTCAGCAATCTTAGGACGCGTTTTGACGTTTGAAAAAAAGTTGTTGATATAACTATTTGTCAAATACTCAATTGTCTCTGGTTTACAGCTCTATTTTCTAACTCAGTGGCAATCCAAAAATAAAAGGTAGTGACGTTATATTTTTTGTTCATCGAAGGGTTGCTATGAAAGAAAAATAACATTTTCATATCAATCCTTCAATGGATAAAAAAGTTGAAGCAAGTGCCGTAGATGCACCGACCGCCGCGGGCGGTCGGTGCAGTGACACAACCATCCAGAGGCCATACTGCCAATGCTTAAAGTAATACTTAAGCAATTTTACTCAAAATGACAGTTTGATGTCAGGTACCTTGACGTTCCTAAAATAAGGATTATAATTCTAAAACACGAAAGTCAACAATAATGAAACAATATGGCATTGGGGCAGTATGGCCCCTGATCAAAGCAAGCGTTCATAGCTTCTGCCCGTGAGCTCTAAAGTCTCATTCAAATGACGCGTGGCGCTATCGTGATGCTTTTGAATTATGGCACGCGCTGAGCCGATCTACTGCCACAGCATAACTAGTGTACAGTTTAGAAATGATTATGTTAACACTCAGAGAGCAACGCTGGTGTCTCAAAACGAAAACTGCTCCGCGACTCTTTCATACCGCATCCTAGATAAAAGGTGTTGCGCACAAGCAATGCTGCAGCCATGGCACATAAAACACCATATCATGCCATTCGAAGCAACTGAAACTGTTGTAACTTAACAAACTAAAATTTATTACAACGTGTTCCTATTTTGTATGCTACAGGGAGGGTGTTTTTAATGCACGCAACTCATAGCCCAACTGTTCAGAACACTAAGAGCCTTGAGAAAAATGGTATGGCATTTAACCCCGAACGGATGAGCAACACAGTAAACCGATTACAAATAATACCGCGAGATAAAAGTAAACAGCGCCATCTATTATAGAAATTAACAACTGTCCTATCAGACATACAATTTTCATATAGGAAATTGTACACCAACTGTAGGATGGTTGTTTTATGTCATCGTACGTGCAACAGTCATCTGTCGGAGTGTGCCTGGAATCGTATAACGCCATCAGGCAGAACCGTGTAATTCGCACTTAATCAGATGAACGTCTGTAGCCGATTGGAAAACAGTCGTCACAATAGGAGCCCGCTCAAAACGCTCAAAGGACGGTGAGATGACGGTTTTTTGGAGGGAAACAATGGATTAATTTCACCAGAATTCACCGTGAAATCGATATAATATTCGATCGTGGGCGATAAAACATCGATTGGCGATATGAATGACACCGCTAAAGAAACTCACCGGGTCGCGATGGAAGTTAGGAATCTTGATTGTATCGCGATATAAATAGGTCCAGTGATAATAATGCGGCACCTTTCACTCAAGTGTGGACTCTATTCGGTTCATTATACCCGTCATTGTTGATTGAATCTAGCGTTGTGTGAGTTTTGGGTTGGAAATTTCGTTTTAGTACTAGAAAAAATACCTGTGACGTCACCCGGGTCACAGCTGAAATCAGCGCCCGGCATTATGCATGCATTTGTAGGTATGATGCAGGATGATGATGATGCTAAGGTGTACACCCATTCGGGGTGGTGTCACATCCAAAAATATTCTTGAGTACAATTGTATATTTAATTGTCTGTAACACCATATTATAATTATGCGAAAGTGTTTGTTTGTTGGTATATTGGGTAGTTGGTTTGTCCTTCAATCACGCTGCAACAGAGCAACGGATCAACATGATTTTTGCATGGATATAGTTGAAGATCTAGAGAGTGACATAGGCTATCTTTTATCAAAGAAAATTAAGGAGTTCCCGTGGGAATTAAAAAAAAACCAGTCGTGGGCATCAACTAATTACGGAATTTTCTTTCTTTCCTTGATACTGATCTTCTCTTCTCTTTGTCCGCAGAAGAAACAACAAGTCCAGAAGGCGGCGTGAAGGAGAGAGGTGAGCGGGGCGCGCGGGGAGGCGGGGGGGAGTCCCCCGCGTCTCGCGCCTCCCCGCCGCCCGACGAGCGGGACATCGAGCACAGCATACCGGCTACCCTCATACAGGACCCCAATGCAGAGAGGTGAATATCCTTCTTTCTATGTTCTGGAAGGCCTTTTATTCCACTGATCTATGTGACAAGGAACGCCGTCGCATATCATCTGTTACGGACCTACATGAATTAATCATTTGAAAATGGGCAATTAAAGCGTTGCAGACAGACAAACTATTCCGATTCCGCGACTATCTAATTCTAGTCAATCAATCATTAAAACCCAAATACTTGAGCTAAAATAAACTATAGAAATAGAAATAAAGACCACCTTTCAATAAAATCACGTCTGAGTGCCACCAGTATCATAGTATCTTCACCGATACATTCATAACACTTCTGACATGAGCGCATTGTCTACTTGACGGTGGTCTCTGCTTCTATCCGGAGTGTCCACTTTAACGATCCCATTGTTTTCGATGATCAGTTGTCAACTGCTGTCCACTGACTTGATTCAACCGATCACAAAAACCTCAATAATAATCCTTATCACGAAGCCGCAAAGTTCTTTTTTGATTAAGCGGAGGTTCTTACGTAACTGGTGGACGTGTGAAATGAATGGAGTCGCGATAGTGACAGCTAGTAGGTAGTGACACTAAAAATGATCAAGAATTCTTCATTTGACACTCCATCAATATCTGCTATATGTTTTATAGTTAACTCAACGGTGCAGCGAACGCGATGGATCGAGCTATAATTATCGCCAAGATAATGCATGGGTGTAGTTTTTTTTTAAAGTATGATTTATCACACTGGGTTAATGATCTTTTTGTGAATTTAATCCTACTATAATTATAGCAAACTGATTAATAGAAATCTTCTGCCATGGTGTAGATTATTCTAGTAATTGGGATTAGACAGAACACAGCAGTCTGTGAAAAATCTGAAATTATAAATTCCCGAATTGAACTCGCCGAGGATCGAACCCGGGACCTCCCACTTATAAGACCACAGCGCTCACCACTGCGCCAGGGAGGTTTTCTTATCAAAATATGGAGGAAGTTAATATTGAAACAGTTGGCATAATATTTACAAATATGAAATAATAACCGAAATAATATAGGAAAATTGTTGACATAAGGGGACAATCGACCGTGAAAAACGTTTCGATTTATCATACAGGGGGAATACTACCATCGCATAAAGCTATATTGTTTTAATATTGTTGACGTTCATGTTTAAGAATAATTATAACCCTTATTTTAGGGAAGTCAAGGTTCATGACATAAAACTGTAATTTTGAAATAATACTGCTCTAAGCGATGACAGTAACCCGCAGGCCTCAATAAATCTGTTAGGTATGGTTATCGTTTTCAGACCCATTTTAGACTGAGAACACTGGATAGACCAACGATACCTCATCCTGCGCCTGATCTCTCGCCGGTCGTGTCGGATTTTCCGTCCCATTGGGCTATGAGGGTAAAGGAACAGAGAGTGCACCTGTGCATAGTGCATCTACTTGTGCACATAATATCTTCCGCCCAGATGGCAAATCTCTCTAGAGTTAGGCCGCCGTGGCCGAAATTAGGTCGGGAGGATATTATTATTATTTTATAGTTTATAATGTTATGGTATGTTGCATTCACAAATAATCCATTTTGCTATTGCTTTACCTCCTGGCCCCGCCTTACTAAGATAGCTTCTAGCTAAGATAGCTATAGGTTATACTAATTCCACCAATTATTACAAAACTGTATGAAATGACATATTTCTAGCTCTAGTTTGAGCTCCTTTTAAATAAAATCGTTACTTGTCAGAAAGATGGAAGTTTGTATCAAATTAAAAAATCTTTAGTCTTGTCATATTAGTCTGCACACTTTTTTGTTGTGCATCAATAAATTAATTTCCAACATCTTAATTATTAAGATTCTAACATTTCTTTGGAGCATTAAAACCGGACTTAAGTTCTCAGGTAGGATGCTTTTTGCGGCTACTTTACCGTCGATAGTGACCATGGGTGTTGGAATATCGATCTTATTGTGAGGGGGTTACATGGAATGTAAAGTTTTTGAAGTGTAGGTTGCGTATTGGCTGTGCTCCGTCTGTGTTCCATCACTGTCAATTAGCTGCAGTAAGGAGACTCCATCAATCATAAACATTCTCCACCGAGCGCCGGAGCATCCATCCTGAGGGTCTATTGTTTAGATTTTCGAGTTTCACATTTCTAATATGGCTCGTCTCGTCTCGTTTGTGAATGAAATTGATGGAAAACTCAATAAACTCTAGACATCAACCTGCAGATGTAATATTTTTGGATGTTTCCTGTTTGAAATTTTCTTAATTAGCGTTTGGGTTATCTGGGATACATACCCGTAATGCATATCTATTTTTAGCTTATGTTGAGACTTGAGAGGGATAATAGTCAACAACCGTGTAAACTGCTTGAGAACTTAGCTTATAAATCTATAGGTACTACCTAATATTATAAATGCGAATGTTTGGATGGATGGATGTTTGTTACCTACTTAATCACGCCAGAACGGCTGAACGGATCTGGATGAAATTTGGAACAGAGATAGATTATAGTCTGGATAATACAGGCTACTTTATATACCGGAAAATTCTACAGTTCCTGCAGGAATCAAGAAACCTTAATCCACGCAGGCGAAATAGCGCATCAGTTAGTATTTAATAAAATTCCAAACTCAAATAACTCCGCACCTTTATTGCATCGTAGACATCTGTGCCGGTTTTAAAATTCTCGTTGTTACTGCGAAATTATTCATACAGTATCAGGTGTCCCCCATAGTGAGTAGTGACGCGCACCCGCACTGTGCGACTTTAAACACTGAAAGTGCCTTCAAGATGCTCCGAGACAACCCTAATTTACACCACAGCCTAAAAACTGTGTAAATTTCCAGTAAATCAATCCATCTTTGTATAATATTAATTTGCTCGATCCGCGTCTTCGTCGGTGTGGATAAATAATTAAGTCCTTAAATTTCGGGATAAAAAGTAGCCTATCTCTCTACCTACTTTACCTATGTACCAAATTCCATGAAAATTGCTAGAAAATATGGGCCGGGAAAGCGTAGCAGACGGATACACTTTTGCATTTATAATAGGTATTAGTACGAAAGTTAGATTCGTGGTTAAAATCTGATTTGGCATTTAAGCAATCTGTTATGAAAATTATGGAAGCTCTATATTAATATTGCTCTGTATACACATTTAGTCATGGGTGCTCACTGCTCTTCAATTGATAATTTGAATTGTCCAGATCAGAAATGATAATATGATTAGATGAGATCCTTTCCTTGTTTTACCTCGTAAGCTTATTTATTTCTAAAACACTAAATCCGCTCTAAATCTTATTTCCGTTTTAAAAGGATCCCGTTAGAAGGCTTCGAAAGTATGTGCCATATTTGCATCTTTAATCTTCAAGGAAATGCCTTGGATTCTACCTCTAGAACCCAAGGAAATGCAGGATTTCAAGGTTTTAGACATGTTATGTTTGTCAGTCAGTCGTGGTAGCGTCATCGGTAACGTGAAAACTGCATCGATAATTACTACTACAAATTACAATCACAGAATACATCATAGTTTTTAAATAATTTTTTAATAAACGACTTCCGTGGCGCAGTGTGTATAGTGCTGTTGTCTTAACGTCAACTAGCAAGGTCAATTTGGGAATTTATAATTTCTGAATTGTCCCTGGTCTGGCGTGGTGGGAGGCTTCGGCCGTGGCTAGTTATCACCCTACCGGCAAAGACGTGCCGCCAAGCGATTTAGCGTTCCGATACGATGCTGTGTAGAAACCGAATAGGGGTATGGGTTTAATATAACTGCCATGCCCCTAACAAGTTAGCCCGCTACCATCTTAGACTGCATCATCACTTACCATCAGATGAGATCGCAGTCAAGGGCTAACTTGTAGTAGATAAAAAAAAACATCATAGTTACAATCTCAAATGTTGCGAGTGGCTGAATTTATGGTATTTTTGGTGAGATTGTGCGGTTGATTCTGTTCTATCTTTTGAATCTAGGTATAAACTAAACTGACACGTCTCAGTAAGTATTTTCCTCAGCCACATAGTAGGTATTGGAGTAAAACTAAAATGGATATAAATATATTATTTAGAGCCGTCCTTTTGAGATTGGGTTAAAACTTACGAGTGATTGTGATCGTCAGACTATCTGTCATTTTACCGTCAATGAGGTTTTTTTTTTTTTAATCCACTACAAGCTAGCCCTTGACTGCGATCTCACCTGATGGTAAGTGATGATGCAGTCTAAGATGGTAGCGGGCTAACCTGTTAGGGGCATGGCAGTTATATTAAACCCATACCCCTATTCGGTTTCTACACGGCATCGTACCGGAACGCTCAATCGCTTGGCGGCACGTCTTTGCCGGTAGGGTGGTAACTAGCCACGGCCGAAGCCTCCCACCAGGCCAGACCAGGGAAAATTCAGAAATTATAAATTCCCAAATTGACCCTGCCGGGGATCGAACCCGGGACCTCCGCACGTGAAGGCAACAGCGCTACACACTGCGCCACGGAGGTCGTCCTGTATTTTTAATCTTAATTTATAGAATCTTAGGCTGTGGCACATTTTAGCACTATTTCCGATGGCGTGCGTGACGTGACGCGTGAGTGAAAAGGAAAGAAACACAAATGTCACATAAATACGAATGATTGATTGACCCGCAGTCGACTAATGCTTATCGGAAGCAATAAACAGCTGCGTTTGTGAATATTTCGTAACGTTTTTTAGGGTTCCGTAGTGAAACATGGAACCCTTATGGTTTCGTCCGGTCCGTCTGTTTGTGTGTCACGGCCAATTTATAAATTCTACACAAGCAGTACCTATATTTAAAACTTAGCACAGTTTTCTTGATATCTAATACATCTGCACAGCAGCTTTAAAAAGTCTGACTATAATAAAATATTTCAACAATAGGTAAAATGCAAGAGCTAAAAAAAGGGGTTTGTCCCTCGAGCCTTACTCCGTACTTTACTACTATTAAACTTATAAAATCATTATTCAATTAATAATTAATCATTAATCTATACATATATTTTACTGGACAGTATAGGAACGACAGGACAGTATAGGACTTTTAAGGAAATGACTTCTGACCCACCGACCAACTTTTTAAAGCCCAACCAGTTGTAGTACAGTCCGGAACACTTCCGCAAAATAATTACCCACGGCACGGGCAATTGTGTAGGTTCAAATTTTAATTATAATAATTACTTACTTAGTCCCCATTAGCATAAATACTTATTAGTCCCCATCGATCACTTGAATTAACCTGACAAAGGTTTTTTGCTAAAACCATTCTTGAAATAAGCCATTCTTGGCTACGGAAGTCGGAACCCTTCCTAATGTGTGTTCGATACGCACTTGACAAATTGTTTTAACGAGAATATACTATTTGATTTTGTTTACTTATCGCGTGTGTCAATAACGTAGGGATACCATATTAGTATAATGTATTTTTTCAAGACGTTAAAACTTATTCCCTGTTTTATACCGTTTGATTCTCTATTGCTATTGTTTGAATTTTGGAGCTATGGCCAAATGTGAAAAACCTGGGTTTTTTGATCATTACATCCTCTTAATAATTCTTCTTAAGGAAATAATCTAGACATATTTTTAATAATGATCTAAAATTCCATGAGTAAACCTTTTTACAAAATTCCAAACTATTACTATTCTGGGGCTTTAGGTAAGTACCTACTAATTTGTTCAAGAGAATAAGTTATCCTTGTACATATTCTAACTAAAACGGCACATAGGCATGTTTTAGCTGTCTAATCATCTCTTGTCTAATCTTTTCAGGGAAAATGATATAATAAAGTAGGTATACCTATGTACATTAGCCAAGAATTGTATTTCTTTTAAAAAATGCTGTTACGACCGTTATCTTGACAAAAGTATGACAATAATTACAAATCAATTAGGTAAGTATATTAACACTTTGCTGACAGATATCATTCATTCAAATCCATCTTTCCTAGATAAGTAAGTGACTGTTCTGAGAGATACCTACTTTTCCATTAAGGAATTATTATTTTTGATTTTTGTGGGAAATGTTATATTACGTCCTATCATAATATTATTTTTAATTAAATAATGACTGATCGACTCGAATCATTGGTAATTTATTCTAATAAGATTCTAAATCTAAAATGTGACAAAAGATAATTTTTTTTGCAATGTTTATGATAGCCAACACTATCATAACATATGTTAGTGAATCAATCAATTGATTAGTTGTACGATATTTCGTAATTCGAATTACACCATAGTAGATAAATAGCGATTGGTCTTCAGTCTTCACGGCTTGTCTAGCTGCCATTGGTGTCAACAGTGAGTCAGCTATGCGAAGGAGCTCGCGCTTGTCGGCCGGCTGTCATCGAAACGATCGCCCGTCATTGCACGTCCACCTCGCGCATAGCACGCACGCTTGCATTACGCAGCGAACCACCCCTCGAAGAGGTGTGCATGCACCTATCTCTCTTCTCCGCGCTGATTCGCCCGTTAACGGAGCAGCTGTCTCGCTCTAGTGAGGGGCGTGCGGGGAGGGGGCGCTGCAGGCGGGTCGTAAATCACGCGGCGTCTCATTCCACGCGGGACCGCCGCCGCCGCCGCAGGCACCGCGCACTTCCCTACCGACCGCCGGCTAAACGGCGCGTCTTTCGCGACGTGTTTACATCCACTCCTGGGAAGTTCATTTTGTCTTGTAAAAAGTGATTTTAACTCAAGTGTTGTTTGATTGATGGATCCGAGAACGTTTCGACATCGACAGTTTGGATCAAACTGAAAAGATTTCGTCCAAAATGATCGTCGAGCCCGACCACGTGAGGTAGGATTTCATTGTACAAGTGTTTTTTTATTGTTTTTGTATACTAATTTGATTGTTTTATGGAACAGGTTCCTGTTGATATCACTTTTCTTTCTTTAGTTCGAATATTAGTTAAAGTTCTGTTTGCATTAGTTTCGATTCCTGTTATTTATTCAACTTGTTTTTTTTGTCTTCAAGTTCATTCTCTTTCACCGCTTGGGTACCAATTTGATAATTTGAGCCGATTATATAATATTTTCAGTGATAAAGATCATTATTTTGTACTCATGAATTCGCTATCAAGAAAATTGTTTCAGCGAAAATGCAAGTTGATTATAAAATCTTATCTTTATTACTTACCTTTCATTAAATTTTATTTGAAACTAAGCACAATGTAGGTATAAACTTAGTGATGTTTAATAATAAAGTATCGTTGTTGTCAATTGACAATATATTTCTTAAATACACATTGATTCATTTAGCTATACTGCATTAACTTAATCTTAGTAGTTTCACTAGACAAGATTTATTATACGACTGCCTGAAAAAAGGAGTATATTGTTTTCAGAGTTTATGTATGTATGTAAGTATGTATGTATGTATGTGAGTTTGTATATTCCACAATAACTTCTATACGCCTAAACCAATTTTGATAAATGAGGTATCGTTAGAATCCCTAGCTTATTCCAGGTGACATAGGCTAGTAAAATTAAAAAAAAAAATTGATAGGGTGACCATGGTTCCGCATTAAAAACTAAAGTTGAAAAAAAATATCGAAAATAAGATTAACTATATAATCATCATCTAAAAAATGATGAGTAGATTCCAAAAATATATAACACTATAGTTCAATATCCAGTGATTCACAAAAAAATATCATTATAAAAAATGTGAATAAGATTCCAAAGGTAATTAATGACTGTGGCATGTTTTCAGGGTTCGTGTATGTATGTGTGTCTACGGTAGAGCAGTCGTATTTTTTAATAATTTTAATAATATTCACTTGTTTTTATTGCTTTTGTTGTACAGCGTCGTATTATAATCAGTGTCTATAAATTTCATCGATTAGACACGTCGATATATTCGATAAGTGGACCCTCATTGTTGTGAAGCGTTGTCTCCTTGAATTCTTAATTGTCATAAATAACTATGCTATTTTTTGTTGAATTATTATACAGCTTTGTCGTATCGTTGAATGATTTATCCTAATGGACCATATTATCTTGATATTGATTGATATATTTTTCGGTTTGAATTTTTTCCCATTGCTAATTTTAACTTTAACACTATACATAGCGTTTATTTTGTAGTCATTTGATTAGTATCGGCTGCGTTGGTTATTTTTTGACACAAATCATAATATTTAATTATTGTCTATTAAAATTTAATTAGGTAGGTACTTACTTTCCTACTTCCTGTAGGAATGCTTAAAGCTTAAAGCAATTTTAAAGCACAGGTCTCTAGAGGTGCCTTTAAATTTGGGATTTGTTATAAAATAACAAAAACAAATGGGATACTAGTAAGTATGAACCAGCTCCAATTTGCATTTAGATGTATCTATTATACCTATTACCTACCTACTATAAATTTTTGTCAATCTCCATCAAATAAATAAAAAAATTGCTAATGCTACTATTACTATTCAGATAAATGGTAGAAGATACTTTGGTGTATTGGAAGACTTTTTATTGATATAAAAAAATAGGAACCGGATTCTCAGTGCAAAGGTGAATCGCTATAATCCATGATTTATTTACCTTTTATTCATTAAATAGTTTTCTAATAGGAAAGCAGATAAATTATCTGAATCTATTTTTACGAAACATTGTCCAGAAACAAATTAAGTAATAACAACAACACGAAAGCTTTTACTACTTAGTCAAATTCTGTGGTGCTGTCACTTTTTGCCAAGTTTATTCCGGACTGACATGAAAAGGACAGACTTAAACAAAATTAAACAACATACTTACCAATGACTGTACGTTACTTAAATGAATAGAACGTTTAGTTAATCTTTTTCGATATCAAACCTGAGATGAAAGTTTTAGTGACAAATGTATCAGGACCTACACATTCTATTACATACCTACCTGGTAAGAACAGCCACAAACAGAAGTTGGTGGATACAAATTATCCGTCTCAGGTTAGGATCTAGCCAGGACCACGATCTTCATTAATGAAGGAATGACTGAAGAGAGATATCAGGTCCTAAGGGCCCTGATTGGTGTTAAGGCACCAAATATTATATCGAGGTCAATATATTATATTACTAGAACTAGATGATGACCGCGACTTAGTCCGCGTGGATTACGTTTTTTTGATTCCCTGGGGAACTCCTTATTTTTCCGAGATAAAAAGCCTATGTCCTTCCCCGGGATGTAACCTACCGCTATACCAAATTGCATCAAAATCGGCAGAATAGATGGGCCGTGAAAGTGTAGCAGACTAATACATATTAGTATGGAATATGGAATGGTATGGAATATGGATTCACAAGTTCACAACTCTATTCGAATTTCCAAATTGACAAAAACTCGAAACATCAGTTGTGTATTTTATACACGCAGCGGTTATTGCTTGGCCACCCCCTCTCAATCCATAAATCTTAATTACCCATATGACGCATAAGCACATGTTACTGCGAACGAAACTCAGAATGAAACGCCTACAATTTACAAGCAGCTTTTATAGGAAACAATATTTTTTATATTAGATATGGCATCCATTCGTCATAAAAAAATAGGACACCAAACGTTATGGATCTATTTTTTTATACTACTGAATGATCTATCTCGAAGTACTCTGTATATTTAGGCGTAAGATATTCCTCTGTCCTCAAGTGCACAGAGTAAGAGTGCCGTTGTAATTATACAAGGCACAGCATTTTAGACGAAATGCAATATATATTCCCACACTCGCTATTGTTGGTTTTTACTGACATCGTAACTTACCAGGGAGTCCAATGAAAGGGAGGGAGGCAAAGAAACTTAAATGACTTCATGCAGTGACAAACTATTGTAGGGTAAATCTTTTGACTTTTAAAAATAATAATGTTTTATTTTTGTTCGCAGGGAGAGTCCAAGATGTTTGTCACGGGAGTCGTCAGGCGCGCCACGATGTCCCTCCAACGACTCAGTGTATTCGGGTCGGAGCGCGCTAAGTCTGCCCCTGCCAGCGGAACTATCAGTGGCAGCGCTCCTGCCCCCCACCTCCGCTGCCGTGGCGGCCTACATCGGTGCAGCGGCCGCAGCCGCCCAACAAAGGCTTTTCATGTCCTGCCAAGAAGATATGACAAATTCGGAACGGGCAGACGCCGTACTAGACTTTAGCACAAAGCGAAGTGAATCCCCTATTGATGAAGATGACGATGACGCCGTTAATCTTACCAAGAATGAAAACGGTCCATTAGATTTATCAGTGGGCACGAGAAAACGTGCACCAGCAGATTCTCCATCACCTGTACCGACGAGAAAAAGTTCTCGGACGTCGGACTTTAAACCGATTTCTACACCATGGACGACACCCGTTGCTCCACATCTACCTTATTTCGCTGCAGCTGTTGCCGCTGCTAGCTTGTCACCTAAAGGTGGCCTTCCACATGATTGGAATGGAAAATTAAAACATGGAACGCCTACACCAAACGACGCCACTAAGGCTTTGGAAAAAATGAGCGAATTAAGCAGGTTAGGTGGAGAAGAGCTCTTCAGATCGGTTCAAAGTGCAGCTTTAGGCGCTGGGTTAACCCCTAATGCAGCGGCACGCCACTCCGCCTGGCAGTCACATTGGTTGAACAAAGGAGCTGACCAAACAAAAGATGTTTTGAAATGTGTCTGGTGCAAGAAAAGCTTTAATTCGCTTGCCGATTTAACTGTCCATATGAAAGAAGCCAAGCATTGTGGCGTCAACGTTCCAGTGCCTCCATCGGGCGGTGCACCGATACCTCCTTCGCTTCTACCACCATCCAGTTCGCCTTCAACGCCATCACACAATTCTTCCTCATCGAGCGGATCGTCTAAACCGAATCACAATGATCTTAACATGCTTATTAAGGAAAATATGCCAATACCTAGGAAACTAGTACGAGGTCAAGATGTATGGTTAGGCAAAGGTGCTGAGCAAACTAGACAAATACTTAAATGTATGTGGTGTGCGGAGAGCTTCCGCTCTCTGGCGGAGATGACGAGCCACATGCAGCGAACCCAGCATTACACGAATATTATATCACAGGAGCAGATAATCTCTTGGAAGTCTTCAGATGAAGCCAAGGGGTCCAACTCCAGCAATCCCGGTACCAACAACGCAGTTCCTCCCCCGACAGGAACTAGTAGTCACGTAAGCGCTGTATTAACTTGTAAGGTTTGCGACCAAGCGTTTAGTTCCTTAAAAGAATTAAGTAATCATATGGTTAAGAACTCTCATTATAAAGAGCATATTATGCGTTCGATAACTGAGAGCGGTGGCAGGAGACGTCAAACGCGTGAAAAGAGAAAGAAGTCCTTACCGGTAAGGAAACTTCTCGAACTCGAGAGAGCCCAGCACGAGTTTAAGAACGGGGAGGGTAACGGAGTCCCAATGGGAAAACCGATTAGGGATTTCGGTGCTGGAAGCCGCATAACGTGCGAGAAATGCGGCGATAAAATTGAGACTGCTGTATTCGTAGAACACATCCGACAATGCATAGGCGCGCCCATGTCAAATAGCCAAAGGAATTTTCTAAAAAGTGCTCTTCTTTCAAATAATATTATTCCACCTGATAATCCCGGCCACATCACCCCCACTAGTCGCGACGGACGTAAAAGTATGAATGATGAAGTTCCCTCTCCGGGATCAACACATCACCGTTCCCCTTCTTCGGTTAACGATTCATCTCCTAGTTCCAAAGATCACAACGTTAGTAATGAAAAAAGTTCTTCACCATCCGTACTCAATGCCATAGAACAATTAATAGAAAAAAGTTTCGATACTCGCTCCCGGCATTCTGTACCCGGTATGCCGGGTGGAGCTTCGCATGCTCCGATCGGTTCTAGTATTTTGAAAAGATTAGGCATAGACGAGAGCGTAGACTACACTAAACCTCTGGTAGATGCACAGACTATGAGCATGTTAAGAAATTATCACCACCAGCAAGGATATGGCCGTCGAGAACGTAGTGGTAGCGAATCTAGCTCCATGTCTGAGAGGGGTGGTAGCAGGGTTGAATCTCTTACTCCCGACAGAAAGTTGGACTCTTACCATATGACTCCCCGTACAACCCCGGACACCCGCGGTTCCCAAACTCCTGCGTCAGAAGATCGCCCCGCAGAGGTTAGGATAAAGAAAGAGATCACAGACGAAGAAGATCGAGAGACTTGTGTAGATTTGAGTAGTCAGACAGTTAGGGTTAAAACGGAAGTAGATGATGATGACGAACATGCGAGGCCGACTAGTGCGACGGAAGAAGACGTAAAGCCAACTGTCCCTAAGCGAGAAAGCGAGGGTCCAAGCCCAGTCCCGAGTCCACGTAGCCCAGCTAGCGATCGCTCCGCACCCACTCCCGGTGCTGATAGGAAGCCGGCTTCCAGCTTAGGAGCGTTATCTTCTATGTTTGATAGCCTGGCTGGCGGGGGATCTTCCAATGAGCCTAGTTCATCCCGACGTGGGGGCAGCCATCCTCTGGCTGCCTTGCAGAAACTTTGCGATAAAACTGAGAACAACTCGTCTCGTGCACCGCCCCCGGCCCAATCCCCTGCGGGTCCACCGAGCATTTTAACTTTCAGTTGGGCTTGCAACGACGCCGTAGTCACAGATTCGATCATGAAATGCGCTCTCTGCGACACTCCATTTATATCTAAGGGTGCTTATCGGCATCATCTTTCCAAGATGCATTTTGTTAAAGACGGTGCTCTGCCGGAGCCCGTGCCTATCAAAGCCCCGCCGCCTGCAGCCTCCCCGGGCGCTCATAAAAGCAGTGGGTCCAATGCTGCTTCGCCACAAGACCCGCGGAGTCCGTCGCAATCCTTCGACGAGAGTCCTCACTCCAAGTTCCTGAAGTACACGGAACTGGCGAAGCAGCTGTCCAGCAAGTACGTGTAGAGTGCGAGGGTCGGTCGGCCATCAGTTGTGATGATACCATATCCTGCTATGTTGATCCTTTCTAGGGTTGTTAGGTCGCGACGCGACGTTAAGTATTTCGAAACTCTTTGCCAATTTAATTATTTAGGTAATCGTTAGAGTTCACCGCAAAGTTCGGTTAGTGTAATTAACGACTAGCGACATAAGTATACGCCAAACGTCTTACGTTCGTTTAGATGATAAGAGAATATTTTCAAAATATTGCCTTTAGGAGAGGAGACGGGCGGCTGCCGGCCGCGGCTATCTTCCACTAACTATGTTAATTCCATTTCGATAATTGTAAATATTATAAGTCGCATTAAGTCTTAAAAGTTCGATTCGATCTCTTGTAAATGTATATTTTTTGCTAATAATCCAAAACGAGACAAATCGTTTGTAATCGTTGGCTGCGCACGCGACGATGCTCGCGACTGATCGGTCGTGTCGTGTAGGTCTGTCAGTATTTAATGAAAATTCGTTGCAATATTATTATCATTTTTGTGTTACTTAATTTTTTATGTAAATCAGAGTTAGGGTTAGCATGGTCCTTAGTTTATTTTATGTATATTTTGAAGCTTCTCTTCGTTCGGTCAAGTGTTGAGATCCGTCGATGCCCGCAATCTCCCGGAGATCAAATCTCAAGCAGTTCGGTTCGTGTACATACGGCGCAATGGTCATAGCATGCAATATTACAATCTCCTTAGTGTAAATTTTGCTCTAGAAACGCTCTCCTCGTGAGGTGGCTATTTATTATTTAGTGTTAAGTGTAAGGTAAGGACTCTACTGTGAAAACATGTATACCATTTTACCAGCGCATTCATCGGTTGTCCAAATCAACCTATTGTATTTATAAAAGTGATAAATTATACAATTATTTCTTTAAAAGGACGACTACATTCGTATACGTTTAGGACACTGTATAACGAGGTTTCTTCCAGTTGTAACAACAGATATACGATGATGTATATACGGTAATTGTGAGTGAAAAAGCTCTTTTATATATTATGAAAAATATTGTAAACTGTATAATGTAAGATTCAAACGATATCAATGTAATGATACAATGTGATTTCAACTTTCGAAGCAGGACTGAAGATTGATTTTTGATGTTCCAGTTTTAGTAGAAAAATTGATTTCCTTGTTTCCATTCGATAGAGTTGTAACTGAACTTCTTTACACTGCAGTCGTGCTTCGCGAGTTACCCCTTCATAAGAGTTTGTTTCACAAAGTTCAAATGTATTCAATTCATTTAATCATGGTGGCATAAACCAATATTAAAAAAATGACTAAGTAACTGAAACACATAAATGCAGTATTTTTATCGATTTTTTTTGAGATTTGATTTGAAATGTCAAGTCAAGTCGCATGGCAAGTTAACTCAACATCAACATTTAATTACTTATCCATTTATTTTGATAATTACTTATTTATTGTCATAGTAGGTAGGTATCATAATTCCATGTCCAGGTCTTAAATTAGTGATAAATTCAACACTGTGAACCATGTATTAAATATGTAATATACTTTAACGATGATTTGTTCGAAAATCATTAAGAAATAAACATGGATTTAATTTATTAACATGGAATCTTGCGATTAAATAAAAAAATATTCACCAGTTTAATTATTTTTTAATGCATTTCGAACATTAATCACCACCTTACTATTAAGCATGGAGATTTATTTTTATCTAATACAATCGATTTACACTGTTTCCATCTATTACTAAACTTAATCTTTTTTTCATGAATGTATATTATATCAAGATGCTTGAATATAATTTATTAAATTAATTGTCATAAAAAAATTGTAAAGACTTTGTGAAACGAGCTCGTAAAACTGAAATTTTAACGAAAATCGTATAGTATCATTTTAACGATAAGAATTGAAAACATACGACAAATACTAATATGTATACGCTAGCTCTGATGAGAGAATTTTGCTCATTCTTTAAAAATGAAAAATGGTGTTGAATATTGATTTTACCAAATTTAATAATCTTATTTAATATTTTATGTTGTATTTCAAAATGCAATTAAAAGCTCAAAGAAATATATATGTTAAATACTACAACGGTATTTTATTTTACCCTCATTTTAATATTAAAAAGAAATCACTAATTTTGAAATCCTACCGTTAAATTAAAGTCTCACCACAACTAAGCGTATAACGCACGTTTGTTTTAACCGTAAGTTTAGTAATCTTGAACTTGTTATTTATTTTTGTGGTGAGACGTTTTTCTGACTTTAAGAAAACAGTAGCTTAAATTCAGTCCACAAATCACTAAAAACAAGTTTTAATGTAGCTTATTTTATTGTACACGATCTCTATACTGAACTATAAAAAATCTTTCCAAAAAACCGACTGCAAAGTACAAAATAATTTTGATTTCTACCCACTATGTTGAAGTCGGGCGGGTATAACAAGGATAAGCAAAGTTGACGCATCAGACTCGCCCGACTTCAACATAGTGGGTAGAAATCAAAATTATTTTGTACTTTACAGTGGCGTTGGAAGTCGGTATTTTGGAAAGAATTTTTATTTTAAACTTTTTAGTGTCAGTTTAGTGAAATCGGCACTAAATCTAAACTATAGTGATATATTTTCCGCGAAAATTTTAAAATCACGATTTTAGAGATATTATGTGTGCAACCGAATAAACATTAAAACCTAACAATAACCGAATAAGCATAAAAACCTAACAATAACCTAACCTATAAAATACACAATACCTATGGAAATATACCAGTAGTAGTATAGAACTACTACGAGTAGCTAATGCCCGCGACTTCTATATTCTATACCGCTAATGACGGACTATAAATAAATCTATAAAGACTTCATGTTATGAGCAGGTAAGTTAGCACAGGTAAGTAGGGTAACTTACCATCGATTACCTGTACCTCTGATGTCTTCACGTCGCGGGGCCTCGTCCCAATCACTATAAAAAGACGACATTCATCGCGACACGTGTATAGACCCACAAACTTATCAGACCCGGTGGTCAAAATTCGAACTAATTTTTATGCCTGTTTAGTTGTTTTTATTTATTTTACTTTTAAAATTAACTAGCGACGCTGTCACCGGGTCAGATAAATTTGTGGGTCTATACAAAGATAATCCTTACTAATATTATAAATGGGAAAGTGAGTTTGTTTGTATGTTTGTTCCGCTTTCACGCCGTAACTACTGAACCGATTGCTTTGAAATTTTGCAGACGTAAAGTTAGAAGTCCGGATTAAATAATAGGGTACTTTTTATCCCGGAAAATTAAAGATTTCCCGCGGGAACTAAAACTCCTCAATCCACGCGGACGAAGTCGCGGGTATCAGCTAGTTTAATATAAAAAATACTTTTTAAACAACCGACTTCAAACTCCCGCGCCAACTTTACAACAACAAGCACACGCTATACAAAGTACTTATTTTATTGTTAATATTTTAAAAACCGCTCGACCGATTTCGATAAAATTTATATGGGAACAAATGGGAAGTATGCACTTTCAAATAAAAAAAGAATCATCCAATTCGGTTCCTCCAGTCAAAAGTTCTGAGGTAACAAACATTAAAAATAAAAAAAAATACAGTCGAATTGAGAACCTCCTCCTTTTTTTGGAGTCGGTTGAAAATAGCTATATATAGACACAAAAATAAATCTGTAGGGACATGAACTAATGAGTAAGTAGGTAAGTCAAATAGCACAGGTAGTAGTAACTTACCATCAATTACCTGTACCTACCTCTGATGTCTTCACGTCGCGGGGCCGCGTCTCAATCACTTTAACGAAGACATTCATCGTGACGCGCGTACTCACGGCGACGCAGGCTGCGGTGACAGATCGACAAACGACACGCTTTCAACCGACTTCAAAAAAAGGAGGAGGTTCTCAATTCGACTGTATTTTTTTTTTTTTTTTTTATGTTTGTTACCTCAGAACTTTTGACTGGATGAACCGAATTGGATGATTCTTTTTTTATTTGAAAGAGCATACTTCCCATGTGGTCCCATATAAATTTTATCGAAAACGGGCGAGCGGTTTTTAAAATATCAACAATAAAATAAGTACTTTGTATAGCGTGTGCTTGTTGTTGTAAAGTTGGCGCGGGAGTTTGAAGTCGGTTGTTTAAAAAGATTTTTTTATATTAAATTATGTTATGTATATACTTGTCTGTTTATAAACTTCTTTCCGAACCTGTAGATTCTTGCGACTTATCATAAGTGACCCAGATACCTACCTAAATGAATGTACCTAATATTTAGCCTCAGGAGCTCCGTCAGTCAACCCCTAAGTACAAACTAGGTACCGTCACGACAGGTAGTGTAAACATACGGTGTAGATTTTCCACCAGATCAAAAAATATTATCTCTACAAATGAATATCTAAAATGAGTTGTATTCGAAGTAAAACTATAAAGGCGAAACCCACACTGCGACGCGTCACGCGTCCCGCGGCATCTATCTTCGAGCTACGTACCTACTAATTTCATGCGCGGAGTCTCGTATTGCGGTCAACGCCGCCTTTCGATTTGTCGCGGGGCGCGTTGCAGTGTGGGATTCGTCTAATGCTTAGACGAGTGACGACATTATTATGTTTTGTTAACAAAGTGCAAAAGCACAATGAAGTTTCATAATAATTAATCTTATAATATTCCTTATAATTTCGTATTTATAAATAATGGAATAATTATGTACTAGCTTATGCAAACGACTTCGTCCGCGTGGACTACACAATATTCAAACCCCTATTTTACCCCCTTAGGGGTTGAATTTTCAAATATCCCTTCTCAACGGACGTCTACGTCATAGTAGCTTACTGCATGCCAAATTTTAGCCCGATCCGTCCAGTGGTTTGAGCTATGAGTTGATAGATCAGTCGGTCACCTTTTCCTTTTATATATTTAGATGTGGATTCTAAACATGGATATTAGTCATAGTCATAATTTGGCGTCGTGTTTTCCGATTCCCGGAAACACCCTTGACGCCGCAACCCTTCCGCCTGTCTGTCACTGTGCATCTATTAATGGCCGCTAATTAAAATGACGGTTTGTTTTATATCATCAAATTAATGAAAACCGCAACCCCCAGGGGGAAAGTGGTGTGACGTGTCGACTTGACGACATAGTCGAATTTAATATAAATAGCAGATTCTACAGCAATACATACATGCATTATGAGACATCGCTCTGAAGAGATAATTCAACTTAATCAATATTTCTAGATGCCTTGATTATTGCAGATAAGTTCCAGATTATTTTTAAATCTGCTATAGAGATACATTAAGAGGCTTAGTATATTTTTTGACCCTTCTCGCCCTTGCTTCTTGTATTTTTGATCTATTGAGTGCAAGAAGCACATTTTTGGTATCCTTAGGGAGAAGGGTTTTCAGCTAAATACCACCTTGTATTAGCTGGTTAAAGTCCAACTAACCCAGTTCAGTTCTTAGCTGTTTGTTTTCAAAAATCTAAAAAAATAATTTCAAATATATTTTGTTGATGCCTAATTATCTTCATCAATATCTTGTCAAGATTCTGTAGTCGAATAAACCTAGTCGAAACGTCACATCACTACAGGGAGACGTCAATTTATGCGAAGGTCCGCGATGGATAGTTTGATTTATTCTGCCATTTATCATCTTTATGGAATGGGATGAAATTATTGTTTTGCGTTTTCCATTTAATTATAGTTTGCACCTTTTTAGTTTATTGATTTACGGTTAGGGCACTGATGAATTTCCTTCAATTGTACGGGAGGCACATTCTTTTATTTACGTAATGGAAATTAAAACAAAAATTAGGTACCGAACTGTTGATGTCCGTACGGCGTTTACTTTAATAGCATAACGTTGATGCAAAAATGATGGGTTCTTTACTAGGACAGGTAGCTTGTAGGTACCTACACGGACCAACTCACTTGGTTTAGGGTGGTTTAGGTTAGGATTTGATTCCCAATCAAATAATAGGTTGAAAATATCACAGATAAATACTTAATACTTACTCAAAATTCAATACTCAATTAGCACCATTCCACCGGTCAAAAAGGTCTTGAGTCAGTATTTTTGCTGGAAAATATTGTCAAAGAGTTCCAGCATCACAAATGTAACTAAGTCAGTTTTGGCAGTATAATGCAAAAGCGCTTTATATAATAATAACTAGAAAATGCCCGTGACTTCGTCCGCGTAAATTGAGTCTTGATTCCCGCAGGAACTCTTTAATTTTCCGGGATAAAAAATGTAGCATATGCCTTTCCACAGAATGAAATCTACTCTTTATCCAAATTTCATAATAATCGATAGAAAAGATGGGCCGTTATAGCGTAGCAGGCGGACAGACACATTTACGCATATATAGTATGGATATTGGATAAGTAAAAATGCACACCGTCTGACAAATTGTTTACCATAAAACTGTATAAGGTGATAACCTAACCCGTCAATTTCAGTGGTACAAAAGAGTCCACTGGTCGCTGAGTGATGGGTCTCTTTGACCCCTCGTTGAGTAAATAGCCTGATTTGGTACAATAAATGATTTACTTTGAGGTCGCGGTAATAAGCGGATTGATGTCCATCGGCGGCCCGTCATTTGTCTCGGCGGGGTTAACTGCGGGCAGATGTTTTGTTTTGAGGGAAACTGGCTTTGGAAGGCCTTTTGGTGATCTGATTAATGGGTGATAGAGTGATGAAATATTTATTTAGATTCATTACCGAGTTTCTTGCTGATTCTTCTCGGTAGGAACGACATTCCGAACCAGTGGTAGTGAATTCATTCGACTATTCATAAGCACTTGTAAAAAGTCTATTTGAATAAAAAAGTCTATTTGAATTTACTTAAAAATTTTTTCGTTCTCTCGAGAACATCGGGTATATTTTCCGGGATAAAAAGTAGCCTATGTCACTCTCCAGGTCCTCAACAGACCCATGCAAAATCACTTCGATCCGTTGCTCTGTTGGCACGTGAATGAAGGACAGACCACCAAACAAATTAACACATTTTTGCATTTATAATATTTATTACGATTAGTTACCCACTACCCATATTATTACCCGTCACTATATTACATTTTTAAATTAAACGTGAAAGTATGTTTGTTTACTATTTTAACTGATAAACTAAATTTTGACAACTTCCCTGGCGCAGTGGTGAGCGCTGTTGTCTTAACGTGGAAGGGCGCAGGTTCGATTTCCGGCAGGGTCAATTTGAAAATTTATAATTTCTAAATTTTTTAACTCTCCTCTAGTAAGAGCCTTCGGCCGTGGCCAGTAAAATCGCTTTTACAGTTCCGGTACGATGTCGTATAGAAACCGACTAGGGGTAACTAAGCCTAACAGGTGAGATAATTCATTTCATCAGGTGAGAATCGCAGTCCAGGGCTAACTTGTAGTGGTATAAAAAGAAAATCCTATTTCATAAAACTAGCGACGGTAAGCTTTCCCAAGTTCCATGTAACGCACGTTCCAAGTAGTAAACCATGCTCCAACTCGACCCCTGCGACTCGACTTAGCGCCCTGCACCCGTCAGCACCATAACTCGCGAAACAAACGCGCTCTCTGCGCCATCTGTTGGCTAGGATTAGTGATGGATGGACGTGGACATGTTGGTTCCAATAGTGGCGTTTATTGGTCCAAATGACCATATCCCGACCTCTCTGGTGTAATGGAACACTAAATCGCTTGGCAGCAAGGATATCTTTGCCGGTAGGGTGGTAACTAGCCACGGCCTATATTATCTTAGCTGGATGGCTGTAATATAATCAGAGTCAAACAAAAATACCTACCCTATGACATAAAACTAGCGACGTAAGCATTCCCAAAGTTCATGTAATGCACGTTCCAAGTTGTAAACCATGCTCCAACTCGACTCCTAACTCTGCGCCCTGCACCCGCTATCGCCATAACTCGCGAAACAAACGCGCTCTCCGCGCCATCTGTTGGCTGGGATTAGTGATGGATGGACATGGACATGTTGGTTCCAATATTGGCATTTATTGGTCCAATCATACAAATATTATAACTGCGAAAGTGTCTTTGTTTGTCCTTCAATGTCCCAACGGAGCATCGGATCGACGTGATTTTTTGCATGGGTATAGGAGATGACCTGGAGAGTGATTAGGTACTTTTTATCGGGTAAAATAAAGGAGATCCCAACCTCTCTGGAGTATCGGAATACTAAATCGCTTGGCGGTACGTCTTTGCCGGTAGGGTGGTAATTAGCCAGGGGTGAAGCCTCCCACCAGGTCAGACCAGAGAAAATTCATATTCTAAATTCCCGAATTGACAATGCTGGAGAACGAACCCGGAACCTCCGACTTATAAGACTACAGCGCTCAATATTGCACCAGGGAGGTCGTCAAATCTTGAAGTAAATTATAGTAGACTTCAGCTTATAAATTTATTAAATAATTTATGGTAAATGATTTATTTATTTCACGTGGGAAAACTTGTGACACTTATGATAAGTCAAGACTCTACCATCGGTTCGGAAAACTAATAATTCTATTGAGAAGAATTGAAACAAACCTATCCACACGTTCGAATTTGCGGTCATCATCTTGTTCGTGTATTTTGTTAAGTTTTAGAATAGCAATATTTATTTTACACACATTTGAATGTTATTCTATAGTGAATATATCGCCAATGTTGGTCTACTTGGCCAAACTAAATCAAATTAATTGGCTCATACACACCATATCGAGGGATGCAAACGGTCTCATTCGGACAAAAGGTAGTAAAAAAAGTTGCAAAAGTGACACGATATCATTAATCAAATTACTGCGTTTCGTTGCAAATTTGCCGTAAATCTTGTATTGATGGTTTTTTTAATACGTTTCAGTGATATGCGGGCAGTTTGGAGCCTTTGGTTTGAACACCATTAATAATATAATACAATTTTGGACACAATATGATAGAATCATAACTGCCTCGTTGGTCTAATGGTTAGAATGTTCGACTGCGGACGACGAGGTCCCGGATTCGAGTCCCGGGTCGGGCATAATATTAAGTGTTGGGTATTTTTGACTAGAAATTCTCATTACTAGCACAGAATAGGTAATAGTAGCTACTTACGTTATTAGCCCAGAGTTATGACGTTGGCGGTGTTTCACCTCCGCTTTATACTGGAAAATGGATAGATGGATGGATGTTTGTTACTCAATCACGCCAGAACGGCTGAACGGATCTGGATGAAATTTGACACAGAGATAGAATAAAGTCTGGAATTAGCGATAGGCTATAAATTAAAATGTTCCTGCGGGAACCAAGAAACCTTTAAATAATATTATTTTAAATATAGATTTTTATTGTTATACTTAATAGTAATAATATACATTTAATTTAATTTTTATTTTATTTTATTGCAAAGGTACACAAAACAGGTTGCCACCAAAACATCGTCAAAATACAAGAAATTCAAAACAGGATCCAAGCAACAACCCTAAGGATGTGTACACAACATTATTATAACTAGAAAATTCAACAAACAATAAAATCACATTATTAGACATAGAAGTTAACATTAATATTATTAAAATTATATTAAAATTAAAAATTAAACATTAGAGTGCAGTTTTAAAATATTAATATAAAATAATGAAACGTCTAAAAACAATTACAATCAAAACTTAAGTCAAAATTTAAAATAATTACAGTAGTCAAGAGTAATAATAGTAATAAAAATATTTCATTACTTAGCTAAAATTTTTATCCTCCGTCGATGATGTTTACATTTTGTTATATTCTACTACTTATTTAAAGTTTATACGTGAAAGACATTTTTCTTCTGAAATAGTGCACGCTTTCAACCCGTCGACGTCTCTGGATTGATCGACGGGAATATATCTGAAGCGGTCTCGCCGGCCCCGCGCGTCCATCCGTCATCCGTCGCCGTCAAATGTGCACTCGAGGGTTGAGCGACGAAGTGATCTCTATTTTACATCGTCATTTTAGAGTTAAGTGCTGTTAATATCACAGAGGGCTTAGATGCAACAACGCATATCTGTCGATTGCGATTGTTAAGCAACGTTGATTCTAGTCGGTAACTGGATGGGTGCCGAATTTGGTAGTCTGAATTTGGCCTTTTCGTCTCCTCCGTGCTTCGGAAAGAACGTTAAGCGTCGGTCCCGGTATTTATCACTAACATCTGATAATAATCGTTAGAAACCTGAGAGTTGAAATAATACAGCTTAGTTGAATTGTATGCCGAAGGACCTGGGAACCCACCGCATTATTATCCCAAGAAAACCCTGCCATTATGTGCCAATGTCTACCTTCACCATTATCTCAAACGAGTGATGTTAAATTGCTTTAAACTCATGCGCTTACCTGGGCTTATCAAATTTCATCTCCCTAGTACGAGATGTCTGACAATCTGCTCTTGCCCAGCGTGATGGACTATTGTCTGAGCGCTTGAACTATGAGAGGAGAACCGAACTCTGTAGCAGGTGAGCGATCGATTAAAAAGATCGTTAATGTGACGCGACGACCTCGTACAAAATTAGTATTAAAAATTGTCCCCGTATTTCGTAAAATAAAACACTACAGCTGCCGTTATTTATCGTCCAACCTTAAGTGTGCACATTTGACGGTGACGGATGACGGATGGGCGCGCGGGGGCCGCCGAGACCGCTCTAGATACATGCCCGTCGATCACTCGTGACGTTGACGGGTTGAAAGCGGGCACGGGTGTTTTCGGACAAAGCATGTGTGACGTGAATGATATTATACATCGCGTGCTTAGGGTTAACGTTTTATTTTCTTCATTGTGCAGATCATTCGTACTAAATTTAAGTAAAATTTCATAACTGAAAATATAATACTAGTCGATAACATTGATTAATTTTATTATTAGTATTTAAAAGTAACATTCCTTTAAACATTTGATAAGTTTCCTTTTCCGATCGCCATGTCGGAGGAAAAACGGAAGAAATTATAAATTTCTGAATGAACCTTGCTGGGAATCGAACTCGGGACCCTCAACGTTAAGGCAATAGCGCTCACCATTGCGCCAGGGAGGTTGTCAAAATTTTCATTTTTTATACGACTGCCTGAAAAAAGGATTATATTGTTTTAAGGGTTCATGTAGGTATGTATGTATGTATGTATGTATGTATGTATGTATGTGAGTTGGTATATTCCACCATAACTTCTATACGCCTAAACCGATTTTGATAAATGATGTATCGTTTGAATCCCTAGCTTATTCTGGGTGACAAAGGCTAGTAAATTTTTTAAAAAAATTGATGAGGTGACCATGGTCCCGCATTAAAAACTAAACAAGAATTTTTTTTTCGAAAATAAGATTAACTATATAATCATCATCTAGAAAATGATGACTAGATTCCAAAAATATATAACACTATAGTTCAATATCCAGTGATTCCCAAAAAATATCATTTTATAAAAATGTGAATAAGATTCCATAGGTAATTAATGACTGTGGTATCGTTACGTAGTAGACAGTTACGGGCTACGGCAGAGCAGTCGTATTTATTAATAATTTTAATTATATTCACTTGTCTACGATTCGCATTAGTATTGCAAATCATTGATTTATACAGAAATTATCATTGATTTATGAAGAAAAAACAAAAAATCCATACATAAAAATATTATCTATGCCACTAAAATCACAACCAACATTTTATTCTTCAACATAGTATTTTGTTCGAAATTTCTTAACCCGTCAGTGTTAGCGACATTTCGATGACAGCTGATTGAAAAGTGAGTTGGGTAGCTCGGACCATTTACGTATAGTTATTGTGACAGAATCAGGTGCGCGCTTGGGCCGGTGAAAGGGTTTTGTCTGACATTCGAAGCTTGAGTTCTTAATTTGATCGATGTCAATTTTTAGGGATCCGTATTAAAACTAGGGAAACTTTGGTTTCTAGATGAATCTATCTGTCTGATTTCCTACTAGTCTAGGCAATAAAGCTAGTCGACCCCAACAATAATTCCTCAGGCGATGAAACTTTACAGTATGATAAAGTATCATGAGTTAAACGTATATTATAAATATCCAACAAAAATCATAAAGGAAGTAAGGGTTTTATGCTATGCCTAATGGTTAAAGCAGGAAGGTACATTATCGCGTAAACGCAGTTTATGTTTCATAATAAAATCGGTTAAATATCGATGTTCTGCATGATTCTTTCGTTTGATATTTCGGTTCTGAGTGTATACATACTACCTACTATTGTTTTAAAAATAAATCGATAAAATATTTAGTCATAAATATTAAGTTTGACATATAAATACCTAACTTCCAGATGGATTTTTTGTTGGATATTTTTGTGGTATTGGTTCATACCATACTACAACGCTGCCAAGTTTCAACGACTGAAAATTTAATGCGGGAGTCTATAAACAACAAACCGCCCCATTGCCTAGAGTCTAGAGTCTAGACTATACTTTGTTAGAGACATTTTAAAAATTCAACTATAACAGCTGCTATATATGTATATCTACAACCTTATTTATATCACTGTAATAATATTATGTTAGCCCTTGACTGGAATCTCATCTGGTGGTAAGTGAGCAGTCTAAAATTGTAAAGCGTAATTATCTGAAAATGAAAAGTTGTATGGCTAGTGGGAGGCTTCGGCCGTGGCTAGTTCGCAAAGTATCGCAAAGTACGCTAAATCGCTTGGCGTTACGAACTTACGTCATGGCCGGTAGGGTGGTAACTAGCCACGGCAGAAGCTTCCCTCCAGGCCAGACCAGAGAAAATTCTCAAATTATAAATAGGGGTTGTTTAATCTTGGGCCAGGTACTTGTACAGTATTCCCAAAAAAATTATAAAATCATAGAAAACAAAATAAAATATGTTTTTGCAGTTTTACAGTGAATAAGAGGTACAAAAATAAAGTGTTTAATTGGATACATTTGTAGAATAGCAACTCTCGCAGCGCATCCATCTTTTTTTGTTGTCTATGTTTGTAATGACGTTACATGTCGTTTCTATAGTCAAACGATATTTTAAGGTTATAATTCTCTTCTTCTTTTCTTGGATTACGGCTTATTTCTCAGGTTGTTTTTATGTCAAATGTCATCATGACACGTGTAATATACGTCAATGTCAAAATGGACGCATGTTGTTGCGCTTTTATTTTGCAAAATAATTTCGCATTGTACCTCGTAAATTGAACTTTTTAGTAAGAAATAAAGAAAAAAATTTTACTATTTTATGACCCCGAACATTTTAAAATATCGTACAAATACCTGGCCCAGGCTCCATCTAAATTTGAAACAACCCCTTTCCGAATGCCGGGGATCGAACCCGGGACCTCCCAAGTTTAGACAATACGGCTCTCCACTGCGCCAGGGAGGCCGTTAAAAGGCTGAAGTACCTACTATAAAAAAGTCAGAGCCGAAAAAAATTGGTTCACACCCTCGAGTATAATATCTCATTGAATAGGTGTTTCAAAATCACTTCGATGTTTCTTGGTCATATATAGAAAAAAAATCTAAGTAAGTACTTACTGTTTACGACGTCTGTTTTTAGCGCCCTACCTTTTGCATGTTTTGACACACACTTGACAAGTTATTTTTAAGAATGACGAGTTTAAATTTCGTAGGATAAGGTAGTCCTTCAGGTGGACACGTTTCCGGCAGTATATTTTGTTTTGACTGAGTACCTACATTTTCTTGCTCCATATTCCTTAAAGGTCAATTTTAATTCATAAAAGTACCTACCTGATTATGTTTATTACCCGAAAAACGTAAAAGGACATTATTAAGTAATATATATACATACTTATTGTAATAATTGCATAAATTGCGTCAACTTCGCTCGATTTGATTTTTTAAAATTATATTGCTTGCATGGTACTCTTATCTAAAGTAATTATCAACGCCGTAATTAGATATAAATTAGGTATTCGTAGAAACTCTATAAAACACTTTATAAATACATGTTGATAATTTCGAGATTGCTTTAAAAAAACCGGCCAAGTGCGAGTCGGACTCGCGCACCGAGGGTTCCGTACAAACCTGTAGTAAGTTTTAAATTAAATGTTTTTTTTTTAAATATTTGAGTTGATTGAATGAAAGGTAAATTGCGATTTACGATTAATGACGTATTAAAAAAAAACTACTTACTTGATCTCGTTCAAACCAATTTTCGGTGGTAGTTTGCATGGTAATGTACAACATATATTTTTTTTAGTTTTATCATTCTCTTATTTTAGAAGTTACGGGGGGGGGGGGGACACACATTTTACCACTTTGGAAGTGTCTCTCGCGCAAACTATTCAGTTTAGAAAAAAATGATATTACAAACCTCAATATCATTTTTGAAGACCTATCCATAGATACCCCACACCTATGGGTTAGATGAAAAAAAAATTTTTGAGTTTCAGTTCTAAGTATGGGGAACCCCAAAATTTATTGTTTTTTTTTCTATTTTTGTAAGAAAATCTTAATGCGGTTTACAGAATACATCTACTTACCAAGTTTCAACAGTATAGCTCTTATAGTTTCGGAAAAAAGTGGCTGTGACATACGGACGGACAGACAGACAGACAGACATGACGAATCTATAAGGGTTCCGTTTTTGCCAAATTTGGCTACGGAACCCTAAAAAAGAAACGAAATTTTAAAAAGTTTTGAAATCCAAACATACGTCCCTTAACGATTTAATAAATTGATTCGATTTATTTGGACACCTAAGTCGCTATGTAGGGTTAAAAACTAAGCAGTAATAAAAAAAAATTTAAATCCGAAACCAACCGCGCCCTATTTAAAACAATATTCATAACCAGTTAATTTACCAGGGCACTTAATCGATTGAAAATACACCTAGTCTACCCCTGACCGAAACAGAGGTGATTGAATATGAGGGGATTTTGAACCTTAATCGAATACAAATAAGGTGGGTGTTTTTACGTTGAAATATGAGTGGTACAGTCGCCGCCAACAGTGATTGATGTGCGTTGACTGACGTGTGCACGAAAGTAGGGTGGGCAAGGCCGTTGGGGCAAATGGTAAGCTCAAGCGTTTTTTATTTACATTCCTTATTATGAATGAATTTTTCATATTGTTTAGGGCTGAAAATAATATATTTTGAAAAATCTAAATATTGAAGGCAAAATCTAATCGCTCAAAAATATTGTCACTTTACTTTTCACCAATACTTTATCCAAGTTTCGATTATAATTTTAACTAAAAATACCTACAATAATATAATTTCCATAAGATTTGATTATGAAGATTTTTTATTAGTGCAGAAATATAAACCTCTAATAACTTATAGAGTAGGTACTACTTACTTATCATCAATAGACTTCACATTAATAAGCAAGGCAACACTATGATAGAGCATACAACATTCTAGAGCCAAAATCTTTATAAGATTTTACAATATCTTCAGTTCGGTTAACTATGGGCGAAGACATACTACGAATCGCAGAGGAAAAATGCGTAAAGTCTACGTTATTCAATTTTATAAACAGTTTAGGTGACCCACGAGTGCGATTTGACTCTAAGAACTACGACACTGAGGGTTGAGGTCATTCAGGATTTACCAAAATACAATGCTTGTTTTATTAAGTTTTCACGCTATCGCTTATAAATTGAACCTCAGTCATAGTTGGGGTACGGTGTTACGTAAACAGCTATACAAGCAGAGTACACAAGGTGACCTGGACGTTTTTAACACGCGTACCACGAAGAGGGTTAAAAACTACTTATTGATGAATAAAAATTCTTTCCAAAAAACCGACTTCCAACGCCACTGTAAAGTACAAAATAATTTTGATTTCTACCCACTATGTTGAAGTCGGGCGGAATAATTTTTATTTTTAACCTTTTAGTGTCAGGGTTGAAGATTTGGAGTCAGAATTTTTTATGGGACCACCTCGAGAGCTTCCTCTAAACGACTAACGAAAAAACCACGGAGATATGCACCGACATACATTAAAAAAATACGCGCCAAATTGAGAACCTCCTCCTTTTTTGGAAGTCGGTTAAAAATACCTGCTGTTTTGACGAACCCAACAATGGTTCAAATGAGCCAATAGTTACTGCGCAAGCTTTTCATCCTGCCGCGCTAGTCTGTAATCCGAAACAGAATAAAACCGGCCAAGTGCGAGTCGGACTCGCGCACCGAGGGTTCCGTACAAACCTGTAGTAAGTTTTAAATTAAATGTTTTTTTTAAATATTTGAGTTGATTGAATGAAAGGTAAATTGCGGTTTACGATTTATGAAGTATTAAAAAAAAACTACTTACTAGATCTCGTTCAAACCAATTTTCGGTGGAAGTTTGCATGGTAATGTACAACATATATTTTTTTTAGTTTTGTCATTCTCTTATTTTAGAAGTTACGGGGGGGGGGACACACATTTTACCACTTTGGAAGTGTCTCTCGCGAAAACTATTCAGTTTAGAAAAAAATGATATTACAAACCTCAATATCATTTTTGAAGACCTATCTATCGATACCCCACACCTATGGGTTAGATGAAAAAAAAATTTTTGAGTTTCAGTTCTAAGTATTTTGGGAGTAGTACCCCCAAAATTTATTGTTTTTTTTCTATTTCTGTAAGAAAATCTTAATGCGGTTTACAGAATACATCTACTTACCAAGTTTCAACAGTATAGCTCTTATAGTTTCGGAAAAAAGTGGCTGTGACATACGGACGGACAGACAGACAGACAGACAGACATGACGAATCTATAAGGGTTCCGTTTTTGCCAAATTTGGCTACAGAACCCTAAAAACTGTCAACTGTTCTCTTGGTTGTTCACTTCAATTTATTTGTACGTACCTAAGTTTTGTCGGGTAGCCTAGTAATAAAGCTCATTTTCCAACAATAAAAGCCGAACTGGTAATCGAATCTGACACTCCTTGCGACTCACTTGATATCATACACACCTCCATTCCATGGTCCATCTAGTCTGCTCTAAACGGCATGGTGGGAGGCTTCGGCCGTAGCTAGTTACTACTCTACCGGCACAGACGTGCCGTTAAGCGATTTAGCGTTCTGGTACGATGCCGTGTAGAAACTGATTAGGTGTATGGGTTTAATATAACTGCCGTACCCCAAGCAAGTTAGCCAGCTAGGTACCATCTTAGACTGCATCATCAGTGTCATCATCACTTACCATCAGGTGAGATCGCAGTAAACGGCTAAGTAGTAGTGGAATAAAATAAAATTGACATTCGCATACGACCCTAAACTCTGTCTGTATCTTCGAACCATGACTGTGCCCTGCGCATTGAATTATGCTATTTTCTAGTTTTTAGCTGCCTCGTTGGTCTTGTGGTTGGCATCTTCGACTGCGGCCGACGAGGTCCCGGGTTCGAGTCCCGGGTCGGGCCATAAATATGTATTGGGTTTTTCTGACTAGAAATTCTCAGTTCTAACCCGGAGTTAGGAAGTTGGCGGTGATTCACCCCTGTGCCTCGGAGAGCACGTTAAGCCGTTGGTCCCGGTTATTATCACTGACATGATAATAATTAATAGTCGTTAAAGCCCGCCAATCCGCATTGGAGCAGCGTGTTGGGTCTAAGCTCTAATACCCTGTCTCCTAGTCCTATGGAAGTGGAGGCCTGCGCCCAGTAGTGGGACGTTATTGGGCTGTAGTGGTGGTGGTGGTGGTTCTAGTTTTGCCTCGCAAGGTGATGTTGATGGAAAATATGATATACCTAGGTACTTTTAAGACATACCTAGGTACAGTTGTCCTCTGATAAGTACTTTCTAAGTCGGCGTTCATAAAGAAAACATTTTCAATACACTTCTTATAATGACATGTTGTCATTTTGTATCCATCCAAAACACATGACATCACTTGTTGTATTAATTGCGTACGGGTTAATCGATTGGCTCCCACGACCGCTAAAACATATCGCCGCATAAACCTAACACCATTTACAAAACAATTTACGCAATAATCACCGTTAAAACTACTCACAATAATGTATATATTCCTTTACAGTTCTGTGGTGGCACAGTGGTGTCTGAGGGAGTTAGGCTGCGTTTTAACGACAGTTTTTGTAATGTTATAGCGCCACTTGGTCTTATTAAGCGGTGCGGCGTTTACACAGACGCTGTCGACCTTTTGATGGCGAGAGGTTGGTGTGGATATAACCCTAGGCTTATTCTAAGTTCTAACCGAGCCTGTAACTCAACGGTCAAGAAGTGGACCAAATCTGCCCTCCGATTGTGTGAGGAAATCGTAATCGTTTATCAAACGGATATAACGATCTGTTTTAGGAGTTCATGGATGCCTGCACGCCAAAAAGCGTTTTTGAACTACTTAAACATTATGAAGGAGCCAGAAGTTTAATTCGCTATAATGCGCGAAATATACACTTTTGTTTGGTATTATCAAGAACAAAACGCCAGATTATCTTTATAATAGGTTATCTTGGCATACGCCAGCTTTTAATGCTCGAGGGCCACTAAATAAGCTGACTTGGCCACGCCATAAATCAGCAGCTTTTCGTGGAAGTTTTCGATATCTGGCTACTAAATGCTGGAATAATATTCCTCCTCCGCTGAGGAATCTAAGCTCAGTTCCCGCGTTTAAGAGCACATTAAAAAAGAAACTTTTAGACGATCAAAAACAACAAACTTCAACTAGGTCCAGGTTATTTAGCTTGGTGGTTTGAAGCTGCATTATGTACTCACATAATATGCCTATTATATTTTATTATACATATTAATCTATTTTATTTTATTTTATTTTATTTTTTATTTTATCTTTAAATCGCTATATCTCTAAAATTTAGTTTTACACACTAAGTGCACTCATTGCGCAAATTACATATTTTATTTTACTCCATTTTAGCACACTTATCCCGTTACTGCAGACGGCTGCGAAGACTGTCGAGCTCGTGCGTGTCACTCGTTTGGGTTCCGGCAGAATACCAGCGCTCAGGTTTTGTTTTCAAAACCTGCAGCATTAATGCTGAGTCGGGGCCTTTTCATCTTGTGCCATGTGGGTGCAAAAGCCATAGCCTGATTATAAAGTTTGATTTTATGTACGAGGCACAAGGTGAATAAATGATTTTTCTTTCTTTCTTTCTTTCTATATTCGAATATTGTTCGCTGATTATAGCGATATAACTTCTAGTTCCTTCATTATGATGGACTTCCGCAAAGTAACGCCTGCCAATACTCCTTAAACATTTCGGGTAGGTAATACGTTTTAAGGAAATGTCAAGGCTAGACCAGTACAAACCTACTGCCCAATATAGAACGTACATTTTTCTGAAATCCAAATTTAAATTGGTGCAAAAACCAAAAATCCTAGTAGCCAAAACAGCCAAACATTTTTAAGAGACATCGCCCATTGTTTATAAAAAGCCGCTTCCACACGTCGCTCGTCCCGCTATTAGTCTCTCGAGATTAGTGCCGTCAGCTTTGACAATTGATTTATGTCCGTCAAGCCACGTCACGGCGACGCGCGCGCATGTGTATCTATCCAGCTTCTCAGAACAAATATTGGCCAAAGAATATGATAAAGAATTTCTGAATTGATACCTACGTGAATTCTTGGAGCAAAAATTGGTCAAAGAGTATAAAGCTGGTTTTTGAATTAATACCTATAAGAGCTTTTCATTGATCTTTGAAAGATATACTGGTCAAAGTTTGTAGCGAACACTAGTTTTCTCAGTTAATGCCAACGTGAATTTTCATCAGAGGCCCAATTGTCTAAGCAAATCGTAATCATTTGATAGTTTAAAACGTATTACTTGAACTGTTTAAGGAGTTTAGTATATGCTTTTTGACCGACAGGCATATATGAACTTCTTAAACAGGTCGAATTATACGTTTGATAAACGATTACGATAACGTTTTCCTTACACAATCGGTGGGCTGATTCTTGAAACAAATTGGTCAAATATTATAGCACTGGTTTTCTCAATTAATGCCTACATGACATTTGGCCTGTTTCAAATTATAGGAGAAGAATAAAAAAATAAAGATTATAAATAACTAGATGATTCCCGCAACTTCGTCCGCGTGGACCAAGATTTTTCGATTCCCGCGGGAACTCTTGAATTTTCCGGGGTAAAAAGTAGTCAATGTAGCCAATTCTGTATAACACAATCTCTAAACTAAAATGACACCTGTTAATCTAGTTCTGTCACGTTTTGCAGAGAGTATTTTGAAAAGGTTAGCAATATTATAATTGGTGTCATTTTAGTTTGAGATTGTACACTACAGAATCAGCCCCATTGTCCTTCCCCGGGATACAACATATCCCTGTACCAAATTTCATCAAAATCGGTTGGACAGATGGGCCGTGAAAACGTAGCAGACAGACAGACAGACACACTTTCGCATTTATAATATTAAGTATGGATACTAGATAGTTGACCAAAATATGCCTACATTTCTATATACATAATCATTTACGCTTTAGAAAAAAAAAATGAATAGTCTATTTAATCTTTAGCTTGTAAATACACAAACACGTATGAAACTTGGCTAGGGGATGGCTAGGGGGCACCAACTACGCCTAACGCAAATATCATGGGGTAATCTATATATATAAAATTCAAAGTACTGACTGACTGACTGACTTATATATCAACGCACAGCCTAAACCGCTAGGGTTAGAGACTTGAAATTTTGACAGTAGCTTCCTTTTATGATGTAGGCGCTCACTAAGAAAGGATTTTTGGAAATTCCACCCCTAAGTGGGTGAAATAGGGGTTGAAAGTTTGTATGAAAGTCCGTCATTTCTCAAGTTATATCCATGAAACTTGGTATATGAGCTACCGGTAAAAAATAAAGAAATACATGTTTCACAGTTTTTGAAAATTCTACCCCCGAAGGGGTGAACATTTCTCAAGATTTTTCTCAAGTTGTATCAACGAAACTTGGTAGGTATTTTGGCTTTAAGTAATAAATAAAGAAGTGTGTGTGGCACAGTTTTTCAAAATTCCATCCCCAGAGGGGTAAAATAGGGGTTGAAAACTTGTATTAAAGTCCTTCATTTCTCAAGTTATAGCAATGAAACGTTTACGTTTACGTTTACGTTAAGTGATACGTTTGGGCTACGGATTTGAATTATGAAATACATAATTCACAGTTTTTGACAATTCTTTCCCAAAGGACGTTTAATAGTCCTTCAATCACGCTGCAACAGAGCAACGGATCGACGTGTTTTTTTGCATGGGTACTTTTTATCCCGGAAAATATAGGAATGCATGTGGGAGCTATAAAACTTATGCCACGCGAACGAAGTCGCGGGCGTCCGCTAGTTAGGTATATCAGTTCACATTTACCCACATAAGTTGCGACTGCGATATTCTTATGAAACATATTAAAAAGTTTCGAAAGGCTTGTTTTCATTTTAAAAAGGTGCAAAATAAATTAATTTTAATTTACTCATTTACGTAAATGATTGAAAGTGTAAATTTTTATCCATCAATGTTAAACATTTAACACGCAAAGCTCATGACAGATTGCAATAAATGAGGTTGTCAAAGGATTGGTCACCAACACGCTGTGAGCTAAAAATGGCCGGAATTTGTCATGCGGATGTTTATTTTCTTCTCAAAAATTCACTTTTGCATGTTTTTCTGAATTAATGTCGACTGTTGGACATTGCAATCGGTGTTTTGAGCAAAATTAATGATGCTCTTGCATTTTGGCTAGTTGCGCAAGAGTGTCCACTAATTGTGGTGGATTGCCACTAATATAATATCACAAAATATATACTATTATTATTAACTAGCTAATGCCGGCGAATTCGTCCGCGTGGAATAAGTTTTTTAAATTTCTGCGAGAACTCCTCAATTATTCGGGATAAAAAGTATCCTATGTCACTCCCCAGGTCTTCAATTATACCCATAAAAAAATCACGTCGATCCGTTGCTACGTTGCAGCGTGATTGAAGGAAAAACCAACAAAGCAATAAACCAATAAACCAACATACCAACAAACAAACAAACTTTCGCATTTATAATATTAAGTATGATTATGCGAAAGTTTGAATGGATGGATGGATGGTATGTTACTCAATCACGCCAGAATGGCTGAACGGATCTGAATGAAATTTGGCCCAGAGATAGATTAAAGTCTGGAATACTAGGCTATACTTTTTATCCCGGAAAATTAAAAAGTTACCGCGGTGAACCAAAAATCCATGCGGTCGAAGTCGCGGGCATCAGCTAGTCTATCATAAATATGAATAATGTGAACAATTTAAGGAGTTCATAGATGCTTGCAGATCGAAAAGCAGAATTCATTCATGCAAAAGCAACCGTTCGAATTAGCCGTTTGACCAACGGAACCCATGCTCCTTTTCTTTTTTTTTTACATTATCGGGCATCTGGCGTACAAACATTTAAATACGAGCCAAGTGACATCTCTGGCGGTATAGCGACAAGTGTATGACTTAAATCTCGGCGATATATCATTCGGAAATAGTTGGGCGATGCTTGCGGGAGCGGAGCGGGCTCTAGCGGGAAAAGAAGCCATTTATTTTGATCTATTTCCAACTTGTAATAGTTAACAGCTGCTAAAGATGTGACGAACTGGTGTGGTATTGTGCTTTTTAGGTGATACTTTTGGAGTTTACCTTGCATATATTATAAGATATGCCTGGGGTATGAAAATGTATGGGGAGTAAAATCAAACTTTCTCCGTTACGTTATTTACTACGTTTCCATAGTAACACTTTTCGTTCGTAATGAGTAAACTCCAGTTGTGCGTCGGACTCGGAGCTGGCACCAGTTTTCACCATTACAACGCCTTTGACTTCGATCTCATCCGATGAGTGATGATGCAGTCAAAAGACAGTATAGCGGGCTAACCTGTTAGGGGTAAAATAAATAAAAAAAAATACATCTATTAAATCAAAGATATTTATTGTATCAGAATATCAACATCGAAATAAATTTATCTTCGATAAAAGATGTAGTTGCCCACTTGCACTAGGCCGTTAAAAAGTGTCTGAGTAAAATTTTCTATACTTACAGGTGTTCTTTGCATATCAACCCCGCAATGAACTTATCACAAAGTGACAGCATGTGAAATGAAATTTAACGTTCTTACTAATTATATAGAAGTTTGTTTAAAAAGTGCATAATAATTTGCAAACTTAATTATTTCGATCTTAATTATATTTTTGCTAATTCGACCAAACCGAGAATTAAACTTGGCACATTTAATTTACTAGATCGTTCATTAAAAACGCCATCGTCAATATAAACAAAGCCAGGTGCAAAAATGCCTTTCATACTTGTTTTCATAATATCGTAAAATAAACCAGCCAAGTGTGAATTAGAACCACGCATCGAGGGTTCCGTACCTTGAACCACAGAATAAGTCATCTTGAACTTAAAACAAAACGTTTACAAATTTTAATTGGTCAAATTTTTATCTAACATGCATAATTTTTCTTGTTTTGAAAGGGTTGTTGCTATATAATTAACTATGTGGATTAAGATTTTATCTCTTTAATTTTCCGGGAAAAAAGTAGCCTACGTCCCTCCCCGGGATGCAACGATCTATCTCTAAACCACATTTCATTAAAATATTATGTTGAAAATGTGAGCCGTTAAAGTGTATAAGGCAGACAGACACACTTTCGCATTTATAATATCTATTAGTATGGATAAACATCGGTTTCGATAATTATTGACTAGGTATATGGTTAGTCATCACTTAAAAAATGAACTAAAAACTATCATAAAATAATATACTTTTGCAGACTATTTATTCATAGGATATACTGAAATGCTTAACTTGCAGTTAGGTAAAACCCAAACAAAAAAAATACCCATTTCGGGATATTTAAAAAATAACAGCAAATTGGCAAGCATTCTTTAAAATTCTTTAAAACAGAATACTGCGCTTGGCGTTATTTTTTACCACAGTATATTTTAGAGGGAACCCTAAAAGGTTTATAAAGCCTGTCATACACATGCCATACTACATACACGTTATGTTATACTCTAATTAACAATCTGTCGCTGTGACGGCTGGCAGGTAAATGACGTTGACGTGACAGGTGACGGTACGTGACGCGACAGTGACAGTGACGCGACACCGGTAATGAAATTGTGACTTTGTTTATCGCCCCATATAAAATAACTCCGTTGGATTTTAATCCTTACTTGTATGACACTAGAGTTGGTAATCGGTTGTTTGTATGGGAAGTAAAAATAGCTTGTTGCAAAAAAATAAGTTTACGAAATCATGTTTGTTGATATATTTAGACAGATAGTCGATTGCAATATACACTTTAGATTTCTAAAAAGGCTATTTTAAATCAGTCTAAATTCTTTACACCCATACTAATGTTCTAAATGCGAAAGTGTGTTTGTTTGTTGGTTTGTCCTTCAATAGCAACGGATAAACTTGATATTTTGCACGGGTATACCGGTACGGGAGTAGCTGGGGAGTGATAATATAGGCTTTTTATAGACTTTTTATCCCGGAAAATCAAATAGTTTCCAAGGGAGTTTCACATGGACAAAGCCACAGGCATCATCTACTACAAAATAAATAGCTACACAATACCAAAAATTTTCTCATTTTTAAAGTTACTTAAAATTTACCAAAAATTTAATAGGTATTGGCTGCATAGAAACTTCAATACAGTCTGACAAAGTCATTATTCATTACTGCATCCTATAATTTCGGACCACTGTATCATTTATCGTCACGTCAACGTTTCCATTAAAGTCCAGCCGTCAACCATCAGTCTTTCTCAATACAATGGTGTACGAAATCTACAAATCGTTGGGCCGCAAATGCAATAGCGAGAAGTGCATTTTTGGCCATATTTTTTTACACCACTGTTACGTTTGTATTTATTTTTTAGAGTCTAGACGTAACAGATAGATAGTTAGAGATAGTATTGGTAATAGGGTTTAAGGCGGTGTGGCCTTAATATAAAAAACAACAATTAGGAATAAATACTTATTTAATTTACTAAACCGATTGTGATACTAATGATTTAATTATTGATAGAGGTTAGTGATAGTTAGTGATAGTTAATCAAATTGGTAAAATGGTGCAAGGTTGCGGCGGAAGGCCTTAATTTAAATCTTACAATTTATTCCACCACTGATGTATAAGAATTTGGAATTTTGGTAGGGGAGATTAATTCATGGGGTACACTGTAGAATGTAGGTCACCGGCTAGCTAGAGCTGGATGTGGTCCTGCCAGATCTCGTTAGGCGAGATTGGTGAGTATTATTGACATAGTGGTTGCAGCGTTGGTATACTGTCCTGGGTGTTGTGGACGGAGAGTCGCTGCTCCGGTCAGGTCGCTATGCAAGACGCTCTCGCTTCTCTTCTGTCACAGGTACCATGCACTCATGCCCGTAGATGTGGTAGCAGATTCGCGTAGAGAGTAGAAGTCGCACTCCATAGACTCGAAGTCGCACCGGAGGTTGAAGTCTCACACCGGAGGTCGAAGTCTCACACCGGAGGTCGAAGTCTCACCCGGAGGTCGAAGTCTCACACCGGAGGTCGAAGTCTCACACCGGAGGTCGAAGTCTCACACCGGAGGTCGAACCCTGGAATACAGCGTTGTGCTCCAGTGAGTATCCACTCAGCTTTCTACTCGTCAATGAAGGTCACTAGTATTCCACTCTGCTCAGTGGTGTGTCACAACACACCAGAACAGCTTGGTATACTGTGCGACAACAGTGGCGAACAGACATATAACAATAATTAGGTAGGCGTTAAGATATTAGGTAATTAGTAACTTAGAATAAGGATTATGCGTGTAGCTTATATGCTATTAACTAACAATTTGTGTTTAAAGACTCTTTATAACAGGAATATCGGAACATTTACTTGATATATTGAATCTATTAGGTTAAGTTTTTGTAGGTTACAACAATTCAAAATAAGAATTTTGCTGAAATTGATTTGCAGAAAAAACATAAATAATTGGACTACTTATAATAATAATGAGAATTAATAATGATGTAATTGGATTAATTTGCATTCGTGATCACATGGTGTCTATGTATGAAAATACATCAAGATTTATAACTCACCGAGTTCCGGGTAATTATTTTTGCAGCTTATTAGTTTTAACGTTTTTTGGAAGTAATTATGTTTTATTTCACTCAATTAAACCATGAATTTGTTAATTTAGAATTTAGATTTATGCTCCCCTGTAGATTTTATGCCAAAAGATTATGCCAAAGTGACATTTGACGTCCGGTTGTCAAGTTAGTCGTACCGTAATATTTTTTTCGAGCGTAGTTAGGCTCTGGACGCGAGTATTTTTGTTTATGACATTTAGACCATAAACTTTTACTAAATGTGTGATTTTATTTAGGAAAATCACTACATATCCCCTTTATTAGTTTAGGATTTTACCTAAGTGAAATCCTGCTCTAATCTACCTAGACTACTGTTATCAGCTACATTTTCATTCATCAATCTTTCGGTTCCGCCATTCATTCTTTCATTTATTCTTCATCTAATATTGGTAGCAGACACTCTTAATTGCATTTAAGTGTTGCACTCTTTTATACTGAGCTTTAGCTAATTATACTATTGCTCCTCATAACGGTAGTTGATGTTGAGGTGTTGAGCATTATTACTCATTAGAGTGGACTGTAGAAGTCATAGTTCCTCCACCTTTTAGGTCAGTGGATAGGCACTATGTAGATATGTCTTCTTGGATGTAGGGTCCAAGACAACAAAAATAATTGATCCCTGTTTAGGTTAGGGAGCAATTAGGATGTCCACCCTAATTAAGTTATGTTACATTTAGAATTGTATGGATTAGAGTATGTGTGTATAGGGATATGTATATAGTTTAGTGTATTTTAGGTACTAGTGAATAAGGTATGTGATCTTAGTGGTGTATATAATGGTAATTTATGATGAATGTTCACCGTTTAGGTTGGTGGACGATTCTTGTGTTTATACATTAATACAACTCACAGTTTTAGGTACTGCGAATTTAATTATACCGCTAGTGTGGTATACTTAGGGTTAAGGTAATTTCGAATTTTAGCGTTAGTTATGAGTTAGGTCATTCTTATGTAGTTTATTTAAAATTATGCCACATTTTAAAATAATGTACAAGTATTATGATTTTAGTTAACAGCGTGTAGTATTGTTGTAATTTTACATTTTATAGTTTATTAATTTTAGGTCTTTTATGTGCCAAGTGCCAAGATTATTACCATTGGTATCTTTTAGGTCATAGACTAACGGTGATCGTTTGTTAGTTATTACGCATTTTACGTATTTAGGAGCGAGTTTCTTCATGAATTTATTGTCCTTATCGCTCTGATAGTAGGTACGTTTCCATACTGTATCGCCTACGTTAAACTCAGCATGTTTACGGCGTAAGTTGTATGTAGCACTATTTCTAGAATGTGCAAGAAGTAATGTAGATTGTACTTTCTCGAATATTTTTTGTAGCGTACCTAGATTTTCAGCGTATTCGTCGCGAGGTTGGAACATTATTTCTTCAGCGGTAGTAATTTCTGTTGAAGTGTATAGTGATCCGCATGTGACTAATTCTCGGCCGTATACCAAAAATGATGGGGTAAATTTAGTAACTGAATTTACTGAGCTATTTAGTGCGAATTGAATTTTTGGTATATTAGAATCCCAAGATCGATGATCGTTTTCAATGTAGGCAGAAACTGCAGTCATTATAGTTCTATTGTATCGTTCAACTGTGTTGACCTGTGGAGTGTATTTAGGTGTATATAATACGTTAGGTATTTTATAAGCCTTAAAGAGTCGGGTAAGTATATTTCCTGTCAGCTGTTTTCCGTTGTCCATTAGTACCGTACTAGGAATTCCGTGGACAAGAAATACTCTTTCCTCTAGGATTCGAGCTATGATGTCAGCAGTAGCACGTCTTATAGGGAATAATAAGCAATATTTAGAGAAACAGCAGACCACAACAAGGAGAAATGTGTTCTGGTTTCTGCTAGGTGGTAATGGTCCTATGAGATCAATGCTAATCATTTGGAATGGTCTTGAGCAATCTTTGGGTTTGCCCATGGTTCCTAATGTTGAATGATTAGAATGTTTGTGAGCTTTACAGGTGTCGCAGTTTAGTACGAAGTTAGTGACGTCTCGGTGCATTGTAGGCCAATAGTAATTTAAACATAATCTATTAAATGTTTTGAATATACCGAAATGTCCAGATGTAGGTTCGGAATGGTTTTTAGTTATTAGCTCCTTCCTCAACTCGATAGGTACTACTTCCTTCCACTCAAATTCTCTTGTTAGGGGATTTAGACTTTTTTTATAGCGGTAGAGTTTTCCATTTTCCACTCTATAATTTAAGAATGAGGTAGGGGAATTTTGAGTTCCATGAAGTATATTTAGATACCATGGATCAGATGTTATAGTAGAATGATCATTGTTATTAGTGTCGTCAATAGCAGCTATAGGTACTGAACGAGATAAACTATCTGGTACTACGTTATCACAGCCTTTCCTATGTTTTAATTCGAAATTATAGGCAGAGAGTCGTACACCCCAGCGAGCTAATCTTCCAGTTGGATTATTTAGGTTGATGAACCATTTTAACGCTGCGTGGTCGGTATACACAGTGAATCGCTTCCCGTTTTCGAGATAACAGCGCCAGTGTTCGATTGCTGTTAGTACTGCAAGTGCTTCACGTTCAGTTGCGCTGAAGTTTCGTTCACGATCTGATAATGATTTACTCATATACGCTATAACCTTCTCCTGACCGTCGATAAACTGGGTCAAGACGGCTCCGATGCCGTAGTTGCTAGCATCCGTGTGTACCTCGAATGGTTCAGTGTAGTTAGGACAAGATAGTATTGGAGCAGATATAAGACAATCTTTTAGTTTTTTGAATGCGTTGTCAGCATAGGCATTCCACGCAAATTTTGGTGCGTTTTTGCCTTGGGAGGTTAATTTGTTTAGTGGAGCAGCTAGAGAACTAAAATCTGGTATAAATCTTCTATACCATGAAGCTGTACCAAGGAAACGTCTCAATTCTTTTCGATTTTTTGGTGTTGGGTAATCGATAATTGCCTGTACCTTATCAGGGTCTGGTTGGAGACCATTAGAATCAACAACATAGCCTAGGTATTTAAGTTTATGTCTAAAAAATTTACTTTTAGTGAGGTTAATAGTTAGGTTTGCAGATTTGAGTTTATCTAAGACACGTAATAATAATGATATATGCTTTTCGAATGTTGGTGATATGATAATGATATCATCAACAAACGCAAAAACCATGTGCTCAAATTCTGGGCCGTAAAATAAACTATCAATCAAGCGTTGCTGTGTAGCAGGTGCGTTGGTTAGGCCGAAGGGCATGCACTTGAATTGATACGTTCCGCGAGATGGAATGTAAAAACTCGTCTTACATCGATCTTCTTCTTTGATTAGGATTTGCCAAAAACTCTTGGATAAATCTATACTAGTTAGATATTTAGCGTCATGTAGGTTGTCTAGTATTTCCGCAATATAGGGTAGGCTATATGCGTCCTTTTTAGTTATCGCGTTTAGTTTGCGACTATCTAGGCAAAATCTTAATTCTCCGTTCTTTTTTGGAGTTAGTAGTACGGGAGAGGACCAAGGACTATCGCATGGTTCTACGATGTCTTCCTTCACCATCTGATCAAGCTGTTCTATTAAGAGTTTTTGTTTAACCGGAGACATTCTGTAGTACCTCTGGCGTATGGGTGGTGAGTCGCCTGTGTCGATCGTATGGGTGATTAAAGATGTTCGACCTAAACCCCTATGTTCGTATGATATTTCTTGGAACTGTGACATTATGTTGTCAGCTGTTATCTTTTGTTCGGGTGTTAAGTGATCATAAGAACACAGTTGCTCAGACTTAGTGGGTGTTAGTTCTGACATCATGTAGTCATGTTGTTTTAGTAATATGTTTTTGATGTGTTTTGGAAATATATTGAAAGAGAACCAAAAATCCATACCCAATATTAGGTCATTGGTGATGCCAGGGACTACGTGTGCTGTAATCACGTGTAGTTGGTCTGCAAATTCAATAGGTAGATTAATGACTCCGAGTGATTTCAGTTTCACTCCGTCAGCAGCTGCGAATGTTAAGGTGTCATTGGTTAGTAATTTGTGTCCGGCTTTGATTAGTTTTTCGTGAGAGTTGTTACCGAGTATAGAGGTTGTTGAACCTGAATCAAGTAAGCCCAACAGTTGTAGACTGTTGACTTTTATTAGGGCGTAGGGACGCGTTGAATTATGATTAGTTTTCTGGATTGCAGATACAGAATAACAAGAAAAATATTTAGTTATTGTTTCTAGCCAGGCTTGCCATTCTAGTTTATTAAAATTATTAGAATTAGTATTAGGTTTTGCCAATGGTCTACAATCCATGTTAGTTAGTTTTTTGATTTATTAGTTGAATTTTGACATTTTTTGCACTCTGGGTAGCGGATACCTTTTTGTCCACATTTAAAGCATATTGGATAGTGTGGAGCTCTACACTGGTGTAAAGTGTGTGTGTTGGTTCTGCATCGAGGGCAAAATATCGTTGGCGTTGAGTTATAATGTTGGTTTTCAGTAATTGTAGCAACTTGAGTAGAATTCTTCTCGGCTGTTGTGGTTTCTGAATTATTGTTTGTTGTTGTGTAGTATCTTTTGTTAGTGTTGTAGAATTGTTTTTTGTTGTTATAATTATTATTAGGATAGCGGATATTGTTGTGATAATGTTTATTTTGATTAGTGAATTGATGATGACTTGATGTGGTTGGTCTGTGATAAGCAAACTCGGGTGCTAGAGTGTCTGATGAAACTTTAGGTGGGTCTCTAAATTGTGTTAATCTTGTTTGAACGTTTTCGTAGTTATGACATAGTGTTTTCAGTTGGTCTACTGTAGTTATCTCACTCACAGATGCTAATGTGCTCGCATAATCTGGACGAATGTTGTGTAATAGAATTTCCAGTTTTTCATCGTCATTCACACTCTTAGTTAACCTGTTGAACATACCTTGCATTATAGACAAATATATATTAATGTTTTCAGTTTCTCCTTGTGTACGTGCACGTATTTCATTCTTTAGTCTGTAATCGTAGTCAGGAGTACTGAATACTTCTTTTAACATTGTTACTAGTTCAGGCCAGCTATTTACTTCATCTTTCACACTTCTAAACCAATGCAATGCACCATCAGTAAAAATTTCAAATGCATAAGTTAGTAATTTGTCGTGAGATATGCCTCGTGTGACTACGAATTCTTCCGCTTTTTGAATGAAAGCACGTACGCAGCTCTTTCCGGAATATTTTAGTTTACTTAGTTCTGATATTATGTTCTTTTCACAAGTAACAGACAAAACAGTTGGTTCTTTTGTGTCTGTAGTAGTGGTGGTTACATTTCCTTTAAGTCCTAGGACCATTAATTCTTTATACAGCAGTTTGAAATTGGTGTTCGTGGTCTTAAGTAATTCACCCGCTTCTGCTGTATGGCCAATTCTATTTAAGCGATGATATAAGTGATGTAGTAAAGTTTCTGTTCGCAAGTATAGGTTTTTTTCAAATTTAGTTTTTAAAGACATTACATTGTTAGACGCTTTGCTTAGTGAATCGTTAGCTTGTTTGAGATCCTCTAAGGGCTCTAAGTGTGACTCTAAAATATCCTCGGGAGGAGTATCGCTCGCTATGCCTACTATTTGTTTTCTTAGTTCCTGAACAGTATCGCTTGGTGTGTAACCTCGTATTGTGATTTCATACTCTAATTCAGGTTTTTGTAAGGACAAATACTTGATTGGGAATGACATTATTGAGGATAATTATCCGCAAAACGGTGAGCTTTACAATTTAGAATTAGAATCTATACTTAAGTCTAACCTAATGTCTGTCGTCAAATGCTATCACACAATAAACGACTCCAGCCACAAGATCAATACGGACTCACTCAGTGTTTAGTTAAAATATAGTGTAGGCTCGTAGCATAGGCAGTTCAATTAAGTTGATACAAGAAACTTGATTTGTGAAAAAAATTAGTGGTTTAGTTGTTTAGTAATTTAGTGGATTGTCTGTCTGTAGTCAGTCTTCAGTAAAAATAAGAAACGGTGGGCGCCATTGTTACGTTTGTATTTATTTTTTAGAGTCTAGACGTAACAGATAGATAGTTAGAGATAGTATTGGTAATAGGGTTTAAGGCGGTGTGGCCTTAATATAAAAAACAACAATTAGGAATAAATACTTATTTAATTTACTAAACCGATTGTGATACTAATGATTTAATTATTGATAGAGGTTAGTGATAGTTAGTGATAGTTAATCAAATTGGTAAAATGGTGCAAGGTTGCGGCGGAAGGCCTTAATTTAAATCTTACAATTTATTCCACCACTGATGTATAAGAATTTGGAATTTTGGTAGGGGAGATTAATTCATGGGGTACACTGTAGAATGTAGGTCACCGGCTAGCTAGAGCTGGATGTGGTCCTGCCAGATCTCGTTAGGCGAGATTGGTGAGTATTATTGACATAGTGGTTGCAGCGTTGGTATACTGTCCTGGGTGTTGTGGACGGAGAGTCGCTGCTCCGGTCAGGTCGCTATGCAAGACGCTCTCGCTTCTCTTCTGTCACAGGTACTATGCACTCATGCCCGTAGATGTGGTAGCAGATTCGCGTAGAGAGTAGAAGTCGCACTCCATAGACTCGAAGTCGCACCGGAGGTTGAAGTCTCACACCGGAGGTCGAAGTCTCACACCGGAGGTCGAAGTCTCACCCGGAGGTCGAAGTCTCACACCGGAGGTCGAAGTCTCACACCGGAGGTCGAAGTCTCACACCGGAGGTCGAACCCTGGAATACAGCGTTGTGCTCCAGTGAGTATCCACTCAGCTTTCTACTCGTCAATGAAGGTCACTAGTATTCCACTCTGCTCAGTGGTGTGTCACAACACACCAGAACAGCTTGGTATACTGTGCGACAACAGTGGCGAACAGACATATAACAATAATTAGGTAGGCGTTAAGATATTAGGTAATTAGTAACTTAGAATAAGGATTATGCGTGTAGCTTATATGCTATTAACTAACAATTTGTGTTTAAAGACTCTTTATAACAGGAATATCGGAACATTTACTTGATATATTGAATCTATTAGGTTAAGTTTTTGTAGGTTACAACAATTCAAAATAAGAATTTTGCTGAAATTGATTTGCAGAAAAAACATAAATAATTGGACTACTTATAATAATAATGAGAATTAATAATGATGTAATTGGATTAATTTGCATTCGTGATCACATGGTGTCTATGTATGAAAATACATCAAGATTTATAACTCACCGAGTTCCGGGTAATTATTTTTGCAGCTTATTAGTTTTAACGTTTTTTGGAAGTAATTATGTTTTATTTCACTCAATTAAACCATGAATTTGTTAATTTAGAATTTAGATTTATGCTCCCCTGTAGATTTTATGCCAAAAGATTATGCCAAAGTGACATTTGACGTCCGGTTGTCAAGTTAGTCGTACCGTAATATTTTTTTCGAGTGTAGTTAGGCTCTGGACGCGAGTATTTTTGTTTATGACATTTAGACCATAAACTTTTACTAAATGTGTGATTTTATTTAGGAAAATCACTACACCACCACAAGTTAGCCCTTGACTACTTTTACCGCATGGTAGATAAATAAGTGATGATGCGGTCTAAGATGGTAGCGGGCTAACATGTTGGGGGTATGGCAGTTATATTAAACCCTGCATACCCCCAATCAGTTTATATACGGTATCGTACAGGAACGCTTAATCTAGCATCATTTAGTAGCACATAATTTAAGGTTATAATAAAACTACTCATTAGCTTCCGTACTTACCTACTTCCGCTTCCGTTTTTCCATCCGCTTATAATATTGGTACCTCCAAATCAAGAGTGAATAGGGATCTTCTAGGCAAGCGCGCACCACCTGAGGCTGCATCACTACTTCCAGCAAGTCTAATTGCAGCCAAGCGCTAGTATAAATTTTTTTTTAAAATGGCAGTCATACGTACTGCCGATAGAAGTGAAAACGAATATTTAAATATATTTTTTAATTATTTTTTTCTACTAAGAAAATAAAATAAAAATAAAAATATTCAACAATACTGAAATAAAAATATTTCAAATATAAACTTTAAAACTAATTCAATAAAGTTTAATTCCGAATGTACTATATTTATACTTAAGACTTTTTGTCTTCGTAACAACGCGTGGTGTCGGTCACGGTTCCACAGCTATTATTAATATTATAAACCTTAAAACTAACGTGTTAAAGTATAATTACGAATGTACTATATTATACTTAAGACCTTTTGTCTTAAGAAGAACGGTGTCGCGCGTTTCCACATTTTTACCCCCTGCCGAAAAGAGCTCAACGCGCAAGAAGTTTTCCGTTCAAAAAAGCTAATTAGTTAAGCCAAGATAGTAGTTACATGGGAACTACGCTGGTACTCAATAATAGGGAAAAAATGTAGCACATAAAATAAACTATGCCGCCTACTGTCATTAAAGCAGAAGCGCGTAACTGGCACCGCACAAAACTCCACAATAAATCAATTTAATACAAAACTACACAACACAATACAATACGGGCTTCATTCGTGCTCCGGCCGTGAGGATTTGCATTAGTGATTACATTAATCATGTCCTCACACAATCGGGAGCAATAAAATCCATATAGTCCCGTAAAGGCCGCCATTAATTGTCATTGACAGCTGTCAAAGGGGATGATTGACAAATGTCAGACGCGCGCGCATTGTGAAAGGGCACGGAAAGACCTTCTTTCCCTTTTATGTAGTTGTTTCTTTTTTTTGTGCAGTTTTATTGATCTAATGGCACGGCGATGACTTGCGAGATTTTTCGAGTTTTTGTGTAGATATTTCTCGATGACTTTGTGTGGCAGTAATTAGTGTTAATTTATTCCGCGTGACGTTTGGGTTTTATAATAACTTTTTGTTTTTGGTGGCTGCTGAGGGCATACTAACATTGCTAAAATCCGTATTGTTTTAATATTGTTGACGTCCGTGTTTTAGCATTACAATCCTTATTTTAGGGACGTCGAGGTACATGTGAAATAAAACTGTCATTTTTTAATAATAATGCTTTAAGCGATGGTAGTAACCCTTTTACTCTTAATTATTGATAGGTCTTAACTCTAAATCTAATACTAGGTATCCAGTAGGATACCTAGGACTAGTTATTCTGACGACCACAGCGCTTCACTGCACCTGGGATGCAGTCTTTTAAATGCTAGGTGTCGGGTTTGATATACCCGACAGAGTCGATTTGGGAATTTAAAATTTCTCTGATTTAGCCTGGTCGGAGGCTTCGGCTGTGGCTACTTACCATTTAGCACCCTACCGATATCAGGTCGTCAATTTCATAATCTATTTTATAATGCTTCTTGTGGATACTCCACACAAGAAATTTTAAATTCCCAAATGAACTCTGTCGGGTATCAAACCCGGTACCTTAAAGCACTTAGAAGGCTACATCCCAAGTACAGTGAAGCGCTATGGTCGTCAGAATAAAGTGTCTGTAAACGGTATTCCAAAAGTACTTACTTGTCTGTGTTGAACTTTTGACAAATCCAATTAAATTATAAATGCGAAAATTCGTCTGTCTGTCTGTCGGTCTATCTGCTACGCTTTCACAAAATGTCTGTTTAACTGACACAGAGATACCTACTTATTGCACTCCGGGACAGGAAATATTTTACAGACAAGCTACTTTTTTCCTCCAGGATTTAATTTTAAATTTAATTTTTATTTAAACCTAATTCCACCCGAATGGGGCTTCATCTAGTATGAAATATTTGTTTCTTTTCATAGAACATCTACTAAAACGAACGAAGTGTACAAAAAGATAATACAAAGAAAGCAATGTAACACTACGATGCGAAGGCTGTACAAACTCCCATTCAACTCGGTATCAAATGTCAATAAAACTGTTCCTATCTCAAAGCGGCAGAAAGCGGTATCTGCACTCGATCGGCGATCCTTCGTCAATTGTCAGATGCCGCGTTATCGGCGTCCGCTGACAGCTGTCGCTCAAACGGAGATATTGAATGAAATGTCAATTCCGAGTTGAAACTTAATGGACTTTTATTTTCAATTGTGTTTCATGCCTCGATAAGTTATTGAAGGTGATTTGTGATAAAACAGTTGAGTTTCGTAAATTAGGATTATGATTTTTGAAGTGAAACTTCTTTAGAATCGTTCCATACATCCATCAGCCTGTATTCATCCACTGCTGGACATATGCCTTTAGAATCGTTGTGATTTGATGAAACGAAAAACCGACAAACATATCCGTACTTCCATATCCATACTTCCATACTATATATTAATATTATAAATGCGAAAGTCTGTCTGTCTGTAGGTCGGTCACGGCCCAACTTCTCAATCGATTTTGATGAAATTGGGTACTTATAGAGATAGGTTGCATCCCGGGGAAGGACCTCGTATTAGTTGGGCCGTGAAAGCGTAGCAGACTGACAGACAGACACACTTTTGCATTTATAATATTAGTATGGATTAACAAAAAACCGGCCTAGTGCGAGTAACCTATTTCAAACTAATACATGCAAAGACCGAACAGACATAGTCCCATTTAAGGGTTGCAAACCACCTTTGAGTTATGCAACCATAAATACGTCATTTACAATTATTGTTATGCAATCAAAAACCGACAAAACTTAATTTATGATAATAATATTATGTTTTAATTTTTAAAAATATCTCTGTTATTACAAGAAACTTTTCAAAGTCGCACCACCATGTTAAGTGTTTCCACTAAAACCGTATGGGTAGCAACTAGCAAGCCCACCTCCCCCCAAACACAATATTTTAGCTATTACGACCCATTGATTTATAGGTTATGAATCAACCCCCCGTACCATTACGCTGATGTATCGCCCTGATAATGAATCTAGCTGTATTTTTGCACCATGTGATGGAAATATGAAGGTTCCAGTGAATTATGGGTTAGGTACTCTGATGGCCGAGGACTTGATATTATGTGGGGGGTGCTTTCAGGGGGACTTTTTGCCAATTTGTTTAAAGTACAAGTCACTCCTAACATGTTTTTCGTTCTGAGTGTATTTTTAAAGTAACGAACTGATTTATACTCGAGTATTTTTTAAATAAAATTCTGGGATGGTTTCAAGAAGCAAAAGTTTTGAGAAATTTTATAGGAATTTTTAATAAACATAAGTCTTCTTTTTATCCCGGAAAATTAAAGAGTTCCCGCGGGAACCAAAAACACTGAATCCACGCGGACGAAATCGCGGGCATCATCTAGTATCGAATAATAACTTCTGTATTTTTTATAAGTATCAATTTTTAGCGTGTTAGTAACCTTTAAAATATCTTAGCTACTACCCATGAGGTGGCCAATGGTCATCCAAATCGTTTACTCTGCTACAGCTGAGTCCTCTACCTGCAGCTGAGTCCTCTACCTACAGCTGAGTCCTTTAGTTACAGCTAAGTCCCCTATCTACAGCTGAGTCCTCTACCTGCAGCTGAGGTTTGGCCATCAGTTTATTTTTAGAATTAATACTAAACACTATTCTTAAAAGAAAAATGTGAAAAAGTTGGTTTTCTCAGTAAATCTAACGGTAATCAAACGAAATTAAAAGATAACTTCTGTTTCTTTTCTACCTCTACTCCTAAGCTTGTTTTCAAGCCTTCCATCATTCTTTTGTCAAAACATTATGGTCCCGTTGCACGAAAATAGTACCTAATCAATAATATCGATTACCAATCACGCAAGAGCACAACTTGATAATATTATTAATGATAACTAGTTTTAACATAGTGAAGTTATTAAAACTATAAAATAACATTTTTATAGTTAGTGATTCATAGTAAAGTCGAGTGGACGGCACACGGCATAATAAAATGAAATGAAACAATCCCATGATTTATTTTATCACCATGGACCGGTGTATGCAAATGTGAGTTAGTGTAAGCTGTCTTTAATTTCTTTATTTATTTTTAACGATGAAAGCTTATTTTAATATAACATTATTTTATCTGTCGTCACTTATCTAGGAGCACAATTCAAGGAAGAAACAATGAAATGTTATGTTATGAAATTTCTACTCAGAAACTTATAAATATTATAATAAACTAATTTTGTTTCAATATTTCAAAAAATCTAAGTTTATGTATGTGTGAAAGGTTAATCATACTAGTATTTTATGTAAAAATCTTGCGATGATTTGGATTCTGATCGCCACGTCATAAACTCAAACACTCAAAGTTCAAATAATTTTTTTTTTATTAAAATTAACTTGAAAGTGAAAGTGAAGTGAGTGAAGTGTGATTCACTCGACGATTCACTGTTCGGAAAACCATTCCTACCGCGAAGAACCAGGGGCCATACTGCCAACGCTTAAAGCCATATTGTTTAATTGTTGTTGACTGTCGTGTTTTGGAAATATAATCCTTATTTTAGGTAAGTACGTCAATGTGTGTGACATCAAACCGTCATTTTGAGTGATATTGCTTAAGTATTGCTTTATGCGTTGGCAGTATGGCCTCAGCAAGCATGATTCTAGTGCTGCACGCGGTTGCGGGCTGTAGATTTGACATGAATGGTCACTAATCACGACAGTCGACACGACATGATTCGTCGTGGTAGTGAGTCGCACGATACCCCAGATTTTCATAGAATAGGCTGCTCTAGCCCGCATTGGAGAAGCGTGGTCTAAGCGCTAATTCCCTCTAATGAGAGTGGAGACCTGCATGTGCCCAGCAGTGGGAGATTAATGGGCTGTAGTGGTGAAGCTGCTCTCCCACAATCCACAGTTACTCGTATGTGTTGCATACCACCGTCCCGACAATCGACGCTTGGTATTATTTATATGGAACAGAATGACACGGTGTCACGGGCTGATGTACGAGCTACGTCACGTGCTGCGTCAGGGCGGCGCTCACCGAATGCCGGATTGATGGCGAAATGAAACCGCGCGTCAGTGGAAAACCGCGTTTTTATCGAATACTGGCCGTTACATGCAGCAGGCCAAGCGCAGGGTGCATACAACATCGCTTTAAAAAATATTATTTTAAAACCAGAGGCTCAATAAGCAAATCGTAATCATTTGACAGCTTAAAACGTATTACTCGAACTGTTTATGTAGTTCATACTTCATACATGCTTTTTGAACTGCAGGTATCTATAAAGTTTTTAAACAAGTCGAATTATACGTTTGACAAGCGATTATGATCGGGGGGCTGCTTTTGCCCGCGGCGTCGCTCACGTCAGGTTCGATTTTGATACAATTTTTTTAAGTCCTCTAGGGGTTTAATTTACAAAAATCTTTTCTTAGGATTCCTACGTCATTAAATCTATATGTATGCCAAATTTCAGCCCGATCCGTCCAGTGGTTTGACCTGTGCTTCATAGATTAGTCAGTCAGTCACCTTTTCCTTATTTAGATGTCCCTAAAATAAGGGCTATAATTCTGAGACAAGAGCGTCGACAACTTCAAAATAGTACTGTGCGTTATGTGCCCCCATTAGGGTAATTTGCCTCCAATACGACAGCGCTTCATGTAGGTAATCAGATTTTTCATTTTAAAAATCGCGAGAAAGACGAGTTGCGTCGATTGTGCTTGCGCTACAGACTTGTCATGCGAGAATGATGTGGTTTTACTGCGATTTTTATTTTTTCGTGACTGCTAAAAAGTGTTATAATTATTTTATTTATTACCTATACCAATTCTATACCAAACGCACAGTAGCACGTTTGGTTTGTCTTATTTCTATGTCGTTTGGTTTGTCTTGTTATAAGTCTTATTAGAAATTGAACTATTGACATTCAAGAAGTGTATTTTTGATCTTCATTGAAAATTTTCTTTGTGAAATCTCCTTTCTGTATTTGCTTTTGTTTTGTATCATTTTGAACCAATGAGTCTGAGAAAAGATCAGTTTTTTTCCCCATGACCGCTATATCATCTATACTAATATTATAAAGTCTGTCTGCTACGCTTTCACGGCCCATCTATTCAACAGATTTTGATGAAATTTAGTACAGGATAGGTTGTATCCCGATGAAGGATATAGGCTACGTTTTATCCCGAAAAATTCAAGATTTCCCGCGGGAATCAAAAAAAGAATTATGAGTGTCTCAGTAAGTTGGTACAGAGATTACAAAACAGCATCTATTTACCAAACAGACATACCTATCTATATCAAATGTTTTCAAATTCCTCCGGGCAATTGACACCTCAGAGTTTTATGTCCAAAAAACCATAAAAGTACCCATTAAATAGGATTTAGAGTGTGGCACCCAATCGCAGGGCCTTTGGTTTACGGTCATGTCTGACGTGGGACGCATCACCAATCGTGGATGAGTCGTAAAATAGATAAATAATGATCTCACGGGACAGTTTATAGTTAAAAAATATATTTGATTCGATGTGACGCGGGGTTGTTAAAGTTCCACTGATTTATGAGAATGGCTCGGATTAGAATATGATATAATATGTTTGTGTGAAGCGCCCGATAAGAGACACGACGAGAAATTACCATATATTATTTCAGTGAATATCTAATGAGGTTTCACCTTTGTGTGTGTGTACGATAGTTGAGAGGTAGATCACTTATGATCTTATAAGTTAGGTAAAATATCATCTTTATTTATTTTATGTAGGACAACTTAAGAAATGTCACTATTCTACCACCGGTTCGGAAAAAAGATTCTACTGAGAAGAACCGGCAAGAAACTCAGCAACTATAGCTACGTAGGTACTTAAGATAGGAAAAGACGTCATTAAACAAGCACATAATATGCTGAACATTAGCCAGTAAGTTATATTATCTAAAGCAGGAGGAAGCAGGAACTGATATGTAAACGTATCTACATCTGAAATCGCAGCCTCTAATAACTTGATATTGACAGGGCTATTCAACAATTTTACACAAAATCAAGTGAGAGAATATACTCAGTGTCAATTATAACTAGTCTCGATGTTGGCTCTTTATATCCATTGAGTAAAGCCTCTTGTATCGAACAAAGGCAAACACCATAAAACAAGAACGTCCATCAAATATTTTAACAATGTTTACCGACGACCTCTCAAGTCGAGGATTAAATCCCGCGTTGCTCGCATCAGCATCAACTTTAAATCACTCAGGAGTGACACTATCAAAAACAATATACGACAAAAAACCGGCGCGCTCACTCTTCGTAAATCCAAAAATTATCTCCGACGCCCTGCAAGATACCGGCTGACATATTTACTGCTGCGTTTTAGGGCACAAAACTAATCCCGAAGGTTGTGCGAGGGGGGATTGAGGGACCTTTATTTCTACATTCGTCACATAGTAGCCGTAAATTATCATACTCGGCTATGATATGACGGGGGCCGCCCATTAAAACGCGTTTGATTTAGATGGGGCTATAAAATTGATTTATGCTTTCACGCCAACAAAACCCGTGGTACTGAAGCAACTATTATATTAACATTTTCGTGGATAACCTTTTTGGGTGTGCAAGGTCATATATAAATTGCATGCCACTCCACTTTCAACCCAATTCCAAACCAGTGACAGTATAAATTAGCTTTACACTCAATCAAGGGATTATGTCTTTTATATTGAAAAAAAAAGTTGGTCTCCTGTGGTTGCATGTATGTTCAGCGATTGTTAAAATAAACTTTATATCTCAGGTTATACAGAAGAGTTTTCTTTGAGTGAAAGCTTGATTAAAACTATTGTTTTTGGGTGGGGTCCTTAGTAATTTCGATTACTTTATGACCTAATTCAGAACGGAGTCGTTATTAACGTCGATTGAACATCGGTTGATGATGCCATTGATTGCTATTGATATCATGGGTTCTCGTCAATGTCATAAATAAAAAACCTTAGAAAACATATGGCATCCTACGGTTAATATACTTTGGTCGGAACTTTTTAATTAAGTAATTCAATTTTAGTTCATGCTTTTCATATAACCAGCAAGCGCTTTGCTTATTCTATAATCTTCATAGTTCCGTGGATCTTCTTTAGTTTTGTCTTTTCTTCTTTTATTTTTTTTTCCGTGGGGCACATATTTTTTTATGGGATTTAAAACTATATTTAGATCTGTCGATTTAAAATCTATGACACATACTTAGTTAAAATTTAAAATTTATAGATTTAGTATAAAAATTATCTTCTACAACCGAATTTGATATTACAAAATACATGTAACTGTTTAACATAAAAACGCAACAAAGATCAGTTTTAAACAACTTTTCCCAGGTTGTGATAAGATGACAGCCTACGACAGGTGCATGTCACAATACAAGACCGAAAATGAAAAGCTGCGTTCACGGAATGAAAGACTGAATTCGGTTGTAATAAGTAATGTCTAAAAATAAAGCTACCTTATGTACGAGTAGGAATCATATCTACAATATTTAGATCTGTCTATTTAGTGAAGTTTATAGACTGAGTATACTTTGACGACCTCCGTGGCGCAGTGTGTAGCGCTGTTACCTTAACGTGCGGAGGTCCCGGGTTCGATCCCCGGCAGGGTCAATTTGGGAATTTATAATTTCTGAATTTTCCCTGGTCTGGCCTGGTGGGAGGCTTCGGCCGTGGCTAGTTACCACCCTACCGGCAAAGACGTGCCGCCAAGCGATTGAGCGTTCCGGTACGATGCCGTGTAGAAACCGAATAGGGGTATGGGCTTAATATAACTGCCATGCCCCTAACAGGTTAGCCCGCTACCATCTTAGACTGCATCATCACTTACCATCAGGTGAGATCGCAGTCAAGGGCTAACTTGTAGTGGATAAAAAAAAAAAAAAAACTTATCTATCATCAAAATTTTAAATATTGGTATCCCACAAACATAGCCCAGAATTTATTTTTCCATAGAAAATGTATGGCAAATATTGAAGAGGCTACAATATTTATTATATTTACAAAGATAAATTAACAAGTAAGTTTAACAAACAGAATACAGTAAGTACCTAAATGAAATAAAATTAAGAAACCTAAATAAAACTAAGAATTAAAATAAGTATCAAAATTTTGAGCCCTAGGTAAGGTGCCCAACACGCAAGCTTATAATTATGTCTGTGTAGTTATTGGTTTTATTTAATTTTTATTATTTACTAACGACGCTGTCAATGAGTCAGGTAGATAAACCTTCAACCATATGAATTTCAAAACCGATAAATATTCCATAAAGCGGTTCAAATTCACATTGGATTGATGCAGCAGACTGAGTTGTGATTTCATGACAGCTTACAACAGGTGCGTTTCACAATACGAGACGAAATGACAGTTGACAAGCTGCGCGCACACCAGCCAAGGTGCCATACTGCCAGCAATACAGCAATATTACTTAAAATGACAGTTTGATGTCATGTTCTTTGACGTTCCTAAAATCAAATATAAATATTATAAATGCGAAAGTTTGGATGGATGTATGGATGTATGGATGTATGGATGTATGGATGTATGGATGTATGGATGTATGGATGTATGGATGTATGGATGTATGGATGTTTGTTACTCAATCACGCGCCAACGGTTGCACGGATCTGGCTGAAATTTGGCACAGAGATAGAATATAGTCTGGAATAGCACATAGGCTACTTTTTATCCCGGAAAATTAAGGAGTTTCCGCGGGAACCAAGAAACCTCAATCCACGCGGACGTAGTCGCGGGCATAAGCTAGTAAGGATTATAATTCTAAAACACGAAAGTCAACAATAATGAAACAATGTGGCTTTCTGCATTGGCCCAAGGTCTAGGGTCAATGCAGAGGCGCGGCGCGGCGCGGCACGTAGCGGCAAATCTAGCGGACTACCTACCTGACGCAGTTTTCACTTTTGAGCGCTGTTGCCGGGTTCGATCTCTGGTAGGTTAATTTGGGAATTTATAATTTCTTAATTTTGCCTGGTCTGGCCTGATAGAAGACTTCGGCCGTGGCTAGTTATCACCTTAGCAGCAAAGACGTGCCGCCAACCGTTTCAGCGTTCCGGTACGATGCCGTGTAGAAACTGATTAGGAGTATGGATCTAACAGGTATAACTTACTACTATTACCTATTATGTGTTACAACTTCCATGCCCCTAACAGGTTAGCCCTCCACCATCTTAGACTGCTTCATCACTAACCATCAGCTTGTATCATACTATTAATAGTATATATGGGAAAATATGTTTGTTTGTTTGTCCTTCAATCACGCTGGAACGGAGCAACGGATCGACGTGATTTATGGCATGGGTATAGTTAAACCTGGAAAGTGACATAGGCTAGAAAATTGAGGAGTTTCCGAGGGAATCACAATAAACTTAAACGACGCGGATGAAGTCGCGGGCGTCAGCTAGTTCAATATGAAGGCGCGTCACATTGAGCGACGTGTTATTTAATATCGTGATCGTGTAAAACCTACAGTGCATCGATTAATCAGTCGTCTGCGGTAATTAATGTGATTTATTCGAGCCGTGCGTTTTGCGCGTATTATGTTATGCGAATGGAGGTCATTGTTCTTCCTGGTTTCCAGATTTATTGATTTTTTAATAACAACCTGGGGGCTAGCTATCTATAATATACTTGAAAACCAAAATGAAATGATTTATTTCACGTAGGACAACTTGTGCCACTTATGATAAGTCACAAGAATCTACCACCGGTTCGGAAAGCTGTACTGAGAAGAGTTGGCAAAAAACTTAATATTATAAACTAGCTGATGCCCGCGACTTCGTCCGCGTGGTTCAAGTTTTTTATTCCCGCGGGAACTCCGGGATAAAAAGTAGTCTGTCACTCTCCAGGTTCTCAACTGAACCCATGCAAAAAATCACCCCGATTCGTTGCTTTGTTGCGGCGTGATTGAAGGACAAACCAATAAACCAACAAACAAACACTCTCGCATTTATAGTATTAGTATGATATGATGCGAAAGTTTGGATGGATGGATGGATGCATGGATGGATGTTACACTCAAAATCATCATCCTGGCGTGGTAGGCCGAGGCGACTACAGCATGATGAATTAGAAAAATCCACAGTTGAGTGGCCCAAGGCACAAAATGGGAAATGCTGAGGAATCTGAGGGAGGCCTTTGCCCAGTGTCGTGGGACAGTGCAGGCTAAATTAGATTGGACTAGCTAATGCCCGCGACTTCGACCGCGTGGATCGAGGTTTTGTGGTTCCCGCGGGAACTTTTTAATTTTCCGGGATAAAAAGTAGCCTATCTGCTATCCCAGACTATCTCAGTGCCAAACATCCAAATCCGTTCAGTCGTTCTGGCGTGATTGAGTAACATACATCCATCCATACATCTATTTAAACTTTTGCATTTATAATATGAGTATAGATTATGCAATAGATATCTACTCAGTTTGAACTCCATAATAAGCATATATGCAAAGTGCATAGGTAGTAGTAGGTATATGATAATTAAAAGTTATGAATATAAACTACCAACGCTGGGGGGTCACGGTTGAACAGGCTGGCTGTCTGACTAGCCAGCGGTTTCGTAGAGCTAGACGACGATGTTGACCGAAGTAGCTTCAATTTCAAGGATTAGTTTAACGTAGACTGGGTAAGTCATCTATAAAATTGACTTTTGTGTAGATGGAAGATTTTAAATGTAAAGGAGACCGACCATTAGGTATTAACGCCCAGGCGTTGCAGAAAAAAAAAAAAACTAATTTGGAACTTGTAACGGTTCATCAAATTCTGGACCCAACAATGTATGGGAGATGGTCGATGTCCTTTTTCTATGTTCATAAAGAACAACAACTAAAAAATTGAATCTTTGATTGTTTTAATTAATGCAACATCTAACATTATTAATGAACTGTGGGAAACTCAAAAGAAATGCTTACAAAAAAATAAAAAGCTATTAAAAAAGTATGTGAGGCAAAATCTAAGATAATATTAAAAATGAAAATGCGAAAGTGTTTCTTTAAGTAAGTATATTATTTTTTTTTTTTTTTATTCTTCGCATAGGCTTATAAAAAGCGCTTACAAAAGTCAGTTTATCGATATAGTACAATAGAATATTGATACAAGTCTGTCTGCTACGCTTTCACGGCCCATCCGTCCAACCGATTTTGATGAAATTTAGGAAAATCCCGGGAAATCAATGAAATCCCCCGGAAGTTCTGTAACTGCAATCCACACGGACGAAGTTGCGGATAACATCTAGTTCCAGCTTACAAATAAAAATCCTTATAAATTTTGTAAACATAATTGTGATCACCAGATCGCCAAGCGCCCTGGGGTTGTAAGATCGCTTAAAGCCGCACCATTTTAATATTGTTGACGTTCGTGTTTTAGAATTACTATCCTTATTTTAAGGACGTCAATGTACGCGCTATAAAACTGCCAGTTTGAAATAATACTGCTTTAAACGATGGTAGTAACTCCCCTCGGCTCGGGCTACCCCTCAGCGATATAAATCAATTTGTCAGTGACACTCTGACAGACGCGCGACTCCGCGACGCGCACGAGACGGAGACGAGCTTTTTTTAGTTTACACTACAGAGATTCACCTTTTCTGTAGAGCAGATATCCGTAGAAACATTCTTTGATAGTCAGTATTTTTTCATATTCCCTTGAACTCTTTAATTGAGTATTAAATTCTATGTAAACTAAAGCTGTCCACGGTTGTCACAGTCCAACTGATCCCGTCCCGTCGTCTTTTGCCCGCAGCTTCGCTCACGTTAAGTTCGATTTGCATACAAATTTAAAACCCCTATTTCACCCTCATATAGGTTGAATATTCAAAAATCTTAGCGGATGCCTACGTCATAAAGCTATCTGAATGCAAAATTTCAGCCTGTGGTTTGAGCTGTGCGTTGATCGACAATCATGTTTGCAGACACCTTCCCTTGTGACGTCATGATTACTAAAAATAATAACTGTTGGCCTGGTGAGACTCCGATGTGCGCGTACGCTATTCTAACGTTCCTTCTGATTCTTTCTTCTTCTAAAAGCGTTTTAGTGAAGGAGAAATTCTCCCTTTGAATAACAATGTTTATGATAGGAGAAAATCAGACGGAAAGGAGACAGATACGCTTTCATACAATCTTGGGCCTGATTGTAAAAAGATGAAAGTAGTGTCAATTAATAGCTTATATATTATCAAATCATTCCTGAAAATTAAGCGGAATTTGTCAATCTGGGAGTAGAGATAAATGAGATTAAGTAAAAGTGAGGTTATGCAACAACCTATACTAAACAGCTGATTTTTGAAGTGTACGAGTGTTTTTTTTATAAAACTTAGACCGTTACTAATATATTTCTAGAGTGGAAGGATGTTATAAAACTCAAATGATCGATAAGATCATAATAAGTAAGGGTAAAGAGATGATTCTTAAAATAAAATGCAACACTTTTTTAAGTTGTTTTTTATTCCTCTTCAATTATAATTAGAATATATATAGTATATACGCGTGGTGGACTATGGCCTATAACCCTTCTCTGAGAGGAGACCAGCGCTCAGCAGTGAGCCGTTGATGGGTTGTTAATGATGAGTAGGTACTTACAGGCTGTGGTGCACGCCATCGACGAACCACTGACAGAGTTATTTCATCATCCAAGGCTCGTCGACCAATAGTATTACAACTACTAGTTGCTATACCACAATTCACGCAACGATCCATGGTGTCAATATCCAATCGATAAGCCGGCCAGAAAATCCATTAAAACGAGCCAAAGTCAGACGTGTAAACGAGATTCTTCGTGTCCGGTGTGATAGCAAGGGTCGTACAAGTTAGGCAAGATCAGAAGTCCGTAGAAAAAAGCAGTAGTCGAGAAATATATATCAGAAGCACACTCAAAACGCAAACGCAGTAAACACAGATTTAGCCGGGAGCTGTCAGCCTGTCACTGTCAACACAGGTTAAAAATACAGCAGTGATGAAACACAATAATGAATCGATTTTGTAAACGAGAATCGATTTTAAGATTTCACTTTATTACACAGATAATATTATTGTCTTCATGCACAGCTGAATATTTTATTAATAATTGTAATAGTTTTATTTATATTGATTGAAATCTCGTGATAAGCCTTTTTACATTTTAGGTAACTTATTCACATTAATCGATTATAGTAATCGATTTCCTATTTTATTTGTGATCTTAACTTATTTTTTTGATTCCTCATCTTCCAGATTGTGAATTGAGCTGATTTTTTAAATTGTGTAATGGAAAAAAATAACGGTTTTTTTAAGCTAAGTCTCAACTTATTACAATTTGGCCCAGAAATTCCCATCTCCTTTCTCTTTGTGCAGGTAAATGTCCCTTTTTAAGACTTTATAGGCTGTTTTAGCTCTCTGTTGCTAATTTAACGTTCAAATATCTTGGCATAACACATTTCAATGTTCACTTCACTCCACTTTCAAAAGATATTTTTTATGCTCAAGCAGTGTGATTTTTTTGGAAACATTAAAAATATGATTTTTAACGAGCTGCTCGTACATGATGTGATTTATAGGTTTAATTATACCTATTGGGTTTGAAAGAGCATCATGAATACAACAATGTAATGTACAAGGGACTTGGACTTCGACTTCGTCTTTCGTCGGACATATTTTCGTACTTACATACAGATTTTTTGAACTTTTTACAAAAATTATATTATTCCTACCTAACATTATAAAGGCGAAAGTGTGTCTGTCTGTCTATTTGTCTGCTACTCTTTCACGGCCTATCTGTTAAACCAATTTTGATGAAATTTGATACAAGGATAGATTGTATCCAGGGGAAGGACACATGCTACTTTTTATCGCCGCGGGAACCAACTTTTATCCACGCGGACGAAGTCACGGCCATTAGCTAGTCTAGTATTTTATAAAGTACGGTAATATGGAACCCCAATTACCAGACCCATAAGGATCTGGAAAGTATACAGAGGTGATTCACAGAATTTTACTTAATTGGACGCGATAAAAGATTACCATATATCTCTAGGCTAAAAAAGTTTAATTTGCACTCACTTTCGGATAGGCGAAAAATGCACGATATGGTTTTCTTACATAAACTTGTAAACGGTACCATGGATAACCCGGAACTGTTGAGCCAAATATCTTTCAAAGTCCCCTCTCGAATGCCTCGGTATCCTATCTCACTGCTCACCCATCGAACCCACAAAACCAATCTTGGCCATCATTCCCTTGTACCCAGGCTAAGCCGACTTTACAGGGAATTTACAATAAAGGACAAGTCCATTGATTTGTTTTGTGGAAAATTACAAAAATTCAAAGTCAAACTACTCAAATCACTTGACTCTTGATATCATATTGTCAGATGATCCTCTTTGTGTTGATCGACTTTTCTTATGTGCACGATGTAACTACCTATAATTTAAATTGCATGTTTACCTAGTGCCTAAGCCATTGAACATTTTGTATACCTACTACTTATAATTCTGTTGGTGGTTCATATAAAATTAAAAAAAAATCAAAACGCCGTTTTTGAGCTTATTTTCGTTTTTAATATAAAGTCAAAATTCAATTTACATTATTTTGTACCAAGTATCTTCCTATATCAAGCTTATCTCATAAAATCATCTATCTCCATAAATCTAACAAAAAAAGACATTTTAAATAAAAATTTTGAAAATTAATTGCGTACCATACAAAACGTATTTGCGCCTCAATTTTTCACACTTAACATGATAAATACCGCAGTCTTCCGTTTTTGGCATAGCGGTTGCAGTCCCAAGTTTGATTCTCAGTCCTTGATAAGGAGCTGTCCAATTTGATGCTCAATTTTTAGTGTTCGTATTTATTGACGACCTCCTTGGCGCAGTAGTGAGCGCTGAGGTCTTACAAGTCCCGGGTCCGATCCCCAGGAGAGTCGATTTTGGATGCAGTTTAAGATGGTAGCGGGCTTACCTGTTTTGCTGTAAAACAGTTATATTAAAACCCACACCCTAATGAATATCTACATGGCATCTTAACGTAACGCTAAATTGCTTGATCGAGACCCCGACAACTATTAAGAAGCCGAATGTGTAAACCTTAATGCTATCGAAGCTGAAATTATAATAATCGCAAATGACAATGAGATTAATTATTGTAAAGCTCTATCTAGACTTCAGCACAGGAGGCTTACTATTATTGCTTAAAGCAGTATTATTTTAATATTGATGACGCTCTTGTTTCAGAATTATGATCCTTATTTGAAGGACGTCAAGGTAAAACATGGAAAACGTCAATTTTGAAATAATACTGCTAAATATACAAACTTATTTGACCCGGTGAAAGCGTCGCTAGTACATATAAGTTGGTGGGACTACAAGCCTAACGCCCGTCGCTTAATATAAAAAGTACCGCGTAGTTTACACAATAACGGATTTTATATTTCTCTGTGCATTATAAATAGCAATCAGCAGTTGATGTTAGATTTATTGGACGCCATATTTCTTAGGACCCTTAGCAAAGCGCATTTCGAATGAAACGATCGCGATTACTCTACGTGTTTACTCAATAATTCGATACGTGCATCGATGTTCAATTCATAAGCGACGAGCGTTTTCCCATCTTGTGAAAAAAGAGCAATTTTTTTATGAAATAGATACGTAAGATTAGTTATTTATGAATTCCTGACTTTAATTTATTACTTGCCAGCACTGGCGAGCATGGTGTACTTAAACCTAAACTCTTCTGAGAGGAGATCTGAGCAAGGCTCTCCTACTCCTAAATACATAATGATGGTGAACATTATATTAAAGCTTATTACCCAGAGATTAGTTAAAATAGAGTGTATTATTTTCAACTAGCTGATCCCCGCGACTTCGTGGTTTAAGTTCTTTTTGATTCCCGCGGGTTCTCCCTAATTTTCCGGGATTAAAAGTAGCCTATGTCACTCTCCAGGTCCTCAACTATACCCATGCCAAAAATCACGTCGATCTGTTGCTGTTGCGGCGTGATTGAAAGACAAACCAACAAACTAACAAACCAACAAACAAACACACTTTCGCATTTATAATATTAGTAGGTATGATAATAATTGATAATAATCCACTGTATACCAAAACGATGATTGATAACCGTACGTAAACACCGTACACACCGTAAAACCCCAGAAATATATTTTCTGATTTTCTATTCACATTTTTTTTCTCCAAAAATTAAACAAGTAGGTGAGTTGAAACTCAGACCGTCAAGTAACTGACTCTGATGTAGAGCAACAAAAAGGTATTATATTTTAAAAATTATATTTTGTATATACCTACTTAAGTCTATTGGAACAAAGTACACGACCTACGATATAACTCTGTCTTCTATGACTTGCACCAACCGGAGTACAGCAAGCGATTTGGTCGCGACTCGTCATTTCTCGCATTGTCGTAATCCGCTGATTTACTAGCAACATTAATCAGGTTGACGGCCGATAGGGACTAAATCACTGCCAAACTTACCTTTACATCTAATAACAACTTTATTACCAAGCATTAGATATCAAAATACCTTGCGATACAAACGTCATTTCTTTGTAAACCATCACTACTGCATGTTATCGCTTGTAATTCTTTTTGCGAATTTGCAGCTATACACACATTTTTTTTTCTTTTTTTGTTTAGTGTCGTATGTTTTATATTGTCTAGTTATTGATTTATTGTGGTCCTTTCCTGTTGTGCCCTTTTTAGAGGGTTTGACTGCAACTTGAGACTTTGATCTGTGACGTCGCAAGTTGAGAGTGAAATATGCTGTTACAGATTTATGAAGTTTACAGTTTCGCCGAGAACTCGGCTGCAGTGCTTTGTGCGGCATGATTTGTGGATAAAAGCCTTTGTTAGGACGTTAATCAAACTGGAAATCTCACTGGTAAGCAAGGGGCACAGTATGAGTAGAGTATCAGAAATATGAACTAGCAGTTATTATTACCTGAAAAATATATCATAGGTATTTTCTAATATTAGAAACTAGATGATGCCCGCAACTACGACCGCGTGGTTTAAGTTTTTTCCCGCGGGAACTCTTTAATTTTCCGGGTTAAAAAGTAGTCTACGTCACTCTCCAGGTCCTCAACTATGCAAATTCTAAAAACCAACCAACAACAAACACACATTCGCATTTATTAATATTAGTAAGTATGATATGAAAGTGTGTTTGTCCTACAAGCACGCTGCAACAGAGCAACGTATAGTCGAGGACCTGTAGAGTGACATAGGCTTTTAGACTTTTTTCCCGGAAAATTAGGGAGTTCGCATGGGAATTGAAAAGCGTATAACACATCAGCTAATTAAAGTTATTAATAGGATAGCATTTTTATGATAATCATCATTCTTTCAACTCATCTTTGCCCACAACTGTATGGCCACTCGTAAGATGGCCAAGTGCGAATTGGCAGACTTCACGCACCTTCGAGAACATTATGAAGAACTCTCGGGCATACAGGTTTCCTTACGATATTTTCCTTCAATATTAAAACATATTGTGTATGATGTTTAATTTCTTACATAGAAATTGCAGGTTAAAAGGTCTTAGGTTGCATTGCACCCCGGGCCTTCTCTGTGTTGAAATCGGCTGAAAAGATGGGCCGTGAAAGCATAGCAGACAGACAGACGGACAGATAGATCTCGTAGACACACGTCTTTTGCATTTATAATATTAGTACCTAAGTATGTATTCTTTGGCGTCGACCAACTGTATTTACCGTACCGTAAAATTGTAAAAACCGTTGGATTGTAATCTAACGCTTGTTATCTCGATAGATTGTAAACTGTCGAAAGATTGTGAACCGTTCTATGTTCCGAGTGTACATTTTTGAAATATTCATTGTATTTACGTTTTCTTCTTTCTTTCTTGTAGGTTAGGTTAGGGTTCGACTTATTATATGTCTTATCGACAGGTAAATATGCCTACCTAACAGATTACAATCGACCGAAAAATAATTCGTTAAATTGTAATCTTTCGACAATTTGCAATCTCGCGAGTTAGATTATAATTTAACGGTTTTTAAAATTTTACGGTGGCATCTATACTTTTTAATATTATAAAGCTGAAGAGTTTATTTGTTTGAACGCGCTAATCTCAGGAACTACTGATTCGAATTGAAAAATTATTTTTGTGTCGAATAGTCCATTTATCGAGGAAGGCTTTAGGCTATATAACATCACGCTGCGATCATAATAACAGAAATTGACGGGGACGAAGTCGCGGGCAACAGCTAGTATACAATACGCTGCCTCAATAGTCAATACCAATGTACTTGGCCAATGAAACACCAGCGCCCATCACCCGAGGCCCAGTGGCCACATAATTCAGCGCGCGCCCGTTACTGTTCGACAAGTAGGTAAATTGGATCAAATAATTGAAAGTCGAACTACACGTCACATGGCGAAGCGAGATTGTAGGGCGCACGCGCACTGGAGGTTGTTTTTTTTGAAGTGAAAACTTCTTTAGCCGCTTTGAGCACTTTTTGGTAGGGGGTAAAAATGTGGATTCGCGTGACCGTGACCGACATGCTCGCGAAGACCGACATGCTCGCGAACAGCGACATGCTCGCGTTGTTACGAAGACAAAAAGTCTTAAATATAAATATACTTACTACGTTCGAAATTAAACTTTAATGCCTTAAAATGTAAAACAAAAAAAATCGTTTGCACTTCTATCGACTGCCAATTTTTTAAATTTACTTATATACCAGCGCTTGGCTGCAATTAAATTTGCAGAAAAGTTTGTTGCAGCCTAAGATTAAAAATAGTTAGATAGGCATGCGACTGTAGAATGGTAAATTCCAATAGGTAAATTCCTAAGCTAGGCCAGACCAGCTTATATAAATTTGCTTATTCAAAAATAAAAAGCTGCCCGATTGAGCTATTTGCGAACCGAATCCAAGAACAGCTACTTATGAGGCTACAATCTTATTCCCCATTCCCCCTTCTTCCTTAAAAAGTTAAAACTACTTATGAAATTTACTCAAGTAAATTGTGCGCTATATTAAATACACTAATTCTAAAAGCACTAATTCATTCTTTTAATTAATATCATATAAGAACTCTTCACCAAGTAGGTAATTTTATTTATTAGTATAGCTACAGACAGTGCGTAGAGACCCCATGCTGAGCGATTTACTCGATCGCGCTATAAATCTCGCAGATGTATTAGTTGTGCAATGAAAAATATAATATAATATGGCTGATAACGATTTATTAGACAAGGCAGCTGATTTGAAGGGATCAGGTGATAAGAAAGACTAAAATATCGTTAAATTTAGTAACGTTATAACAGATTTTTACGCAACATTACTTACATTATTGACTTTACTTTGTTATCATTACTTATAGCAGTATTATTTAATATTTTTTTCAAAAGAGCAACCACCGAGTTTATTGCTGGTTCTTCCCGGTAGGAATGGCATTCTGAAGCAGTAGTAGATTCATTCGACGATTCAAAAGCACTTGTCAAAGTCTAATTGAATAAAAAAGATTTGAGTTTGAATGATTCTTAAAACAAACTCATCATTAATATTACGTTTGCATCATCAGAGTTAACACATAATCCATGTTATAAATGCGAAGTTGTTTTTTGGTAAAGAGAAAGGTTACTTCTCGGGAAAGCACACAGGCTACTTTACAGCCCGGAAAATCCCAGAGTTCCTATAGGATTTCCAAGAAATCTACCTATATCATATCATCTAGTACATGTTCTCATACAGTATGATAATTATTCTGTTATGTGATTTATTTTTTATACGACTGCCTGAAAAAGGAGTATATTTTTTTTTTCAGGGTTCATGTATGTATGTATGTATGTATGTGAGTTTGTATATTCCACCATAACTTCTATATGCCTGAACCGATTTTGATAAATGAGGTATCGTTAGAATCCCTAGCTTATTCCGGGTGACATGGGCTAGTAAAATTTAAAAAAAATGATGGGGTGACCGTGGTCCTGCATTAAAGACTAAAGTTGATTTTTTTTTTTCAAAAATAAGATCAACTATATAGTCATCATCTAGAAAATGATGAGTAGATTCCAAAAATATATAACACTATGATTCAATATCCAATGATTCCCAAACAAATATCATTTAATAAAAATGTGAATAATATTCCATAGGTAGGTAATTAATAGTGTGGTATCGTTACGTAGTAGATAGTTACGGGCTACGGCGGAGCAGTCGTATTTTTTAATAATATTAATTATATTCACTTGTTATTCGACTACAAGTTAGCCCTTGACTGCAATCTCACCTTATGGTAAGTGACGATACAGTCCAAGATAGCGGTAGTGGGCTAACCTGTTAGGGGTATGGTGGCTATTTTAAACCCATACCCCTAGTCGGTTTCTACACGGCATCGTAACGGAACGCTAAATCGTTCGGCGGTACTTTGCCGGTAGGGTGGTAACTAGAAACGGCCGAAGCCTCCCATCAGACCAGACCAGAGAAAATTGAGAAATTATTTAAAATTCCCAAATTGACTCTGCCGGGAATCAAACCCGGGACCTCCCACGTTAAGACAACAGCGCTCAGCACTGCGCCAAGGAGGTCGTAAACATGGAGGCTGATATTATTATGTGCGAAGTAAGTAGATGTAAATTCTTTTCGTACAAAAAAAGCATGATTTTTTATTACAGGTATAAATTCTAATTGTTCAATTTATAAAAAAAACTAAGTACCTATTCTTTTGGTAATATCTTTATATATAAAATCTTAAGGCGTTTCCTAATCTACCACAAGAATGATCAGGTTATCTAAAATGAAGCGACGATTTAAATAAACTGCAAAGTGCAAGTAACATTCTCTTGCCTAATGGAAAATCGAAGGGAAATAAAAAACATCCCTCGAAACTTAGGTAGGTATAAACTCTAACAGCCATACTATTAATAAATGCGAAAAAATGTCTGTTTTATTTCCCATACTATCTTTTCGTGGCTCACTCGACCAATTTTGACGAAATTTGACAAAGAGATTACCTACTTACTTACATCCTGGATAGGGACCAAAGATGCTTTTCATGGTGGAAAATTGCAGTTCCAAAGGGATGTTAATTTTTTTATAATTTTAACCATAGATTTGATTAACCTGTGATTTTAACAAAGGGTTTGATTTAAATACTCGATCCACTAAATCGCGTGTATCCATCCACCTCGTTGTGATTCAAAAAAACTTAAACCACGCGGACGATGTTGCGGGCATCATCTCTTATACTAATATGCATAGTGTGTGTGTCTGTCCGACTGTCTATCTATTTGCTACGTTTTCACAGCCATCTTTTAAGTTGATTCTGATGAACTTCAGTACCAGAAATTGCATTAGTGCGGTTGCATTCCGGGGAAGGACTTATACTTTTTTATCTCTGAGAATCAAAGAGTTCCCAAAAAAAACACATTAATCTAAGCGTACAAAGTCGCGGGCATCGTCTAGTAATAAACTATAACTCATTAAACTTCTCAGCCAGACTCAAAGGGTTCTTACCCCTACAAAACATTTCTTTCTCGAGAGAGGAATTATTTGATTCACCCTTGAATCACCCCGGCTTGAATGATTCTGGAGTTTTTCTCAGAGCATGCTTAAGAGGCTATAAATTTGCAGTGTTTGTTTTTATAGGTATGTCTTCGGTTATTTACTGCTTTTTTGTTCGTAATGTACTTTCTTTATTAGGGACTTCCGGAGCGTGGAGGTTCGATTTATTTCAGCCATATTGTTCTTGTTGGAGTAGATTATGTTTGTTTGTAAAATAAAGGTTCTCTTCCAAAACTCGTTAATTCATAACGAGCTGATGCCCGGGACTTCGTCCGCGTGGTTTAAGTTTTTTTTATTCCCGCGGGAGCTCCTTAATATTCCGGGATAAAAAGTAGCCTATGTCACTCTCCAGGTCCCATGGCAAAAATCACGTCGATCCATTGTTCCGTTACGGCGCGATTGAAGGAAAAACCAACAAACCAATAAACCAACAAACAAACACACTTTCGCATTTATAATATTAGCATGATCTCACGTCTTTTCTGCCACTTACCAGGTAGCTATGGAACCATCTTCCACCGGCTGTGCCGGTCCACCCTCAAAACTACAATATGGGGCTTTTCAAGGGGCGGATAAACAAAAGTATAAATCTGGGCTAAAAAGTATAGTAGACCTAGACCTAAGACTAGACCGAAATTAAATTTAACTATACAAATACTTAGCCATAACTAAGGACTACATCTTTGTGGCGCTTGCTTTAGGGACCAGGCCTATGATCATCGGACACGAAGAGTTTTTAATTTATCTATTCTACTTACTGATGCCCGCGACTTTCTCCACGTGGATTGAGGTTTTTTGGTTCCCGCGAGGCCTCTTTAAGCAATTTTCCGGGATAAGAAATAGCCTTTGTGTTGATCTATACTATAATCTATCTCTGTGCCAAATTTCATCCAGCTCCGTTCAGCCTTCTGGCTGAGAAAGCGATGAGAAACATTCATATATCCAGGATGTATCTATAGGTACATCCAAACTTTCGTATAGATAACTAGAGGTCGCCCGCGACTTCGTCCACGTACAATTGTTGATTTCCTATGAGATTATGAAATTTTCCCGCTGCAAACAGCCTATCTATAGACGCTTTATATAGCTTAAGCAGGATTTTTTATTATTTAAAGCTAATAACCTAAATTCGATTTTCAAGTCTCTAACTTCAAAAACATAGGACTTTCATACAAACTTACAACCCCCATTTCACCCTCTGTGGGGTACGTTTTCGTAAAGTTTGCAAAGGATAGAGATAGTAAAAATATTGAAAATAATACCCAACCTGGGTGTCGGCCAACACGGATTTTTTCAAGGTCGTGCGACGCCTTTAGACTGTCTTTCCGCAGATGCCGCGTAAATTAGAATGACAGTCTAAAGGCTTCGGCGCAGTCGAGGAGGGCTTTTATTGTTTATAAGTAATAACTTAATTGCCAATTTTCATGTTTCTAACTTCAAAAACAAAGGACTTTCATACAAACTTCCAACCCCTATTTTAACCCCTTAGGGGTGGATTTTCTCAAAACCCTTTCTGGCGTCTACACCATAGGAGGAATCTAACTTCCAAATTTCAAGTCTGTATGCTTTATAGTTCCTGAGATATCGTGATTAGTCAGTGAGTCAGTGAATGAGTGGTATTTCGCTTTTATATAATATATAGAAGAAGATTATTTGTTTGTACGATTGAAATCGAATATTTACTTAAACTTAAATCCACTAAGTTTATCTCAATCTAATTATGCGCGCAGCTTTTATCACCAAATTAAAAGAGCATCAGGGCATTATTAAAGCGTTCTCTGCAGAAAAAGGCGAAGAAACAAACCCCAATAATTATTCATTGTGTTTTTAACAGGCGCGCCAGAAGCCCGCGAAAATTGTAAGAGGCCACTGCGCGGCGGCGCGCGCCTTCGCTATGTCGTAAAAATTGTTCTACCGGAGGTGTGGAGACTTCCGTCATACGAAAAAAATACTTGATTTTTTAAAGCCCCACAAAACATCAACATTGGAACTAATTTATTATGCTTGTTTATAGTATATTTATAACTAGCTGATGCCCGCGACGTGTGTGTCCGTTCTTTTAACACAAGGACTTAAAAAAAAATACGATAATCCTGCAAAAGTTAAAAACTGCGTTGCAGTGATATAGCCCTCCTCAAACATTGTACCTACAGTGTTACAGATTAAATCGAAAACAATAGTAATAGGTTACAAACTAAACTAAATTATTAATGTTAAGTTACGGTATATTCAAAAATATTGTAATATATAATAAACAAAAATAAAACAAAAATTCTATGATTTATGTTCATCCAAATATATTACATAGTCGTGGAACCATAAACAAGTGTTACCATGGAAACATAAAGTTAATAACATAACGGAGAAAGTTTGATTTTACTCCCCATAAATTGTCATAACCCGGGCTTATAATTATATGAAAATGGATTCTTATGAAGGTAAACTCCAAAACCCCGAGTGAAATGAGTCTCTACGGCTCCTATGTCCGACATCCGAGCGCAACCATCTTCTGACTTGTTAATGCTGGCAGCCTACTATCTTAGCATATTGCAAGCTTCTAAATAACACCATTATTCCCACCCCGTCCAAATATAGAAACGTTATCACGGAAAATATTTGAAGGCGCAAATTGAATTTATTATTAAGGTCCAATCAGTGAGCGCGCCCGGGCGTGCATATTCATGAATTGCCAATTGACGAAGGGGATTCTTTTGGATGGGAAACGATAGTTTTGGGACGTTAGCATAACTGATACGGGATAACGGGATACGCTTATGGGCTTATGGCTGGTTCTGTAAAGGTCTGGTTTCACTAGAGATACACAGCGCGCTGCGACACGTGGCGGCAAATATTTTTATTCTCAGTTTTCTCAATTCCTCCTGTATTCTCTCTGACTGACATTTTTCTTATGCATTGAAGGTTTGCTTAAATAAAAATTACATATTTTTATAATGGATAAAAAATATATGTCAGTGTTTTTCCTTTTTTGATATCCACTGAGTTAAGAAAAGGGATGCAGCTCACGTGAAGGTAACAGCCAACTGCTTAAGGACTAAAATACTTAGATAACTACAGTCCAAATCGAGCTCATAGTCATCCTAACGAAAATATTAGAGCAAAAACCAGCTGCCAACATAAGGTTTGGTAAGACGTTGGCATGTCAGTGCATACAAAATAACTAGGTGATGTCCGCGACTTCGTCCGCGTGACTTAAATTTTTTTTTGGATAAAAAGTAGTCTGTCACTCTCCTGGTCGAAATATACCCATGCAAAAATCACGTCAATCCGTTGCTCTCGTTGTTGATCGTTGCGTAATTGAAGCACAAACCAACAAACAAACACACTTTGGCATTTATTTACTAGTATGATTACTGCACGTGGTGTACTAAAAGGCAGTAAACAGACCTGCTTTATAAAGCCGTAAGCAAATGGCTAGCATAAAAAGTGCCGCCCCTTCAACTGCGCTGTTTTATCAACTTATCATCCCGTATCTCGATGCGCTAGAACAAAAAGTGAAAGGCAAATAGCTTGAGAAATACCGCCATGGCGTATGTCGACAGGGCTGCAGTAAGACAGGCCGGGGTGTTTGAACATTTTGAGTGGAGGCTCCTGTGTTAAATTATTTCTTAATGTTGACAGTTTTTTTATGAGTTGAACAGGGCGTTCTTTTTTTATGGAAATTGAAAGTCTTTTTAACCCCCGACGCAAAAAGAGAGGGGTGTTATAAGTTTAACGTGTCTGTCTGTGTATCTGTGTATCTGTGTATCTGTCTGTGGTATCGTAGCTCCCAAACGGCTGAACCGACTTTCGTTTAGTATTTTTTGTGTCATAGATAATTTTATCCCGAGTGTTCTTTGCCATGTTTCATGAAAATCTGTTCATCCGTCTGAAGGTCATCAGCTTTTTTCTAGTCGGGGGTTTTTTTAATTTGTAATTTATACTTGTTTTATTATAATATCAATGATCTATTTAACTACTTGGTAGTCGGTACTAAACATAGGCATTAGTTCATCGGACATCAGCTGGTTGTCTAATGTAAAAACATCAGTTCTTAAATTAGCTTAAAAGGGAATCAAATCCCGAGACCTCTATCTTACAAAACCAGCAAGTACAAAACCAGGGAGCATACCTCTCAAATCCGAGTTGTTTTAATACGGTTGACTTTCGTGTTTTAGGATTATAATCCTTATTTTTAGGACATCAAGGTACGTGATATAAAACAGTCATTTTGAAATAATACTGATTTAAGCGTCGGTAGTAATGGTAGTAATCCCCCAGAACACGCCGAAGCTAGAGCAATTCTTTCGCAAAAAAAATTCACAATACAACATAATAATTCACAATCATTTACGCGTCATAAAAATGGGACCACAAATCAAAAATCCCCGGTGCCCGTACACGTTTTCCCCACCATTTCTTAATCCATCTGCACTCGTCACAAATCAAGAAGACGCATGCTTTCCGGCCGGGGACTCGAACCTAATGGCGTTGGATTTATTTAACTACATAAACACGGCTATGTTGTTAGCCGAACAGGGTATAAGGCTTAGCGAGGTTTGTCTTTGAGGAAAATTATTCTCACAGGCTGTTTGCGGTGTAAAAGAATATCTATTCGATGATTATTCTGATAATATAATCAAGAAGTTTTTGTGTAGGTCTAGGTACTTTGGACGCGTTTGGTCGCTAGCACGGATCTTTGGAAGAAGAGGGCGGGAGGCCTTCGCCCTAAAGTTCTCTTTTCTAAATAATAGTATATTATATTAGTTTTTTATATTAATAATTGAGATATGTAGAGAGAAAATCAAATAAAAATATATAAGCCTACAAGAAGAAAAAAAAATTAGTGTAAGCCCGCAAACTTTGAAAAATATCGTCATCATTTGAGAGCTAATAATGTATTACTCGAACTAATCAAGATGGATTTCGATTTGTATGAATCTATGAACTTCTGGACCAGATTAGTGATTGCATACGATTTTCTTACACACTCGCACTGTACCAGACCGACATTTTTCTATTCGATTTGTCGTCCATACTAAATGACAGCATCAAAAGTTGCAACACCTACTCCCAGGTGTAAGTGTTAGTTGTCGAGCTAAATAAACCTAAGATGGAATTTTTCATGTAATATTATTTGAACGGTGGAACGAAATGAAACCAGGCTTGGATGCTAAATGACCATATAGCTATTGACGGATAATCGCCGTGTACCCACATTTTGTGTAACATTGGTAATATACTACCTACTATACAAATATCACTAACTTAAACTAAACATTTTTCTTACATCATAAGCTTACGATTACAAACGGAACCCACAAAGCATAATCCATTATAATTAAGCAAGGCAACGAACGCACACGTCAAGCCGGCGACGCGACGCTGGGGCGACAGTCGACACACAGACACACGTCGCTCGCGTTTTTACACTTAATTATGTGATTTATAGCTTCCTTCACGCGGTATTAGCGATGCACAATATTGGCTGACACATTTACACGCGACGACACGGACACGATACGACGACAACAAAAAAACTAGAATTACCAGCATGAGCTTTCAGTATAACTTTTCAAATTAACGTTGACCCGTGACAGTATCAAAATTGCAAAATGGAAGCTTCAAATCGCGAGTAAATAAGTAAAGTAAAAACACTTTTACACACAAACAAATAACAAAACAGAGGTAACACGAATCGTGACAGAATTTACAACTTGTTACGGTGTAAAGGCGGCCTTTTCACTATGAGTGATCTCTTCCAGGCAACCTATAAGAAAGGAGAATAGTTGGTTGGTCGCGAGGTTTTCCTGAAATAGCAGATTTATGCAAAGGTAACTTGGTCTTTAAAGTCAACACTCAAAAAGAAAGGTACTAAAGTACCTACTAAAGGTACCTAGAATACGTAAGTGTAGTTAAAGGACTAGAATGGGCTGGAAGAGAATTGAAAATGAACTAAACTTTTGTTATGCTTTTCAGTGCTATTTTGTGATGATAACTGTTATTTTAAAACAACTAGCGTAGAATATAAAATTATTGCAAAAAAATTAAGTTCGTAGTATTTGACGTAGTATCATTTCTCGCAGTCATATCGTGTAAATATGATGAGTGTCTGACAGCGATGTCTGTCGTCCACGTGATTTCTTGCGCTTGCGACCCTGTAATTGGAGTGTGAAATTTCTTTTTAAATTAGACGTATACGAGCATGAATGAAACGTTCAGACTGTATTTTTCATGACAGAGCTTGCAAATACAAAACACCTCATATTTTATTATTTTTCGTCTTAAACTAGATAAAGACTATGAATTATCTTTGATCTTCTGAGATAAAATGTAGCCTATTTCCGTTCCAGAGATGCAAGATAGCTCTAGCAACATTTATCAAAATCCGTTAAATGGATGGGCCGTGAAAACTAGGTAACAGATATAGACAGACAAACAGAGATACTTTCGCATATGATATACTAGCTGATGCTACTTCATCCGCGTGGTTTAAGTTTTTTGTTATTCCCACGGGAACTCCTTAATTTTCCGGGATAAAAAGTAGCCTATGTCACTCTACAGGTCCTCAACTATACCCGTGCCAAAAATCACGTCAATCCGTTGCTCCGTTGCGGCGTGATTGAAGGACAAATCAATAAACCAACAAACCAACAAACAAAGTGACTTTCGCATTTATAATATTAGTATGATATTGTTTTCAATACTATATTTTACTTATTGTTGGTGTCTTTTTATAAAACGATAATTACCTGAAGATAATTTTTCAGTTCTTTCATAATTTAAAAGTTCAGAATCTTAATCACAGCACACATGGATTTTACACACTTGCGCGACAGGAAAACATGTCGTCTCATGTTTTGTCTTGTCCGGTTGAAGTATGTTTCCATCGTAATCCATACTTAATATTACAAATGCGAAAGTGTATCTGTCTGTTCGTCTGTCTGTCTGTCCGCTACGCTTTCACGGCTCATCTATTCAACCGATTTTAATGATATTTGGTACAGGTATACGTTGTATCCCGGGGAAGGACATAGGCTACATTTTATCACGGAAAATTCAAGAGTTCCGGCGCTAGTGGACTTTATAAGCTTTTACCAAAGTACACATGCATAGACCTGCATCAGTCTGTTTCATACGGTCTGCATACACCTCTCATCTGTCAAAATTATCATGTTAGAAAAGGACAGTGGGCACTTTTGTATGGAGCGGGGACCCAGTGCTGTAGCACTTTCTTACCTATCTTAAAATGGTTCTCTTTCCATAGACGCGTTAAATACTAATCGTACGTAGGAGTCAACATAAATTTAAAAAATCAAAACCAAATTGCAATATATCAACATCCTAAACTCGCAGGTAGGAGTAAAAGGGGCACAGCTTATCGCCCAGGGATGTATTTATTATATTTCATTTATGCTAATTATTAGTTATGGCCGAAGTTCGGCCAGGTTGCCCCTTAATTCTGATTGATGCGGTGCCCGCTTGGGTTTTGTCACTTTTAATTTATTCTCTCGCAGATGTGTTTTTTTAATGTGTGACTTTTTGATGAACAATTAGTTTTGAATGTGTTACGTCACTAGAAAAATCATACTAATATTATGAATGCAAAAGGGTGTTCGTTTGTTGGTTTGTTCTGCAATCACGCCGCAGCAGAGCAACGGATCGACTTTATTTATTGCATGGGTATAGTTAAACACCCCGAGAGTGACATAGTTTTATTGGTGGGCGGCTTCGGTTGTGGCTAGCTACCGCTTACCACCCTACCCAAAGACGTGCCACCGCAGTACGATGCCGTGTATAGACACCGATTATGGGTTTGGGTATAAATAGGTAACTGCCATACCCCTAATAGGTTACCCTGGTGCTATCTTCCTGGTGGTAAGTTGTAATGCGGACTGCAAGTTGTGATGTGAGATTGCTGTCAATTAGCTAGTGTAATAATTATTAATCCTTTCTATTTTTTTCTATAATTTTTTTTTGATGACTGCTTTTTAGCACACCCACAACACGCCTTTTTCACTCCTTTCTAATATCGACTGGAAGATAAGACTCTCGAGCTTTAAGTCCGCCTATATAGCAGCTTGTCCTGGTTCTGCAATAAAGTAAAAACCGGCCAAGTGCGAGTCGGACTCGCGCACCGAGGGTTCCGTACTCAAGAAGTAGGTATAATTACCTTTGTTAATGAACCGCAAAACTAACTTTGTTTGTAGAGGTTTACTGTTAATATCAAAAAATTACGTTTGTTGTATGGGAGCCCCCCTTTAATATTTACTTTATTGATATTTAATTATTTATTTTGAAAGGTAATATACAAGTTAATATTCTGTGAAAATTTGAACCGTCTACCTGTTACCGTTTTTAATATTGAGCAAAAAACGAAAAAAACACGTTTATTGTATGGGGACCCCCCTTAATATATATATTTTTTTAATTTTTAGTATTTGTTGTTATAGCGGCAACGGAAATACATCATTTGTGAAAATTTCAGCTTTCTAGCTATCACGGTCTATGAGATACAGCCTGGAGACAGACAGACAGACAGACAGACAGACAGACAGACAGACAGACAGACAGACAGACAGACAGACAGACAGACAGACAGCGGAGTCTTAGTAATAGGGTCCCGTTTTTACCCTTTGGGTACGGAACCCTAAAAAAGGCTAACTTGTAGAGGAATTTATAAAAATCCAAAAAAAAAATTTATGCTAAATTAACTTAACGTTCCGCATTACACGCATTTGCTAAGCTAGTAGTAGTAGAAGTAGTACGTAAGTAGCAAAGCCATAACGTCCGAGCCCGGAGCGCAAAGTTGCTGGCACCAGTTTCACGAAATACCTTTTTCTCGAAAGAATATCAATCAGCGCTATTTACGGGGCGGAACTAAAGCTTTTTCTGTATAAGCCGAATAAATTAGAATGAAAGCTAAATATTTAACTGACTTGTATACGACGGGGCACCTCCGAAATGTATCGCATAAATTCGACCAAGTAAAAAGTCGTCAACTTTCCTACTAAAGGACTGTGTGGATAAGACGTTGAGGTTAACACGTTTTTTATTTTTAACTCTTGCTAACTTTTGATTGTTTAAATTCATGAAACTATATTTTAGGGAAAGAAAACACTACTTATCCACATAATGATTATTTATTACTTTAATTTAGCAATTTACACGAACAAGGCAGCCGGCGCCATTACAGAGCGTACCATAGACCAGTGTTGCCACTGTAGACCATGCAGGCAGTGATACCATATGTTCAGCTCGCTTTTAGTTTCCATCTAACAGTAGATACTTATAACTTTAACCGTCTCACCACAGGAAGTGAATGCATCGATTGTTTGTGTATGGGATAACTTCAGGTTTAAATTAAACGAGCGTTCAATGCTACGTTTAAGAATTTTTGAGTCCATTATATTTAGATGTTCGATTTTTGTCTTAATTTCGCGAATTTATCGTTGTTTTTTCGTTCCATGAAATCACAGATTTTCACAGGAATGTTGACTTTTCTAAGAAAGTTATGTTCCTTTTTCCATAGTTATGCTAAAAACGTTAAAATTAATTAATAAACTTTTATTTATTCTGGTGATTAATTTTCGATGGTAAGCGCAAGATACGTGCGCGTACTAACCACCAATAAGAGCGCTCGATTTACACAGTAAACAAAAAAGACATGGCACATCCACACAACTCCCATTGCCATTCCCATTAAACGCAATAGTTACGGGTACAAAATTTATTGTTTTTCATCTTTGAAATCTTAGCGGAGTCAAGTTGTATAAATCATGCGTTAATGCCGCGCATTATACAAATTCAAATTTATAACCCGATAAAATTACGGAATGGCCGATGGGGTGAACCCCCCGACCCCTCACCGACCCCCGGGGGTGGGGGCTATCATTACGTTACGGACGAACTAAATACGGCTTTAATTCATTAGGCATTGAGGTAGTTTCAATGTTCGACGGTTTCGGTCCGTTTGAATTGATGAGTTTTATTTAATTGTGTTGTTTTCGTAGGTTCGTATTGTTTTTTTTTTAATAATTAGGTATGTGGTTAAATGAGATTCCGTCATAAATTATAAAATGTATAGAAGTTAGTAGAATAGTATTGGAGAACTCTTATTTGAACACATTTAAAACGAAAAGGAATGCTAATAATTACTTAAACTTATATTATAATTAAAATTAAATTATAGCTATAAGAGCAGAAATACACGCGTAGTCAAGTCTCGCTAGTGTATGCAGTTATCGCGGCCTTGTCCGCAAGTTTTTTTTTGTCCGTGGTGTAGTTTCGCTCTGGGACATCTGTGTAATGGAGCTTACCTGCTGAGGTAATTCCTCAGTCATAAGCTGATAAGGGAACCTTAGTGGGATGTTAAATTTTACTATCCTTTTCTTGTCACTATTTCTCACCATGTCTTTTAGTCATATTCTAATAAACTTTAAAATAAAATAAGAAATCCGGATCAGTTCAATAAGCGACGGAGTTCTGTGCAAACAAACATAGAAAAGTAGGTACAACCGAATTAAGAACTTCCACCTATTATTGAAGTCAGTTAAAAATACCCCAAATAGAACCAATCGAACGCAAATCATCGTAATTATGATCGTGACTTGATTTATATGGATTTTCCACTTTAAACCTCTTTTCTTTCCATTCAGGTTTAATTGCATGATCAAATTTGGCATTAAAGGAGATTCTATCGGCCATTGTCTTTGGACTAAAACAATGGAATCAATCGATGACAGTGGTTTCCCGCCGTTTCATTCCGCGCCATTTTTAATCTGTGACTTTTGACAGTTCAATTTTAGGTTCTGAATCAGTCTTTTCGCTTTTACGACTCCTTTGTTTTAAATAAACGTCTTCAAATATTTCTTTACTAGATGATGCCCAGACCTCGTCCACTTGATTTAGGTTTTTAAAAATCACATGGGAAATCATTGATATTCAAGAATAAAAAGTAGCATTATATAACTCTTTAGGTCCTCACGTCGATTCGTTGCACTGTTGCGGCGTGATTGAAGAACAACCCAATAAACAAACACGCTTTCGCATTTATATAGGTAACATTATCACAGATTAAACTTAAATAGCCATCTACCATTGACTTCCACAAAGTAGAAGAATATTAATTTAAAAATACTACTTATCCGCATTTATATATCTGTATCTATACGTATGTAAAACTGGTTTTAATACTCAGATTAAACAAATTTTGTAATTCACTCAAATAAGATTCGATGCACATAAAACTTTTACGACATAAAAATCATTTGAGCATAAAATTAGAAGCTGAAATAAAATCGCAAGTCGCTCACATCTTTTATACTCAAAGCTATTAATGAGAGGGAGATAAGTAGAGAGGGACAGAGAGGCAAGATTTATATCGATAAATTTCAAATGAAAAATATGTGATAGGTGCCCAATACGATCAACTTTCCTGCCATGTGTACAGGTAATCACTGATTGCTGCATTAGTATGGAAAGAACTTTTAGAATGAATATTTTAACTTGAGATATTTCCACTCTCTTGATTCTGATGATTTTTACCACTTCCAGTAGCGGGATTTCTAGGATCCAGATTTTTAAACTCTTGTTTAAATTAGATATAACCAATGATCGAACCCTAGAATCTAAATGATTAAATGATTAATTTATTTCACATAGGACAACTTGTCGCTCATAATAAGTCAAGACTCTACAACCGGTTCGGGAAGGTGATTCAGATACTGAGAAGAGCCGGATTACTAGCTACGGAGCTAGATTTTCCCTTACGTGTTTAGATAATTGGAAAAGTGCAGCAGGGTTGTTTACGAAACGTAAAAACTAGCAAGGATACTGAAAGAAAATTCAATCAATAAGAGCCGGCATTAACACAGAGCTGTTACTATTAAGCCTTGTGCCTACTAAGCACACTATTTTTATGATATATATACATACATTGTAACATATCTAAAAAAAAAATATTTTATACGAAATACGAAACTCAAATACAAGTAAATTTTAGGCTACATAAGTCAAAGCCAAGTGGTTTTTTGGAACTTTGTCATTTATTTTAATATAAAAAGTCGGCCTCCATACAGACTTACCCAAACATAAAAACCTTATAAAAGCTACTAAATAGTGATGTTTATTCCACGATAAAAGTCGGTTCCCTTAAAATGCCAATAAATATATCAGAGCGGCGTTTTGTTACGATTTGATCCCGTCATGGGTGTATAATGTATATTTAAGTTTATTTCACATCACTATACTATTATACCGTTCTGATTTTAACTTTTTAGATGGATTCGGTTTTTATATTATACGCTATCTGTCATTTGTAATGTTTTTCTGATTTTAAGTTGAAATAGTTTGTTGAAAGGTTTTAATTTAAGATTTAAGGTATTTTATAGTTCGCGCGCGAGTTGAATGCAGAGCTTATGTATGTGTCACCTCAGGCCCCGACTGCATTCAACTCGCGCGCGTACTATAGGTGTATGAACTTTGTTGCAGTACCTTAATAGTTCAGATTCAGTTACATATTTACTTCTTTATCTCATACAATAGCTGATGCCCGCGATTTTATCCGCGTGGATTGATGTTTTTTGGTTTCTGCGGGAATTATTTACTTTTCCGGGATAATAAGTAGCCTGTGTTTTATTCCAGACAATAATCTATCTCTGTGCCGAATTTCATCCAAATCCGTTCAGCCGTTCTGGCATGATTGAGTAACATCCATCTAAACTTTCGCATTTATAATATTACTAGATTATGCCCGCGACTTCATCTACGTGGATTAAGTTTTTTTTCTATATAAGCGGGAACTCCTTAATTTTCCGATAAAAATAGTAACCTATCCCGGGATACAAACTATCTTTGTACCAAATTTCATCAAAATCGGTTGAACAGGTGGGCCGTGAAAGCGTAGCAGACAGAGAGACGCACGTTCGCATTTATAAATATTATAGTATGGATAGTATTTGCACGGCTTTACTAAAGGGGTCGTTAAACTCATCTTTATACCTCTGGTACTAGTTCCGATGATACAATAAGGGATTATCGAAACATAATTTCACTCATATTAAGGGGCTGTACCTAATTTAGTAAAACACCATCGCATAATTCAACTCGCTTAATGAAAATCGATCGAAATCGCCGACTAGTTAATTGACTCCAATGCATAACCACGGCTTAGCTATTATACAGTTTGGAAAGCTGCTGCACTGTCATATTCTTAGATGGATATTCACTCAATACACACAAGCACACTGATCTTCTGATAATTTTCGAGTTTAAGTTTAAGGTCTCAAAGCGAAATTAACGACGTACGAGTACGACGAACCTAAAAATTAGAATTGCAATGAATAATTAAATGGAAATCTTATTACATAATTTAAAAGGCTGTTGGATTTGAGAATAAAATAATATTGTACTATGTTTGGTGATGTTACAATTTGTTAATAAATGTTTTTTTTTTCTTTCCATAAAAGCAACCAAAACACTGCACTCTTATTTGTAAGATTCTCACCGTCGCGTTGCTTGCTTACAAACTGAATGGTTGTTAAGCTATGGTACAACGAAAGATAGTTATTATTTAGACTATTTCAAACTCTATTGTGCATTAAATAAGGATTCTACGCAATTAAAGGAGCCTGTCTCTACATTGTATAATGCTGCTATATTCTAATCGATCTCATTAACCCTAGATAATATTATATTATATAGTTAACTGTTACCGATAACTTAGGTATTGGTAAGTCAATGGATAACTTGAAGTTTATTGAATAGATTCTAATTGTAAGGGCTTTGTTTTTGCAAAAAATTATTAATATAGAATCACTCAATGTCTGTTATTAACCCTTACCTTTAACCTTTGTTGTCTAGATAATAAAAGATTCATTCATTCATTCATTAAATAGTTACAGATTGTGTCCAAGACTCAAAGAATGCGAAAGGAAACTCGGTCAAAGAGTAATACTGCCCGTCCCCGGGCCACATCTCGGCCACTCCTAAGACACGTAAGGCGTTATTTATAGGCAGAGGCGATGTCCAAAAAGCTTAGTTGTGTCAAAAGTTGAGCGTTAAATCATTGGCCACTATCAGGGCAGTGCAGGCTGGACATTGGCCACTAGTGTCAAGCGCGTGTCCATTGTTACACGACATTCTGACGTCATCCCGTCATAGTGCCCTTCGGGAGATCTCTGTGATATCTGTATAGAAATAATAACGCCGGAATTACCCGCAAAAGGCTCTAATTAGGTTGACATTTTAGACTTTTAGACACTCATGGTAAAGATTCTGTGCTTACTATTCGGATTATGTTATAACACCCAAAATCAGATTTTAGGTAGGATGAATCAATCATAATATCCTAATTATGAAGTAATTAGTTTAGTTAGTTCTTCAGAAAGTATGGACGTGTCTTAAAGAACAAAATCAAACATAGAGTTCAAATTTAGTCGCTGTCACGCCTATGAAATTTTCGAATCCTAAAAAATAGAGAGCAAAGTTCGTTTTCATTCTGAAAAAATATGTAAGTACTATCTGTAGAATCAATCATTATTATTGATATATTTTATCTTATAACCCGCTGGAAACCTCAACAGTAATCGTCAAACGATACAAGCTAGTCAGCCACTGCCCACTGAGGCCAATTCTGTTCTACACCATCTCTAAACTTTATTATTATTATTTTTTTTTTTTTTTTTTCGGATTGTGTATGCTGACTGGCCCTACTGGCCGCTACAGCGTCACCGGGGGGTTGGGCGAGCGCTAGGCGTCGCCGAGAAAAGAGCCCTAGGGCTCGAAGACATCGGGGGGGGCAACGTCTTCCTAAGGGCGCCTCCTGTGAGGCTCGGACCTCGGCTTAGGATGACGTTGGGACGAATGGGAGGTCGGTTGGACTAGATTAGTCCACACGCCCCCGAGGCCGTGGGTTAAGACCACGTCCGGGTGACGTAAGATATCGGGGTCCCCGTCTTCGCCGGCGAAGACGCTGTGTTTGATTGGTGTTTGTGTGTTGCCCTATGTAGGGAGCATTGTCGGTAGTAATTTGGTCATCGGGGTCGTTAAGGACGTGTTTAGGACGTCGTTTGTCTGGTGGGTCATTTCGGTCGGGGGTATATGATGCAGTCTGAACTACAAGGGGGTTTGGATGACTGACTGCCTTCTCAAAGTAATTTTTGGAGAGCTGCTTAAAATATTGGGCTATGGTGGGGAGTTCGAGGTCTCTATGGAGGTCTACGTTACGTACGAACCACGGGGATCCCGTGGCCATACGCATGAACTTGTTTTGGAGGACTTGGAGACTGTTAAATCGAGAGTGAGGGAGGTGTGCGAATAAGACGCATGCGTAGGACATGATAGGACGGATGCACGTTAAAGCGTGACTTTGTGTCGAAGGGACATTTTGCTTTTGCTGCAAATCATAGGATATAGACGGAATAAAACATAGCTAGCCTTGTTACGGACTCGGCGTATGTGGGCGTTAAAGCTGAGTTTACTGTCAAAGGTTACACCTAAGTATTTGGCATTCTTTTGCCAGGGGATGGGGCGACCGTATAAGGTAATTTCAGGGAGGTCTAATCTCTTCCTGCGAGCGGAGGGACTGAAGAGCATAGCGGCGCTCTTTTCGGGGTTGACTTCGATTCTCCAACGGCGGAACCAGTCACCTAAACTACTGACTGCCGCTTGAAGGCGGGATCTGATAAAGAGGCGGTTTGCCGCAGAGCTATATAAGGCGGTATCATCCGCGTACTGGGCCACGCTGACATGGGGGGACGCTGGGATGTCGCTGGTAAACAGCGAGTAAAGAAGGGGAGAAAGAACTGAGCCCTGTGGGACTCCAGCACGGATCGGTCTGGGGGAAGAAAGGGTTCCGTCTATCCGATAGCGGAAGGTGCGATTTGTGAGGAATTCTCGTAACAGACGTACGAGTCTTGACGGTACGCCGAGATGGTGAAGCTTGTAAATCAGGCCGGCATGCCAAACCCTATCGAACGCTTTCGCTACGTCAAAGAAGAGGACTCCGGTTGGGATGCCTCTAGAAAGGCGGTTGAAACCTGTGTAGATGTGTTCCGTGAGGCGGTGCGCTTGATGAACGCATGAGTGTCTGGCCCGAAAGCCGAATTGATCGTCGTTGAGGAGCTTCTTCTCTTCGACGACGGCTTAAGCCGGTTGAGGATAATTCTCTCATACACCTTTGCAAGCGTGTTGAGTAGACTTATAGGACGGTAGCTAGTTGGTAGGTTTCGGGGTTTTCCCGGTTTGGGGATGCCTATCACTGTTGCTTCCTTCCACCTATCGGGGAAGGAGCACCCGGCCATTAGGGTATTAAATATAACTACAAGGAGCTTTATTATCTGATCGGGGAGCAATTTTAATGTTTTGTTATTAATTGAATCGGGACCTGGAGCTTTCTTAGCGTGTAACTCTTTGATAATTCCTCGGACTTCGCCGCAATTTGTGGGAGGGAGAGGTTCCTCTTCAGAAGAGGGGGGGGGGAGGAGAAGAGGGAAGCTAGTTCGTTATCGACTAACTCTACGTGTGACCTATCGAGGGACGTTGTGCTAGGAGAGCATTGGGCTTCTAAGCTATCGGCTAACAATTCGGCCTTATCGACATCTTCAAAGGCGGGCGGTTGGTTGGGACGTATAAGCGGAGGGGTAGCCGAGACAGGGTCGGCTTTGAGAGCCCTAGCCAGGCTGTAGTACGCTACGTGCGATGGCGAGAGCTCGCTCAGCCTCCTGTCCCATTGTTCGTCGCGGAGTTCGGCAAGGCGAGCCTTTACCTCCCTCTGGGCTTTCCAGAGTTCTCTCCGGTTGTCGTCGGTCGGACATGCGTCATGGGCTCTACGTTTGGCGTTTTTGTTGGTGATTAATTCTCTAGCGCCGTCCAGTAGAAGCTGGCGGATAAAACCGTTAGGCATTTCCCGGGAGCAGACACTGAGAGCATCGCGGATGTGATTTGTTAGGTGCAGTGAGGCTGCATGCGCTTCGTCTAAGCTTTCTATGTTGTCAGGAATTTGAGAGAGGTGCACTGAGTCTATGGACTTAAGATGCTCGGAGAGTTTCTTGAAGTCAATGACTGTTTTGGTCGGGGGGGCTGCGTTGGGCGGGGGTCCTAGCCGGAGTAAGACGGGGCGATGGTCTGAACATAGTTCGGATAGCACTTCCAAAGGACTCACCTGTAAGGCGATGTTCTTTAGCAGTGCTATGTCTAGTATGTCCGGTCGGTCAGTAGTCCGTTCCGTATTAGGATAACGAGTCGGTGTGTCAGGGGCCAAAAGTGCAAAATTAAGGTCCTGTCTGTTTGTCAGTCTTTCGAGTGTAACTCCTCGTTGGTTTGTAGTGTTACAATTCCAGCGGCGGTGTTTAGCGTTGAAATCTCCTGCCAGAATGACGGAGTCTCCGAGGGAGAGGAGTGCGCTGATGTCACTCTCTAGAAACTGTTTAGTTGGAGAGAGATAGACTGATGCTAGTATGACCGTCGGATGGCCGGACATACTAACCTGACAAATAGATGCTTCCATATTGGTAAGGGGAGGAGTATCGAGAGGAGTGCAGTGAAGAGCCCTTCTGTAGTAAATCGCGGTGCCGCCGAGGGCGGTTGCTCTGTCGTTTCTAATTAAATTATAATTGGCAATTCGCGGATTGCTTCTACTAGGTTTTAAGAAGGTCTCTTGCACTAGGAGAATATCGGTTTGATGTGCACAAACAAAATCGCGGACTTCGTCTATTTGGTCGATAAGGCCGGCCGCGTTATAAAAGGCGACTACAAGGGAATGTGGTTTGATTCTACTATTCGTTGTGTTGGCCATTGAGAGAGTCAAATAATTCTTTTACCGGAATGAAAAAGTCCATGTGTTTTTGGAGGACTGAAATAGTATCTGGGTTTGTCCTAATATCCGAGATGAATCTGTTTAACTTGATTAAGTCTATCGTCAGGAGGAGTTTGCTAATAGCGTCGACGTTACTACTTGCATTTGCATATGCGGAGGCATCACAAGACTGATCGATGTTGGCCTGACTGGCCGAATTGGGCGTTTTTGGTGGGGCCTGTGTCGGGGTTGACGAAGCGGTCTTAGCCGCGGGAGCAGGGCGATTTGTCCTGGGAAGAGGTTTGTCCCAGGCGTTGGTGGCCGGGGCCGGAGCCGGGACGAAGGTTGGGGTCGGTTTGGGGGGGGCGGCAGAGTTGCGGCCGGCCGGTTTGACCCTTCGCTTAGGCTCTTTGGGGGCCCTTGGACATCCGCGATAATTCGCGGGGTGCCCTTGAGAACCGCAAAGAACACAGCTCGGGGGCTCCTCGGTCGGTTGCGTCCTAGCGCAATCTGCCGTGCCGTGGTCTCCTAGGCACTTGACGCACCTAGGACGGGCGAAGCAATTCCTAGCGGAGTGGCCGTATAACTGACAGCGATGACACTGTCCTAATCTACCGCGCTGACGGGGGGATTCTATTTTAAGGCCAGAAAGACGGCAAATAGATTTTAAATTATAGATTTTCTTACCCTCTGGGGTAAGGTCTAAAATAACCAGGATCATCTCATAAGGAGATTTCGTTTGCGCGTGGTACATGCGATGTACCTCCCTGACTGGGTAACCTTGGGATAGGAGATCCTCTTTGATCACGTCGGTGTTTAATTCCTTTGGAATATTTCGAATAACTATGCGGAGGACGCGTTCCTCGGGCAGGGCATACGTGTGAAATCCTACGTTTTCCTGTCGGAGTATTGATGTGAGACCACGGTGGTCTTGGGAGGTAGGACATTGGACTCGAATGCCTATGGCGGTGGAACGGGCTTCAGAGAAGGTTATGCCTTTCTCTGCTAGAATGGGGAGGATTCGCTGCCAGCTCAGCTTCTCTCTGATGTAGAGAGGAGGGACTTTTTCCCTTACTGGTTTCTCCATCGGGGAGTCTTCTGATTCCTCTCCGGTGGAGGATTGGGTGGCGGATGGGCTATGGGGTCTGGGTGTGTCTGTTGACCGGGTGGATGGAGTAGGGGTGGCAACCTTCTTAGGAGGGTTTGCGGTGGAGTTTGATGCCTTTAGCTTACGCTTTTGGCTCTTGGATTGGACGGGTGTGAAGTCGTCTGATTCAGAGGATGCGGGAGAGGTCTCGTTTTGAGGTTCCTCGGATATCACAGCAAGGGCGGATCGGGCTACAGGACCTGGGATGGTTTTGAGCGGGATTGAACTCGTAGGGGCGGCTGGGGAACCAGCGGGGGACAAGGAGAGAAGCTCCTTGGTTTTGCGCGGCGCAGGGGTGCTCTCGATGGGGGTTGAAACTGGATGCCTGAAGGGCGGTTCAGTTGGCGGCATGACAGGAGGGATTGTCGAAATAGATGGGCCATAAAAATAGCTTAGATAATTAGGACTGCGGTTCTGCAGGTCCTCTAACAGTGCCTGAATATTAACTTGCGTCGCCGGGGCCCTAGTGGCCCCGAGAGCGGGTCGGTTGGTTGGTCGGGGGTCCATAGTGGACCCGGGAGCTAAAGATGTCCCCCCTGCCGGGGCAGGGAGGTGGGTACCTAGGTGAAAACCCTAGCTGAGTCCCCGTCCTTTGGAGACGGGGGTGTGGACCTATGCTGCACTTAGAGTAGTGTACTCACGGAATCCTAGACCCTGGAACTACACTGCACTACACACAACGCTGGAACAACGTCCATCCACAACACTGGCACAATCACTAATGGCGTCGGGCGGCACAACACTTGCGCGAGAAGGGAGTCGGAGTACTCTAGACCGCACATGGGAGACGTCCGCTCGGGGCGAACGCTATGCACGGAATGACTCAACTTTATTAAAATGACAGCTCTATTTTATATTATTGCTATCCTTTTCATAATACTCCTGTGGAAAGGGGCAGCACTAGATTTATTGGATACAGAGATGTCATTTTAGTCTTTAGTTTATTCAGTCTCTTGAGTGGTTGCTACTTTTCGCCGCCTTTCTCGATTTTCGGGACGGTTTTTTTAAGAATTCGCTAGCCTATTTCCCTAAACAATGGACACGCGTCCAAGTTAAGTGATCCGGCACAAAATGATATATGAAGACATTTTCACACATTACAATATGAATTTTTCGTGTAAGGGAAATAAAAAAAGCATTATCCTAGCGACCAAAGTTACTCACTTATATACCCACCCACGCTCACACCATGTGAATCCACTATGCCGGAGTTACGCATACACCAGCATGAGGTCCTTAAAGCTCTTCGAAACCTCGATGTGAGTAAGGCCAGTGGTCCTGACGGTATACCTGCAGTCGTTCTACGGAATTGTGCTCCTGAGTTGTCTCCTGTGCTAACACGCTTGTTCCGCCTCTCTCTTGAAACTTCTCAAGTCCCCAAGTCGTGGAAAGTTGCAAATGTGCAGCCAGTACCGCAAAAGGGGAGTCGTGCTGACCCGGCCAATTACAGACCTATTGCCATCACATCTATCCTCTGTAAGAGTCTGGAACGTGTGCTTAACAAGAAGCTCCTAGCATACCTAGAAGAAAACGATCTTCTGTCAGACCGTCAGTACGGCTTTCGGAAAAATCGGTCTACTGGGGATCTTCTAGTATATGCCACACATACATGGGGCGAAGCCATCGAGAAGCACGGCGAGGCACTTGCTGTCTCTCTTGATATATCGAAGGCTTTTGACCGGGTCTGGCACGGCAGTCTACTCAGCAAGCTTCCCGCGTACGGGATTCCCGCTGGTTTCTGCAACTGGATATCTGATTTCCTGAGTGACAGGTCATTCCGGGTGGTCGTCGACGGCTGTTCCTCTGACCTAATGGCTGTCAATGCCGGTGTTCCTCAGGGGTCTGTTCTCTCCGCAACACTTTTCCTGCTGCACATCAACGATCTCCTAAAACCCGGTATCTTTGGGTACGCTGATGACAGCACTGTTACGGAGAGATACATGTCCGGTTCTCGAGCCAGTGCTTCTGAGATACTTGAGCAAAGAGAGGCCTTGGTGGATCGCGCTAACTCGACTCTTAAGGAGGTGTCCGATTGGGGTGACGCCAACCTAGTCAAGTTTAACGCCACCAAAACACAAGCGTGTGTATTTACCGCAAAGAGGAGCCCCTTCACCTTGGCTCCAACTTTCCATGGTATATCTGTACCGATTAGTGATCACATTGAGCTCTTGGGTATTGACATCTCTCCCAACCTCAATTTCGGGAAATGTATCGAGTCAAAGGCCAAATCAGCTGCCAAAAAACTTGGTATCCTGAACAAGGTAAAGCGGTACTTCACGCCAGAACAGCGCCTCACTCTTTATCAGGCACAAGTTCGTTCTGGTATGGAGTATTGCTGCCACCTTTGGGATGGATCCGCCAAGTACCAACTCGATGCATTAGACTCGATAGATCGCCGTGCTCGAAGAATTATTGGCGATCAATCACTTACGCAGGCGAAATTGCTCAGTCTACAACACCGACGCAATGTCGCCTGCTTATCGGTTTTTTATAGGATATACCATGGGGAGTGTGCTTTGGAACTTCACAACCTTGTTCCTCCTTCTCCGTTCCACCACAGGACAGCGAGAAACCGTGAGCGTTGGCACCCTTATGTGGTTGACGTTCAATTTGCTCGCACGAAGCGTTTTTGCTCGACGTTTCTGATACGAACCGCTAGGGTGTGGAACACCCTCCCGGCGCACGTGTTTCCTGCCACTTATAACTTAAGTACCTTCAAGGCAAGAGTGAATAGGCATCTTCTAGGCAAGCGCGTTCCAACCTAGACCTCATCATTGCTTTGCACTAAGCATGATTGTCGTCAAGCGCAAGCTTATTACGCAATAAAAAAAAAAAAAAACTTACTAAGTTAGTTACATAAGCTGTATATTATATATTCATAGCTCTATCATTTGTGTAAGGTAGGTACAAAACTTGGGTGCTTATAAATAAATAAAGGAATTAAATAAATTATTACTATTTGCCTTTGAAAACCATTTCTTCTATGGATTTTCTATTTAGGAGAGCACGTAAGGTCACCTGATCTCTCTCCGGTTATCAGGCTGTGAGAGTAAAGGAACAGACAACAACCAAACATACAGACAGGAAACAATATATTATTCCGCGCAGATGGCTAATCTCTCTTTAGATAGGCCGCCGTTTGTCTACTATCGTGTAAGTACTATTTAGACTAGATAACTAACCCATTGTCCTAGGTAAATCACAATCAAACAGTAGTTTGATACCGTCGCGTCGCGTTGCATCGCGTCGCGTTGCTGTGTTTGTCAGTCACCTAGGACAACGGGTAAAATCTATATACTAATATTAATAAATGCGAAAGTTTGGATGGATGGATGGATGTTTGTTACCTACTCAATGACGCCAGAACGGCTAAACGAACTGGATGAAATTTGGCACTGAGATAGATTAGGTATAGTCTGGAATAACACATATTATAGGCTACTTTTTATCCCGGAAAATTAAAGAGCTCCCGCGAGAACCAAAAATAACCTCCCACGCGGACGAAGTCGCGGGCATCAGCTAGTAAACAATACTATACCAATAAGTTACAAAAATGTACCCAATCCAAGACAAAAGTTACATCAATTCGTCCGGCATTACAGCAATATTATCGTCCTGTCCAGGCGCCATCTTTGTATACGGCGCGATAAAAACGTATAATAAAAACGTAACGATGTCCGTTACGATGCATTCACTTTTCTAAGTGCTTCATTCACATACTAGAAATCCCCCTATTTCTTTATTGGATGTGACGTTGTCAGATTTAAATGGAAGTTTTACGACCTAGTGTCTACATTGAGAGATAGGCGCCAAAAAAAATTAAGTACAAACAAATTCAAGTAATCCTGAAAGCTTGGTTCCGTACCTACGTGAGTGGTGCGACTTGACCGCCACTTAATAATTCAACACATCTCAGTAGTTACCTATAAAGTAAAAGCACCATCAACCATTAATACAGATTACAACAATTTATGGTTTTCATGATGCGACACTTTTTGGCAACAATTTTGGCCAACAGTGGAAGAGTGTTAGTCAATCAGATTCAGAGGTGATTGCGATTGTTACACTGTAGCATTAAACTTTACGTGATAGGACCCCCCCCCCCCCCAACACATTTTGAAAACAGCAAATGCATGATAAATGTGTATCGCAACTAAGTGTATTCATGTGCTCCTCTTAAACTAAGAATTTTCCAGAAACAAATCCAAGAAAATACCACTTGCAAGCAGGCCCGATTGGAGTCAAGTGCTTGCCTAAATAATATTAAGTCTATTGAGTTTGATTTGTACTTTTTTATTATTATTTCTAGTATAATTAATATAAAAAATTCTTTTTAAACAACCGACTTCAAACTCCCGCGCCAACTTTACAACAACAAGCACACGCCATACAAAGTACTTATTTTATTGTTGATATTTTAAAAACCGCTCTACCGATTTCGATAAAATTTATATGGGACCACATGGGAAGTATGCCCTTTCAAATAAAAAAAGAATCATCCAAATCGGTCCACCCAAACAAAAGTTCTGAGGTAACAAACATTAAAAAAAAAAAAAATACAGTCGAATTGAGAACCTCCTCCTTTTTTTGAAGGCTGTTGAAAAGATCAGTTTACTAGAAATTGTGATAGTTTAGTACAGACAGCAAAATAATTACAATACATTACTATAAAATATAGGTTAGGTATTGTTATCTCTATGAAGATGGGTCTATTATTTGATCACAAATATTGAAAGTGACTGTACTTAATGTTGGAGCACTGTCCAGTAACTGTTTCTTCAGCATGTCTTTTATATGCGCGTAAAAATTCATGTCTCGCTTCTCTTTTACACTTTCGCAGAAATTAGGAAGATTGCTCGCTCGATGACGCTCAAAATAGAATAAATTTTCCTTCTTCTGTAAGAATAATATTCTTTTATTATGTTCTTTCCATTTTTCTCTACTATATCCTCAGCTTATATCATTATTATAATTAATACTCAATTTATTAATTACATGTAGGACATACAGGTGTCTGTTCGGTGTCATGTTACGTCATGTTTTGACTCTACCATCGGTTCGGAAAACAGATTCTATTGAGAAGAGCCGGCAAGAAACTCAGCAATTGCTTTTTTTTAAAAACAAGACATTACAATAAGTAGGTATACATAATATACATTAGTGTAAGTTATTTTACTAAGGGGGTTGTGGACCCAAAGTTGATTGCTTCCATACAACTTCATGTCAGTAAGAAATTCGTCAAATCGTCATCGTTTGATTATTTTCTTTAAAACCGCGAGAACATAGAATGGGGCTTTCGAGGGCTTTATATTTTTTAATTTATATTGTCATGTTCTTTAGTTTATGCGCATTTGACTACAAGGATTATGGATATTTTAGTTCCTTACCTTAAAGTCGTTCAATAGTAATGACCTACTGTTAGTTATCAAAAAAATATATAAAAATCAATGCAAGACTACAATTCGGCACGTCTGTTATTTAAAAAATATTATCTGTAAGTAAAATTGCTTTAATGGAATTCGCTTCTCGTTTTTTGATACTATTAACCTTTTTTGTGGGAATAAAATGGTAATGCATTACATAAAACGGTCAAGCCGTGTGTTTTGAATGTACAAATTAAAAAAGAATGAGCTCAAAATGAGCTCATCTCAAATCTCAAAATGAGATTCCTTTAGAAAGGAGTATTTTTTATTTTTCATTTTTTAAATAGATTATTCCCGCGCCTTTGTCCGCATCTTATGTATTTTTTTTAAATACAGGGAATGTTTTTGAAGTTGCGGGATACAAGGCCTAGTATGAGCGTGAGTTCAATGACCTCGAAGACGTCCGTCACTGTCTTGGCTAAGAATAAAATGTCTAAAAGATTACCTTTTTTTTAATCAACTATCATGTCAGCGTTCCGGTACGATTAATTACGGATAAGTACGGGTAACTGTCCACCGATATATCGATGACTGTTCTTCACTACCTACTATAAGAAATATGGGCTAGATCTGCCATACAGCAAGCAGGTAAGTCTGCTGCTGCTCCAGCAGCCCTATTCCCTAATGCAGTGGACATCAAACAATGAAAGCCACTGACATATTATATTTGTATCCATTGAAGGTATGCGGTGAAAAGGTTATTTTTATTTCATAGCAAACCTTCAAAGGATAAAATATGTATAATATAAGTCAGTGGCTTTTATTTTTTTATAGCCACTAAGTTAGTAAAGATAATGGAGCTATATTCCCAAATACTTATCTGACCCGGTGGCCAAAATTGGAACTAATTTTATTCCTGTTTAGTTTTTGTTTATTTTTCATAATATACTACTAGCGACGCGGGTCAGATAGGTAAGTGTACCTATGGCAGCTATAATATCAAGTCCATACTCCTGACCAGTGAAATGAAATCTGTGAAGTTTGACGTCAAAAGTTACAGTTACGATCCTACGGTTCAATAGCTATTAAGGGTCAAAATAACTTGTCGAGGAATTTAATAAAATATGATCTCGCGTCGTTAAATTTTAACAGTCTCAGTAAGGTAAATGGTAAATGTTGAACTATAAATCTTTATGTAAATTGGATTACATATTGATGTTATAGTGCTTAGATCCTGTTGTTGTCGATGTAAGACCTCATTTAATGAGTTACTTACAATGTAATTTGATTTCATCAAAAGTTACATAGATCCAGTCCCACAAACTTATGTGACCCGGTGGCCAAAATGATACGATTAAACATGTTAAACAAGTGTGGGTTAGGTATCTAATAATTGTCCATCGATATACCAATGACTGTTCTCTACTATAAGTCCTACAAACTTCAACTTGCTTGTAGGCAAAATTGGAACTCCTAATTTTTATGCCTGTTTCGTTTGTTTTTATTTTCTTTTTCATATAAACTAGCGACACGATCAGTCCAGTGGCGTGCACAGGGTTTGAAGCTTGGGTAGGTATTAGTTGGTCTGAACACCTCTCTACTAGATGTTTTGATGATAAATGAATATTAACGTATTTGTATTTGGGTAAGCAGTGCTTTTATGCTTATATGAACCGCACGCCACTGACTGTCACCGGGTCCGATAAGTTTTTTGGACTGATAGTACGTCCCATTGGGTATTTATATTATAATGTTTAGGTATATTACTTGCTTTGTCTACCGGATGAGATGGCTTACAAAAAAAGGTAGCAGCGACACCTATACCTACTTCCAAATTAATACAAGCGGGGTCGAATCTAGAGCCTTTTACTTATAAAGCCACAGCATCTCTGCGTCAGAGGTCGTCAAACTGAGATTGTTAAAAATTTTACGACCCGCGATCAAATCATGGAGATTGTTTTTTTTTTTGTTTTTTTTTTATGTAGTGACAGTTTACGGCCTGCTGATCAGCAGTAAAAACCGCGGGCGCTGTAAATTGCAATTTAGGAATAATTTATTGACAGTGCGCAATTGACAGTAACACGCAAAGATAAAGAAAAAAGTACTTGCTACCATAAACCTGATTACAGACCTACTATGGCGTAAAGTGTTCAGTTTATGGCTGGTATCACCAGGGATGACAATTTTTAAGATACCAATACTGTAATGATAATATACGAGTCCATTGACATTGTTTTAAAATCTTGTAAAGCCGTGTCTACACTGAGCGTACCTACGGATGACACCTGGGGCCATATAAGAAATAGTTCTGCAATATTACTAAAAATGACAGTTTGATGTCACGTATCTTGACGTTCGTAAAAAAAGGATTATAATTCTAAAACACGAAAATCAACAATTAATGAAACCACATGGCTTTAAGCCTTGACGGGATGGCCCCTGAAATGAGTTGATCTTTAGTCCTTAAAATGTAGCTTGATTATAATAAGGTACCACTGTCAAATTAAACATTTTGACTTAACTTGGATATAACAAAATTTTGGAGTTATTATTTTAAACACATCTTAAATCCCTTTGTTATTTCCTACCGATATCTCCAACACTAGAGTTACTTGCAATCAAAATTTTTATGCTGTCATCATTGATTTTAAAGCAGTATTATTTTAATATTGTTGTTCTTCTTGTTTCAAAACGTTAATCCTTATTTTAGGGATATCAAGGTACAGCATATTACAAAACTGTTATTATAAAATAATTTTCCTTCAAGCAATGTACTTCAAGTACCTAACACCCAAGTAAGAACAGAAAAAAGTTCATAATATTATGTGTGTCAATTTTTAAAATATACAGCACAAAAAGACAATTACTTAATTACAATTTAAATAATAAAGGGCGTTTCGTATTCGTAAGTTAACTCCAAGAGCAATTATAAAATCATAATAGCACTTTACAAGTACTAATTAGTAAGTTTTTTATTATTTTTAGCGGCGTTCCTTTTAATGCACTTACTGGTAAGACTCATGGCCAAGTGTAGGTAAACATGTCATTTGTCTGTCAGAGATAAATTAGCAATCAAGCAATAATTATTATTATAATTAATATTAAATACTCGAAAACTCATTTATAGTACCAGCCTTTCCTTTGCACCTTATTTATTACTAAGCATAATATAATTATGAATAAACAAACATGCAAGTTATTTATTGCCTAGTTGGTGGATATTTATTTTGACGATTGAAATGTTTTACGTGCATAATAATTAATAATTACCTCAACGGTTTAGATGACGAAGTGAAATTCGAAGGTCGTAGGTACAAATCGTCATTTTCAAGGCTATCTTTTTATTGGCTATTTCAGTAGGTAATCAAAAAGGAAGTATTTGCGGCCATCATACAGTTTCATCATAATTTATTATTCTTTACGTAAGTCAAGATAATAATATACCAACGATCGATAAAAAAACAACAATTAAGCACTTTATCTAAATCATTTTCCTTTCCATGCAATTAAAAAGAAAAGTTTCTCTCATTACCATACAAAGGAATCGACATTATATTTCACACATATCCACAAAAGCGTATCATTCAATACTCAATAATTCATGTCTACAATAGAACGTTCATCATGTGGTTTTATTAGCAGAATTATGTTAGTAAAACATCTGGTCATTTTATTGTAAGGAACAAGCTGCTAATAAAATCTTTTAAAATACTCGTACTATAATTTTATCTATACTTACTTATATTAAAACTGTAACAGATCCAATTCTGTACATTGAAGATATTTTGAAATTTTTTTTTGGAGGGCACTCATTATTCAATACTGAAGCCAAATCTGTAATTTTTTTCATTTTTGTCTGTCTGTCTGTCTGTCTGTATCTTGGCCGCGCATCACGCCGAAACTACTGAATGAATTCAAACGAAACTTGGCACGATTTGAGCCCGTACTACGAGGTAGGACATAGGATACTTTTTATCCCGAAATTCTACCCCCGAAGGGGTGAAATAGGGGTTGAAAGTTTGTATGAAAGTCCATAATTTCTCAAATTATAGCCATGAAACTTGATATATGAGCTGCGGGTTGAAAATGAAAACATATGTGTTTCACAGTTTTTCAAAATTCAGACCCCGAAGGGGTGAATTAATAGGGGTTGAGAGTTTGTATGAAAATCCATAATTTCTCAAGCTATAGCATTTGGCTTTCGTTAAAATATGAAGAAGTACGTGGTTCACCATTATAGGGAGATTATACCGTGGGATAGTAATATAGGCTACTTTTTATCCCGGAAAATAAAAGAGTGCCTGTGGGAATTGAAAAAAACTTATGCCACGCGAATGAGTGATGCTCAATCACACCAGAACGGTTGAACGGATTTTGATAAACTTTGGAAACAAGATAGATTACAGTCTGGAATAACACAAAGTCTACTTTTTATCTCGGAAAATGAAAGAGTTCCTGCGTGAACCAAAAAACCTCAATTCGCGTGGACAAGTCGCGGGCATCAACTGGTAATCTCAAAAGTTTTACAAACCTACCTTAGGGATTGAATTTTCAAACATCTTTTCTTATCAGATGTCAATGTCATTATAGCTATCTGAATGCCTTTAAACTCGATCCGTCAGGTGGTTTGTGCTGTGCTTTGATTAGTCAGCCAGTGAATTTTTGACCGACTTCCAAAAAAGGGTTTTTTTTAAAATGTAAGTATGTCGGTGCATATCTCCGTGGTTTCTGGACCGATTTGAATTTTTTTTCTATCAGTCGTTAGAGGAAGCTCTCGAGGTGGTCCCATAAAAAATTCTGACTTCAAACCCTGACACTAAAAAGTTAAAAATAAAAATTATTTCCAAAAAACCGACTTCCAACGCCACGGGTATAACAAGGTTAAGCAAAGTTGACGCATCAGACTCGCCCGACTTCAAAAATTTGGGTAGAAATCAAAATTATTTTGTACTTTACAGTGGCGTTGGAAGTCGGTTTTTTTGGATAGAATTTTTAAAGCAGATAAGATAAATGAAATACTAACAACTTAATGATAGATAGGGCAATAAAAGACCTCTCCACATTAAGATATACGAAACAATACTCCATACAAGCGATTGTTTCAAATTTCCACTGACGTACGGGAACGTCCGGGCACATCGAAAGTCGTAATTAAGATGACGATAAATAACCGGGAGGCGGAGCGAGCCAAGGCTTAGGGCAGACGTGCGAATGGAAAGTACACTACACGCTAGCCCAACGCGCTTGGCTAAAGGCCTAAAGCACTCAAGTAACGTGTATTTGGCGAATTTTAATCGCGTGCGGGCAACACTGGCTGACTTGCTTAAATTTAATGGGTTTCCAGTCATAAAAGAAGAGATCACTCAACAGCCAAAACCCTTGGATCTAGAAAGTTAGCGTTTTTTTTACAGAATAAGCGCTTAAAAAGAAACAATTTTAGATTGGTCAATTTCATTCGGATAAGACACACTGGACTGCTAGACCAATGTTTAGTGGGATAAGAGTTTATCTCAGAAACTAAATGTACTTTTAAGTAAGCTTTATAACTTACTCGATGATGCCCGCGACTTCATCCGCATGGATTGATGTTTTTTGTTCCCGCGGGAACTCTTCAATTATTCGGGATAAAAAGTAGCCTAGGTCCTTCACGGGATACAACCTATACCTGTACCAAATTTAATCAAAATCGATTGAACAGATGGACCGTGAAAGTGTAGCAGACAGACAGACACTTTCGCATTAATAATATTCGTATGGATTATTTACGATTTTTTAACCTACTTAGGTGTAACTAAACCAATTATTTTTGCAAATTTTTCTCACTATTTTTGTAACGACTACTATTAATCGAGTTTGTGTGCACCACTCCTAACGGTAAATCATGTTGCGCTCGCGAGTGACATGACGTCGGGAACTGTTAATTGCTATAAATAGGAATTTTCGTGAAACGGAACGATTTATGCGCCTTCTGTCTAGCTATGTACTGCGCAACTGTATAACTGGTAAGAAACTCCCTTGTATATCTAAAGTTCTATTTACCTTTCATATAATGTCTGAGTGAAACCTTTAGTGTGTTTATCCATATCCATACTAAATCTTATATTATGCACAAGTGTGTCTGTCTGTCTGTGTGCTAGGCTTTCGCGGCCCATCTTTACAACCGATTTAAATGAAGTTTATGTCTGTCCTTCCATACATTTTCTCGGAAATTTAAGGAGTTCCCGGAGAATAAAAAAGCCTAATCCACGCGGACGAAGTCGCGGGCGTAATCTATTAGCTTATAAAGAAGCAAAAATAAATGATACGGGAGAGCAACGGTTATTATAATTATTCTATTGTTTTTTAATTCGAAAAAAATTACATTTTAATCATACAATTATAAGGTTAAAATTAAATATTTTTAATATAGATTTTGATACTTACAATAATTAATTATTCCATTTTATTCAAAACTAGCTAATGCCCGCGACTTCGTCTGCGTGGTTTGACGTTTTTTGGTTCCCGCGGGAACTCTTTAATTTTCCGGGATAAAAAGTAGCCTATGTGCTATTCCAGACTATAATCTATCTCTGTGCCAAATTTCAGCCAGATCCGTTCAGCCGTTGGTGCGTGATTTAGTAACAAACGTCCATCCATCCAAACTTTCGCATTTATACTGGATGATTCCCGCGACTTCGTCCCGCATTCCCGCGGGAACTCTTGAATTTTCCGGGATAAAAGTAGCATATGTCCTTCCCCGGGATACAACCTACCCCTGTACCAAATTTCATTAAAATCGGTTGAACAGATAAATCTTTTGATTCCCGCGGGGACTCCTTATTTTTCCGGGATAAAAAGAAGCCTATGTCCTTCCCCGGGATATAACCTACCTCTATACCAAAATTCAGCAAAATCGGCTGAAAAGATAGGCCGGGAAAGCGTAGCAGATAGACAGGCAGACAAAAAGACAGACACACTTTCGCATTTATAATATTTGTATGGATTTTAGATACCAGCGACGCTGTCACCGGGTCAGTTAAGTTTGTCGGACTATATCTACTATCATAAAATAACAAAAAACTACTAACAACCGCCCATCAAGCATGCATATAAATAATGGTAACGCCTTTGGATCCAATAAATCTCTTCCAAGTTCCAACCATTAGAAAATAGTAAATAACTGTAACACATGAAAAAAACTAATTATTCATACGTGACCCTAAGAGCATTCCCAACCTTATATCAAACAACATTCAGTTCAAAATCGCAAAATCCCAACCCTTTAAGTAACGTATAGAGCCTTTAGAAACAAGTCCTTATTCCTTATTTGATCGCTTGCATTTGAATTCACTAACAAAACTAAACTCTAACATAAGCCATTAAAGTTCTTAATCGAATGTAATAAAGCTACAGTAATAAATGAGTATAAGGTCCTATAAAACTTACTTGGTATCGATATTCCATACAATCAGGTAAGAGACTGAATTGAACTGATATTTAAATTTGAATCTTAAGTGTGATGTGTAGAGTATGATTTAGATTTGGAAGGAAAAGTGGTCATTTGTAGAATCAATCACAAATCAATACTGGCACGGTGGAATGGTGCATCCCAGTGCGATGGGTTTAATTGTGGGGTTGGGGTTATCATTTGTTAGGTTGATCGTGCGCGGGCGCAAAGATGGTTATCTCGGATCTGGTAGATATTTAATTGAGGCGAACTTGAGATTTACAAATTAGTTTTGGTATAAATAATTATTTTATTTAAATTTAAATATCGCAGGACCTTTGTCATGATCATGTAGCAAATTGTTGGAAGCGATGATAGCGTAGTCGGGACTCGATCCCCAGGCCTCAAACTTTTCGGAAATAAGGCGAAAAATAATTAAGTATAGTGTCGATATTTTTGACCTCTTCAAATTGTTCTCAAAGTGTGTAAAGTCTGCAAGTCTGCACTTGGCCAGCGTGGTGGACTATGGCTGGCGCTCGTGTTTAGTAGTGAGTGGCAATAGGTAGAAGTATGATTAGGAAGCATAAGGTAGGTATTACAACTTATTTTTAATCGACTTCCAAGAAGTAGGTCCATAATTCAAAATGGGAGCGGTTGATTTTCATATAGCCTAGCCCTAGAGCGCTAAATGTTAGTTATTTTGTGGGTTTGACACACATCCGTAGGTTAGCAACGTAGCACGTTTTTGGTGGAAATGCACCCTTACTGATGAGATGAGTGATGTAGGTATATTTTTATTTTCCTTGGTAACCTAAAAATAAAACCGGCCAAGTGCGAGTCGGACTCGCGCACCGAGGGTTCCGTACTCAAGAAGTAGGTATAATTACCTTTGTTAATGAACCGCAAAACTAACTTTGTTTGTAGAGGTTTACTGTTAATATCAAAAAATTACGTTTGTTGTATGGGAGCCCCCCTTTAATATTTACTTTATTGATATTTAATTATTTATTTTGAAAGGTAATATACAAGTTAATATTCTGTGAAAATTTGAACCGTCTACCTGTTACCGTTTTTAATATTGAGCAAAAAACGAAAAAGACACGTTTATTGTATGGGGACCCCCCTTAATATATATATTTTTTTAATTTTTAGTATTTGTTGTTATAGCGGCAACGGAAATACATCATTTGTGAAAATTTCAGCTTTCTAGCTATCACGGTCTATGAGATACAGCCTGGAGACAGACAGACAGACAGACAGACAGACAGCGGAGTCTTAGTAATAGGGTCCCGTTTTTACCCTTTGGGTACGGAACCCTAAAAATCATTCCAGTGGGCCTACTACCTTCGCTTAAAGCTATGTTATTTTGATATTGACGTTTTGTATAACGTACCTGTACGCCCCTAAAATAAGATCATACTTAATATTATAAATGCGAAAGTCAGTTTGTTTGTTAGTTTGTTGGTTTGTTGGTTTGTCCTTCAATCACGCTGCAACAGAGCAACGGATCGACGTGATTTTTGGCATGGGTATATTTGAGGACCCGGAAAGTGACATAGGCTACTTCTTATCCCGGAAAATTGAGGAGTTCCCGCGGGAATCAAAAAACTTATTCCACGCGTACGAAGTCGCGGGCATCAGCTAGTTAACTATAATTCTGAAACAAGAGCGTCCATAAGATTACAATAGTATTGCTTTATGCGATGGTAGTAGGCCCCCAGGTTAGGTTAAGTAACCAGGTTACTTAGTTACAGTAAGTTTACGTAGTAATAAATGATAATACCATTTTATTTTAGTGTAATAGACAGAAGAACAGATTACATTTTCACAGATTTTAAACAGCTAACGCTATCTAGTGTTATTTATACGCACTTTTATATTTTTAAAAAAACTGGGAAAATCGAAGCTAAAAGAACTGTTATAAGTAAAAAGAGTGATGGATTTTTAACTGTGCGTGATGTAATAAAGCTATACGTAAGTAAATCATCATCATCACATCAACGTAACGAGTCTCTTCTCCGATAAGAAAAGATTGGTAATAGTCACCACTCTGGCCAATTGCGAATACAAACTGGCAGACTTCATACACTTTTGAGACCATTATAAAGGACTCTCGGGAGTGCAGGGAAGTGATATTTCATTTCATAATTAATTTCGAATTTAGAGGTGCGTAATGCGTACCTAAATAAGTATTTTGCGTGCCTAAGTTTATATGAAACGAAAAATGTGTAGGTATTCCTGATAAAGCACCTGCAGGCTGTAAGAGACGTTACAACCCAATTAGATAACACAAAAGAAAACCGAAAAAGGGCAAACAATACTTACAATGAATTAGAATTAAGGCACAGCGTCAGAAGGATACCCTTTGAGATGAAAATATAAAATGTGACAAACGCAAAAACAGAGCCCCAACAAAGCGCATATATTAGGGGCATTATCGTCTTGCCCAACAAAAGGTTGAAAAGTCGAGTTTCGCACGTATCGTGTTATCACCGTCCTGTGCCAACCCTTACGTTCAGGGCGTCTCGGCTTGGTACAAGTCGAACGCATTTCACGTTTTTCTATGTAGAGACAGAGATGAAAAAGATGATTCCAAAACACATAATTATATATGGCCACAGAATAGGTAATAGTAATTTGGCATCGATTTGAAACAGGTAACGCCATCTAGCGTGATTTTTACGCACTTTTCCGCAAACTCCTCAGTTTTCCTGGATATAAAGTAGCCTATGTGACTCTCCAGGGCCTCAACTATGCCCATGCCAAAAATCACGTCGATCCGTTGGTCTGTTGCGGCGAGATTGAAGGACAATCCAACAAACAAACATATTTTCACATTTGTAATATTATAAGTATAGTTCGCTCGGAATTTCGAAAATCCTTTCTCTTGAAAATAAAAAAATACAAGGTTTTAATCAAAAAGTTTTAAGCGCTTAGTAAGCTATGAAACTTCACAACCTTGTTCCTCCTTCTCCGTTCTACCACAGAACAGCGAGAAACCGTGAGCGTTGGCAGTTAGCACCCTTATGTGGTTGACGTCCAATTTGCTCGCACGCAGCGTTTTTGCTCGACACCGCTAGGATGTGCAAACCCCTCCCAGTGCACGTGTTTCCTGCCACTTATAACTTAAGTACCTTCAAGGCAAGAGTGAATAGGCATCTTCTAGGCAAGCGCGTTCCAACCTAGACCTCATCATTGCTTTGCGCTAAGCATGATTGTCGTCAAGCGCAAGCCTATCACGCAATAAAACAAAAGCTAAGCTAAGATGTTATGTTTAAAAAATATCTATTTTTGACAAATTAGTTTGCTTCGCGTTCCGCGTATGACTTGGAGCGACAATTTACTTTGCAGGGAGAATTATCAGGAGTCGTTCAAATGATTTATGTACACAATTATTGGGTTATTCAGGTACGATGTTTTGCGATCCGATCCCGCGATACCGTGGAGACAATGAGCTTTCATTTAATGCTCTGAGGTCTGAACTTAGGAGGCGGTAGCTGTGACCGAGATATATCGGTGTATCTATTACAACTGTTATTAGTGTCCTGCCGACCGAATTTCGGCCACGGCGGCCTATCTCCAGAGATATTAGCCAGATGGCTAATATGCATACGCAGATGCAAAGAAGGTAATATTATAGTTCACAAGTGTGTGCGCACACACTTGTGAACTCTTTATTCCTTTACTCTCATAGCCCGATGGGACGGAAAATTCGACGCGACCGGATAAAGACTGCGTGCTCTCCGACGCACTGAGGTGAAACACCGCCAACTTCCTTACTCCGGGCTAGTACTGAAAATTTCTTGTCAGAAAAACCCAATATTATGGTTCGAAACGGGACTCGAACCCGGTCGCAGTCGAACATGACCACTAGACCAACCACTACTGTTATTATTGACCGAGCGAAGCGAAGGTCTCTGAGTGTACTTGAGTGAATTTGCACTTGTCCGTCCGTCCGTCTGTCAGAGCCTTATAACTTCTGAATTACTGAACGTAATTACTTCAAATTTGAATATTATGTATATTGTATATAAACCGATGGCCTCCTGCCGAATATGGCTTAAAAAGTAATAAAAATCTTTATTTCAGGGGGGGCTCTCATAGAAGCGAATAGGAAGAAAAAATCTTTTTATAGCGTTACATAGGGTTGCGGTATATCATTATTTTTTAAGACAATTAGGAATAGAGTCCAAAATTTTTTTTTTTTTAAATTTTCCCTTAAAATTGACGAAAGTGGAGATTTTCTAACGTCCAAAGTTGACCTCAGAACTGTATATTTTCTGAAATGCTGAGCCTGAAACTTGATCAATTATTTGAATTATAAAATTGCATCCGGATTCTATACTCAATACTCAATTTATTTATTACAAGTAGGTAAGTAAAGTATGTCACATGTCCATACAGGTGTCTCTTATGCTACGTCTGAGAAGGGCGGGCAAGAAACTCAGCAGCTGCTCTTTTAAAAAGCAAGACAAAAATTGCCAAGACAAGAGTCTAAAAATTGCAAACCACAAAATGTAAATCAGAGACAAAAAATCCGATCAACTTCATAAATGCCAGCAAGGTATATGGGTTTAATACAAAATATTAATTACACAAGCCTCACATCTGTCATACCGCGCCCGGGGTAAAAGGAGTCTGCATCAGAATTGATAGCTGCACTTTATTGGAGGTGGGACGGCATCTAGACTCCACTCGATATCGACTGATATAGGACTAGCTTTATGTACCGCGCGCGTGATATTTTGATACTTGATTTATAATATTTAGCACTGTCTTATATTTAGCATAGAGAATTTTAGATGTAGAATAACACTTTTTTTAAGAATTAAACTGACATAACATGTAAAGGTCAGCAAGGTTTAATACAAAATAATATGTATTAATTACACTAGCCCCACATCTGTCATACCGCGCCCGGGGTAAAAGGAGTCTGCATCAGAATTGATAGCTGCACTTTATTGGAAGTGGGACGGCATCTAGACTCCACTCGATATCGACTGATATAAGACTAGCTTTATATACCGCGCGCGTGATATTTTGATACTTGATTTATAATATTTAGCACTGTCTTATATTAAACATAGAGAATTTTAGATGTAGAATAACACTTTTTTTAAGAATTAAACTGACATAACATGTAAAGGTCAGCAAGGTTTAAGGGTTTAATACAAAATAATATGTATTAATTACACTAGCCCCACATCTGTCATACCGCGCCCGGGGTAAAAGGAGTCTGCATCAGAATTGATAGCTGCACTTTATTGGAGGTGGGACGGCATCTAGACTCCACTCGATATTGACTGATACAGGTTTAGCTTTATCTAAGAATTTCACTTTTTTTAAGAATTAAACCGACATAACATGTAAAGGTCAGCAAGGTTAAGGGTTTAATACAAAATATTAATTACACTAGCCCCACATATGTCATACCGCGCCCGGGGTAAAAGGAGTCTGCGTCAGAATTGATAGCTTGCCACAATTAGGTATATGAACCAACGGATCGACGTGACTTTTGGCATGGATATATGTAGTTGATGATATGGAGAGCGACATAGGCTACTTATTTTACTTACTTATTATCCTTTAAGCAAATAGCACATTCGTGGTCAAAAATGAAGGTTCTAGCGTTTCCTCACAAGTATCAAGACCAATCGCGCCGACTTGACAAATCGGACAGACGGCAGAGAGCTCACCTTACAACAAATCATTCAGAGCCAGTTCAGGAACGTTTCCATTCTTTTATTGATTTATGCCGTATTATTATTAATTTGAGAGAAAAAATCAACCAACGAGTTATTTATTAAAACGTTAAACTCCCGCCCAATCTTGATAACTGGGAAATTTATTGCTAGTTTTTTTTTTAATTTTTTGTTACGTTCGCCAAGGTTCGGCGCAGTCCTTGATTGTATTTATGGGGTTAGATAACATTGTAGTTTGGAATAAATCAGGGCCCTACGTTTTAATGAGAGTGGCCATCTTGCTCGTGATATGACAGCGTAACAGCTAAAGAAAAGAAAGCTGAGTAAGGTGAAGTAAGTAGCAATAGTCCCACAAACTTATCTGAACCGGTGGCCAAAATTGGAACAAATTTGTATGCCTGTTCAGCTTTTGTTTTTATGTATTTTATTTTTCATATGCACTAACGACGCTGACACTGGGTCAAATAAGTTTGTCGGCCTATATTTAGCCGAATTAGTCGACAGAGTCCGTCACTATTATATTGTCAGGGCCATACTGCCAACGATAAAGCAATACTTAAGCAATGTTACTCAAAATTACAATTTGATGTCATGTACCTTGACGTTCCTAAAATGAGGATAGTAATTCTAAAACACGATAGTCAACAATAAATTGGGGGCTGGGGCATGGCCGATGCAGGCGTGTTCCGAAGCGACCTCCGGACTACTTATACCTACTAATTATTGAAATTATTAGTACCTATACCTACTAGCTGATGCCCGCGACATCGTCCGCGTGGATTGAGGTCTTTTGGTTTTCCGGGATAAAAAGCTTATGTGCTATTTCTCATCTATCTCTGTGCGAAATTTCATCCAGATCCGTTTACCCGTTCTGGCGTGATTGAGTAATAAAAACCATACATCCAACCGTCCATCCATCCCTCCATCCATCCAAACTTTCACAATTAGTGTAAATTGTAAGTAAGATAAGAATGGATGAAAAACCTCCACGACTTAATAGATGTCTTGTTTTGACATTGTATTGGAATTCAGATCACCCTATCAGCACTTTTACTTACTTACATACCTACTTGTGTAGGTAATGTTCAAAGTATTTCCAAAACATTGTGTTACCTGAGACACCGATCCATCTGACAAACCAAAATAATCCCTAGTTCTAAAGTAATAAGGAATTATTATTTTGCACCACATCAAAGTAACGTACAAGCCAATTTCATAGAGCACCTACATATCTATTCAAACCAGAGGTTACACCTACCGAATAAAATACACAATAATATGTAGTTGTCACTGGTTGATAGAACCTGTCTTTCAAACTATCTACCCTATATCCTAACCCTTAAAGAACGTAAAACACACATATTCACAAAAGAAATACAACTTTAATTCTTTGCAATAACATTGTATTTTATTTACAGTTCAATTGGTACATACGCCATTTAGGTTTGTAAATAAAAAGCATACTCATTTTCAATAAATTGCGGTCGTAAAAATTGTTTATTATACATTGCTTGTTATTCTCTATCCTAATTTTCTGACACGCGATTTGAAGCAGCAATGTATATAGCACTAACAAATTGGGTAGTGTTATTTACAGTGCAAGAGTCGTTTAGTACAAGTCGACCTACCCTTGGGAGACAGGAGCTAGGTGTTGAGATGATCCCCGTTTGGATAGATCAATGGTATGTCAAAATTGTGTTATACTTATGGGACTTATGCAAGCTTGCGGTAACCGACCCGGACAGTGATAGATTCTGGCTGGATTTCCACCTCAAGCGATTCCCTGGTGGAGGAATCTGATTGGATTTAGTTATTTCCACGATAGTTTCCGATATGCGGACATATTGGAAATAATTCTTGGTTTGGATTTCCTTTTTGATGTTTTTGTTGTTTTCTTACTTACAAAATCTACCATGCCAAGCAAGTTTCTAAAAAAAGATAGTATACCTAAGGTACTTTTTTGGAAGCTGGTTAAAAAATAATAGAAAAAGCGACATAAATTTGTTGGCGGCTGCGGAAGTTTCGAATTGTTTCACAAAAATTGCATCGTTAGGAGTCAACTGGCTTGTAGAACGTACTGGAATACTTCATTTTTATTTCCCGCCGTCTGTCTAATAGATTTTCCTGCTAAGTGCTCTCTGAACAATTTCATAAAGGAGAAAAAAAGTTTAGCAGCGCGTCTGCCATTCATTATGCCACGTACGGGCGACAACTAAAAGATTTACAACGAAAACCACCCTTATGTCTATGAAAGTAGGAGCTATACGTGATATAAGGTTTTTAAGGTGTACGCAGAAGGGCGTCACGTGATGATTTAAGGGTTCCCGTTGTAATGGCGCGATAAATAACCCAACACGGTCAACGCGCGCTAAGTACACGAGAAAATAGCACCACTTAGCCGACCAATGCCATCTAGCGGCCATGTTAAACAACTGCGCGGGAAATGTCCGGCGTAAATCATTTGTCTCAGGCGTTAACGGCTCTTCATTCTTTATGAAGAATGTTTTTAATTTATTTCGGAAAATTTTCAATCGCTAAATTACAAAAACTGTTGATAAATTTTCTGCGGATTTTCGTTTATCGAAGTTGTTTTTCGGTCTTTAGATAGATGACGCTACTTGTATGGTCATCGACCATTAACATATTATTATTAATTTTGATTCGTAAATAGATTTCGTTAATTTGTGTTATTCTTAGAACCCTGGATTGTATTTGGAGTGATTATTATTAAAAACAAAACAAATAATTAAGAGTCACTTTATTTGAGTTAACAAATTTTTAACTTTCTGACTTACACATTCTTGAACAAGTAAATGTTAGGTCGGAAAGTACGCGTATGGTCAAAGGCTGTACGGTTGGAAGTTCGAACGCCAGAAAATCGATCAAGTTCTGCCTAAACACGCTAGGTGGCGTTGTCATGCATACCTAGACCTACTCTAATAATTTTTGACTTGCGTTTGAATCGCTCTTCATTTTTCAGTTACTAGATGATGCCTGCGAATTTTTTTAAATCTAATTTTATTCCGATGTTTTTAAGTCACCTTTTTTATTATTAGGTCTTATTTTTAATGTGAAAATGTGTTCTACTTTCGCATTCATAATGTCGGTGGTATGGAAAATGGCTGTAAAATAATTAGTGTTGTCCGTGTCAATTTTCCTAATGACTTCGAATTACTGCGATAGTCATCTTTAATCATGATTTACAGCGGAAGCCGGGTTCCGTAGCCAGTATCTGCAGATCGCCACGACCGAGGAATGCCGAAATGCATTTATCGGCTCCATCTCACGTAGTTGCTTATTAACTTTGGAGAAGACTTTCCTTGGAGAGTCCCGGGTTTGATTTCCGACTGGTTCAATGCGGCAACTTCGGAAGTAATGGAAAAGACCTGTGTGTTCAAATGCTTTATTATACTAATATATTAAAGGGGAAAGTGTGTTTGTTTGATTGGTTTGTCCTTCGATCACGCAGCAACGGAGCAACGGATTGACGTGATTTTTGGCAAGGGTATAGTTGAGGACCTGGAGAGTGTCATAGTTTTAATCCCGGAAAATTAAGGAGTTCCCGCAGGAATAAAAAAAAAATTAAACCAAGCGGATGAAGTCGCAAGCATCAGGTAGTCATAATTAATAAGGTTCTCATGTATCGGTAAAGACGCGTTCTTAAGCTTAGATTGATCCACTTAAGTAGGATGGAGTGATCGATACGAGGACGAATTCGAAGCATCATCTAGTCATGTCTACTAAATGCAAAATGCGAAAGTGTGTTTATTTTTTGGTTTGTCCTTCAATCACGCCGCAACAGTCGATCGGATGAATATGAATGAATATGAATATGAATATGAATGAATATGATGCTCTGTTGTTGTCGCGGCGAGTCGAAAACCACATCGCGACGTGATTTTTTGCATGGTTATAGTTGAGTACCTGGAGAGTAATATAGGCTGCTTTTTATCCCGGAAAATTACGAAAACTTACGAAACGAAGTCGCGGACATCAGCTAGTATAGTATAGGTACAGAGAGTAAACATAACAAAAGTGGCCTGGGATAATTAAAATGATACGAGCATAACATTGTCAAAAAGGTATATTTATGGGCAGTTTAGTCACAAGTCAACCCTCTCGCGGCGCGCGGGGCCGATATCACCCGACTTGGTGCCCCAAACTTCGCGCCCAAATTTTAATAATAATACATCTTTGTAATTTATTCGAACCGCCAGGCGGGCGACACCGCTTATTCCTATTTTACCGCCGATCGACGTCGTGTGAGTTATTTGCTTCTGAAACTCGTGAAATAATAGACTTTGAGATCCGCAATTTTGATTTGGTGGCCTCGTGCGCTTTTGAATTGAGATGAGTGGTGTTGATTATGTATCGATATGTCACCGTAAGATTGTAAAAACCGTAAGATTGTAATCTAACGTTTTTTTTTTCGATAGATTGTAAACAGTCGAAAGATTGTGAACCGTTCAACGTTTTATGTGTCAATTTTTGAAATATTCATTGTATTTACGTTTTCTTGTCTCTTTCTTGTAGGTTAGGTTAGGGTTCGAAATCAATAATCAAGTAGGGCACTTAGGTTCTATCGGGTTAGTAAACCTAACAGATTACAATCTACCGAAAAATAATCCGTTATATTGTAATTATTCGACAGTTTACAATTTCGCGAGTTAGATTATAATCTAACGGTTTTTACAATCTTACGGTGACAGATATTCTTTTTGCCAATTTTATTTTAAATAACCCACTGTTTGATCGAGGGATGAGTAGCCGAGTTGTGACCACGCATATCAATCGATTTCGAATGTAACGTTGACCTAAGTCGGTAACTGGATGGGTGACCGAATTTGGAGGTTCAAATTTGGCCTTTTCGTTCCCTCCGTGCCTCGGAGAGTACGTTGAGTAGTCAGTCCCGGTTATTATCACTAACATCTGATAATAATCGTTACGAAACCAAGAGTTTAAAATCTCTTAGTCAAGTCGTATGCAGATTGACGTGAGAACCCACCCCACATTATTATCCCAAGAAAACTCCTACCGCGTTATTTGATTATTTGATTAATGGAAAGGGGTCACGACCCTCATTAATGAGGATAACAACGCAGAAAGCAATAATCTCCGAGTGTAGATGCCTTAAGAAATGTGATCGAGTTATCACATTTGTAATTTCAATAACTATTTGGTTACTTTTGCTGATAACAGCTATTATTCATTTAGGTACAGACCGTCACACAAGCACAAAAATATCAAAAACAACACGACTGTGTTCACAGAGCAAACAGCGAATTTAACACTTCATCAGCCGCGTTCGGGTCGCAAAAACCCCCAACGTCGATCTGGCCGACCGCTGCCAAAGATTTGACGCCAATGGTAGCGAATCGTAAATTACCATTATCTACAGACGCACCGTGCTAGTATTTATTATTTATGGGCCACATCGGCTCGCCTCGGGCCTGATACGGGGGTGTTTTTCCCCAGCGCGCCGGGTTGCGTACGGAGGCAGTGATGATCGTAAATAATCGTAAATATCGTGTACGTAATTATTGATTCAGCCCGCATTCCTCATTTCGTGTGACGGCTCATTATGGGGTTAATGAACCTTGACTCTCATTATTTTAAAATAGGTAGGTTATATTCTGATCGCCACCTATATTATACACCTGGGAAACACGGTCATGCTAGGAAATTTCAATTAAGATATAGAGGTCTGCCGCCAATTTAACTCGGATGGCCAGTGTTCTTGCTGGTTCTTCTCGACGATTCTAAAAGCAATTTTAAAATAAGTTTATTTGATTAAAAAAATATGGGTTTAAGTTAGAGTTTGAGTTTAGGAAGCAACGAGATGTCTTTTCGTACAAAATTCTTCAATGCTAGAAGACCAAAATCTTCGAAGAGTGTCAGTGATATATTTTAACCATATCTACGTACAGATCCGCGTAACTATATATATAATAAGAAAACTCAAGAGTCACTCAGCGGGCAATATAGATATACCTATTCTACGAGATCAATTCAGAAATGATATTCTAATTTGTGATTATTAGAACATTTATAAGCAATAGTTCAACGGGTTGCAAAGCTGAAGTTGTACATATTTAATAAAACCTCTCTGGCGCAATGTTGAGTTCTGTTGTCTTAAAGTGGGGGGTGCCGGATTCGATACCGTACCCGAATTTCTGAATTTTCTCTGGTGTGGCCTGGCTTCGGCCGTGGCTACTTACCACCCTACCGGCAAAGACGGTTTTTGACGTGCAGGCATCTATGAACTCCTTAAACAGGCCGTGTTATCCGTTTGACAAACGATTACGATTACGATTTCCTTACACAATCGGGGGGCTGACCAGAGAAAATTCAAAATTATGAATTCCCAAATTCCCAAGCGGAGATCGAACTTGAACACTCCCGCTTACATCCCGCTCCCGCTCCCGGTTACAATAGCGCTAACCACTGCGCCAGGGAGGTCGTCAAAGTCGTCGTCAGTCGGCCGTCAGATCTGCGTAGAAACAAAATCAAGGAACGCGCGTCTTCGGAAAACGGCTAATTAATAAAACTTAAGCCATAAATAAAGTGCGGGGGTGGCTGTTAGCAAAAACTGTTAGGATCATAAAGCTGTCAGCGATGAGGCACTGCCTTTGTTGCGATGTAACGTCGGCCGATAAATCTATTGCGAGACAATTTGGACTCGCTGCTGGGCGGACCGGCGCATCTTTTGGTACGATTTTCGGTACGACAAATTATTGCGCGGCTATTGAACGGTTAACCCGGTTCATTGGGGAAGTTTTTTAGGCTAAATTATTAATGACGTAAGCTATCGAGCTATAGCGACATATTATTATAGAGAAAAATGTGAAAGTAATATGAAAGTACTAATATGAAATCCATATCATAGTCTGTCGGTCTGTCTGTCTGCTACACTTTCACTGCCCATCTGCTCAACTGATTTTGATGAAATTTGGTACAGGGGTAGATTGTATCCCGGGGAAGAACATAGGCTACTTTTTATCCCGGAAAATTGAAGATTTCCTGCGGGAATCAAAAAAAACTTAATACACGCGGACGAAGTCGCGGGCATCATCTAGTTAACTTAAGCTATCGACATACTATTATACAGAAAAATGTCAAGGATAAAATGAGAAATTTTGGTTTTAATGAAAATGTATAATTAATAATTATAAACTAGAATAACAGCTCTAAATCTTGTGCTATCCCTTTCCGCAGCGAGTATTTTGAAAGGGATAGCAATATAAAGTTTTGCATGTCATGAAAGAAGTATAGGGCAAGGTTCCGTTTCGGTTAACGCAAACATATTAATGCACCATTATTAATAGCAGGTACTTTTTCAGATCGAGCTTTCTGTGCTACAATTACACAAATAAAAAAAATCACACAAATGTGTAATTATTTATTGTTCTAATCCCTTCATTTTAATTTTGAAACACAAATCGATTTCATATACGGATTCGATCAATCCCAGCCAAATCAAACGCGCAAACGTAAACAGAATAAATCTAGCAACGATTCAATTAATTACATTAATGAATAATCCCGGAATTATTATCATACACGTTCAGTAATTTCATTTAAAAAAGTTAGGTACGGGATGCACATAAAAACATCGGCAGGTGATAAATCAGTTGACGGGTGCTGCCATCTATCACGCGCGACGGGAAACATGAAAGGTGTAATGTGCGCTGGTGATGGATAGATGGCGTTGGTGTGGTATGCGTATGCGCACGGCAGGTTACGCGTTGTTTAGCAACCATACAGTAGGCTGAAATATGTACCTACAACGTATCGACTTGTTGAACGCGACGTTTTCCCGATAGTTTTCATAAACTAGATAAAATATTATATCTTAGCAAAGTAAACTTTATCTCAGAAAGGCACATTATTAGGCTTGTCTTCATCTAGAGTGCAGTTTTATCGAATATTTCCAATATTTATGTTCCACAGTGGTGTTCCTAATTTAGACACATTGAACTTGAGAGTCTCATTACGAAAATGTTGCCTGTACAATCACTTCGGTTCTATAAAACTCGCAACGTAAGTATACCAGTATAATTTCAAATTGTAGCTTTTAACTTAGTCTATACCAATCTATATTCTTATTAATTTTATTTAAGTTGTGGAGTGCTAATTTTAAATCATCGAGTTCGAGTCTGCGGAATACGATATCAGCGGAATTATCTATCATATATCAGTGGGCAGTCATGGTCAAGTGTCAGTCAGGTCATGGCACCGGTCAGGCTTTATCAAACTGTACGATTGCTAAACTGTGTTGCTTGTTGATTGGGTATTTGCTTACGTTACATAAATATGGTAACCATAAATCTTATCGTCAAAACATAACTTAATAGGATGTGAAATTAAATCATTAAAAACTAGATGATTCCCGCGACTTCGTCCGCGTGGATCAAGTTTTTTCGATTCCCGCGGGAACTCTTGAATTTTCCGGGATAAAAAGAAGCCCATGTCCTTCCCCGGGATACAACCTACCCCTGTACCAATGTACCAAATTTCATTAAAATCGGTTGAACAGATAAATTTTTTAATTCCCGCGGGAACCTTTGAATTTTCCGGGATAAAAATTAGCCTATGTCCTTCCCCGGGATACAACCTATCCCTGTACCAAATTTCATCAAAATCGGTTGAACAGATGGGCCGTGAAAGCGTAGCAGACAGACAGACAGACAGACACACTTTCGCATTTATAATATTAGTATGGATTTAATAATTAGTGTTTCAAAATAGTTTGCTGTAAGAAAGTAGGAACATGAATATTCAATAATTGTTTAAGTAAGTAGTTTAACATGTTATATTCAATCTCTTTTCCTAGTCCACATTCTGCAGTGATGATATTCGATTATGACTCGAATAAGAATAATTCGATATGGTAATTGACTTACGTCCTATGAAAGCACGTGAATTCGTCGATCCCTGTTATTATTACAAATCCATAATAATATTATAAATGCGAAAGTGTGTCTGAACACACTTACCTACTTAACCTACTTAACCTACTTATAGTTGTTTTCTTGTTTGTAACATGTTTCTTTGTATATTTTGTGGTGTACAATAAAGTATATACATACATACATACATTATTAAAAGAAGCAAATGATATTATTAATTTATTAAAACGCGCATATAACTACGAAAAGTTAAAGAGGTGCATGCCTAGGGATTGTAAGTACCCTCAAAATATGCAAATTATGCGGTATTTAAAACGGCCGTATCTTTTGATTGCGTTAACTTAGAAGCTTGATTTTTTTACAGCGCCAAGGAATTGATACTTACACGCGTATTTGGTATTAATTTCAACTTGATACTTGCACGCACTCCCGAGAAAAATGTGGTTAAACGAAGTGTGGTCAGGGTTCCTTTTTCCTCTTTTGGTTTGAAGCCCTTAAAAAGACTTAAACCATGCGGACGAGATCGCGGGCATCAGCTAGTTATAATTTAAAATACTACGAGTAAGTAGTTTCACAGGGAGGGAGTGAATGGCGTGATGGAGTGCTCCCTTGCGACGTCCCTGCAAGACGGAGTGACAGCGATGCATACTGTTTGAAGCACGGGCCAACTGATCCTTTGCTGGGAAATGTAAAATGAAAGAAAGCTAAGTTTATATTTTTATTTAAGTCGATATCTACTTTATAATTGCATCAAAAATATAATTTCTACAAATTAAGACTATGAAATACATTAAACTTTAAATCCATACTAATATTATAAATTCGAAAGTGTATCTGTCTGTCTGTCTGCTACGCTTTCACGGCCCATCAATTCCACCGATTTTGATGAAATTTGGTACAGGGATAGGTTATATCCCGGGGAAGGACATAGGCATAGAGGTAGTATAAGGTAAAGAGTACTACTATCGCACCGCACTCCTTGTGCGCGGCGTAGGCAAGTGAACTATAGCTACTAATATTTATAGATATGTAAAAAATAGGGATGGGCAATAGTGCGCTGCAAGTGCGAAGTCGATAAAATACATCTGAACGGTACGGTACCTATTGTTTGTGTTTGTTTGTACCCTATCGTACTAATATTGTGAAAGTGTGTTTGTTTGTTGGTTCAATCACGCCTCAATAGAGCAACGCAAGACGTAATTATTTGCATGGGTATCGTTGAGGACGTGGAGAGTGATATTTATCCCGGAAAATTAAAGCGGTTCCGTGGGAATTAAAAAAAACTTATTCCACGCGGATTAAGCCGATATGTTTTTTAATGATCGATCGTATATCCATACTAATATTATAAATGCGAAAGTGTGTCTTTCTGTCTGTCCGTTCGTCTGAAGCCCGCGACTTCGTTCGCGTGGATTGTTTTTTTATTCCCGCGGGAACTCTTCATTTTTCCGGGATAAAAAGTAGCCTATGTCCTTCCCCGGTATATAACCTGTCTCGGTATCAAATTTAATCAAAATCGCTTAAGTAGTTGGGCGTAACTGAGAGACAGACACACATTCGCATTTATAATATTAGTATGGATTGATGTATATCCGATGTATATCGAATGCATAAAATATGTAAGAAAAGGTGCAAACCTGTGTTTTAATGTGCAATTATAAAATAAAAGTATAAGTTTGATTCTTTGATTCTTTTACTATAAAAATATCGAAAATAAATTCTTTCATAACGTACGTTAATATTTATCTTTAGTTTCTGATAATAATTTGAGCAACAAAAAATTATATTGTATGAAATTAATAACCAGTCTTACGCATCTAATCAACAGATAACACTTAACAAAATTACAACTTTAATATGTATCTTTAGTTTCTGATCATAATTAGAGTAACAAAAAAAAATTTCAATACGGCTGGCCTTTTTTAATTTTGGTAATAGATACTTCTTTTGTGATCTCAGGAAACTCTATATATCGATTTTGAACGAAATCGGCCCAATAACAAAGAATTTAAATATGGCGCTGGCCTTTTTCAATTTTGATAACAGATACCTCTTTTGTGATCTCAGGGAACCCTAAATCTCGATTTTGAATGAAATCGGCCCAATAACAAAAAAATTCAATATGGCGCTGGCCTTTTTTAATTTTGGTAACAGATACCTCTTTTGTGATCTCAGGGAACCCTGAATATCGATTTTGAACGAAATCGGCCCAACAACAAAATATTTCAATATGGCGCTGGCCTTTTTTAATTTTGGTAACAGATACCTATTTTGTGATCTCAGGGAACCCCATATATCGATTTTGAACTAAATCGGCCCAATAACTAAGAATTTCAATATGGCACTGGCCTTTTTTAATTTTGGTAACAGTTACCTCTTTTAAGATCTCAGGGAACCCCAAAAATCGATTTTGAATGAAATCGGCCTAATAACAAAAAAATTGAATATGGCGCTGTCTTTGTACATTTTCCTCTTTTGTGAGCTCAGGGAAACCCAAAATATATCGATTTTGAAAAAAAAAATTCCAACTAACAAAGAATTTCAATCTGGCGCTGACTTATAAAATTTATGATCTCATGAAACCCTAAATCGAAATTGAATCGTAATTTGAACGAAATCGGATCAGCAATAACAAATTTCAAAACCTATGGCGCTAACTTTTTTTAAATTTAGTTAACAATTTTCTCTGTTGTGATCCCAGGGAACAGCGATATCTGTGCCGGCGCCCGAGTCGAATGTATCACATCACTATTCGATTCGGTGAACAGTCGGCTATCGTAGCGGGGTTGCGGGGCGGTGCGGGCGGTATTATGTTACCTTGCGTCCCACGTCTGTATCACCCCCGCGACACGTATTTCTATTTTACATGAAAGTTTAAAAAATATGACTAACCGGTGAAATGTGATGTTGGAATTATGTTTATTATGATAACGAGTATCATGTTTGCATGTTTCTATGCCACATTTAACCATTTTTTCCAGTTTAAAAACGGAATTTCGGTCCCGAGTTCGCGATGGGCGCTCTCAGCGCTAGCGTTCCTTTGACTAAAGAGCTTGCTGACGGAACGATGCTATGTTCCTACCGGTGCCTACTGTTCTTGCTTACAAGCACGCACTCTATAGGCTATACTACCTCTGTGGACATAGGCTACTTTTTATTCCGGAAAATTCGAAGGTTCCCGCGGGAATCAAAAAATTTATCATTTCAACCGATTTTAATGAAATTTGGTACAGGGGTAGGTTGTATCCCGGGGCCTTCCCCGGGATACAACCTACCCCTGTACCAAATTTCATGCCCGTATATCCGTATTTCCTTTCCGCCCGTATTTCATTTCCGGTATAAAAAGTAGCCTATGCCCTTGCATAGGCTACTTTTTATACCGGAAAATTCAAAAGTTCCCGCGGGAATCAAAAAAACTTTGTCCACGCAGACGAAGTCGCGGGAATCATCTAGTTCTTCTTCTTCTTCTTTCTCTTTGGGCTTTTCCGCACTTAAGCACTGGTGCCCGTTGTACGTGAGACCTCCGGTGCGACTCCCCGCTGGATCACTCCAGCCAGCCGAGCTCACTCCAGAATCCAAGCAGGCCGCCCAGGTCGGCAAGGATTTCCGGAAGTGTTGCTGGGGAGCCAATGTAGGCTTCTCGTTGAGTGGTTACAGCACTGCACTCGAGTAGTACGTGTCTTGGTGTCTCCTCGCTCTCCATGCAGGCTCTGCACAGAGGGCTGTCGGTTATACCTAGAACATATAGGTGTTTGTTAAGTGGACAGTGTCCTGTTATCATGCCTACAGCCGTCCTGAGTTTAGCTCTGTTTAATTGCAGTAGTTTCTTAGTTAGGCGTTGGTTTGGGCTGGGTAGCCTCTTTTGTTTGTCTACAGCTGGTGGTGTTTGGCCAAAGTTCGGCATGAGTACCTACTGTATGTTGTTTTAACCAAGGCTTGTACTCACTGAATGGTATTGGAACGATCGGTTCAGGTCCCATTACCTTCAGGTTTGAGGCTCGTCGAGCTAGTTCGTCGGCTGCGTCATTGCCTATGTTGTCGCTGTGACCTTTAACCCAGCCGAGTGATACTAGGTTTGATTTTGTTAGTGTTTGTAGTGCGTTATGACAATCCAATACGAGCTTAGATGAGGTCGTACTTTTGGCTAGAGCTCGTAGGACTGCCTGACTATCACTAAAAATGTTAATATGAAAGTTTGTTACCTGTCTGTCGGCCATTGCCATGGCCGCCGCAGTGATGCCGACGCACTCCGCTTGAAAAACAGAGTTATTCTTACCGAGCGCGCGAGCAATATGTATGTTTAGTTCGGGACAGTACACTCCTGCACTGGTTCCTTGGCTGGTTTTTGACCCGTCTGTGTAAACGTCTATCGTATCTACAGTATTTTTGTGTATTCCGGTATCTGAGATGTTGATCTCATAATCTTTCTCGATTATGTGTTCCTTCCGTGTTTTGTCACAGATCCATCCTATCAGTGGACACTTCATGTTCTCACCTGACAGTATCCGGGTATGTGTTGTGTTTGTATCTTTCCACAGCCCATAAGTCTTAATCCTTAGCGCTGCGAGGGTAGCTTCTTCTTTTATGTGAAGATGTAGGGGGGGATTCCCAGTATTACCTCTAAAGCATCTGTTGGGGTGGTGCTCATGCAGCTAGTGATCTCTAGGCATGCTTGTCTTTGGAATTTTTGTAGTTCCTGTTGGGTTGTCGTCTGAAGCGTTCTGGGCCACCATACTAGTGACGCGTATGTTAATGAGCTTCTTACCACTGTCAGATACAGCCAGAGCATTATCTTTGGTTTTAGACCCCAGGATTTCCCGATCATGCGTTTGCATTGATTTAGGATTATTGTTGTTTTTTGTATTTTCGTGTCTATATGTTTCTTCCAGTTGAGCTTGGTATCTAGAGTTACCCCCAGATATTTAACTTCTGTTGATAGTGTTAGATTTGTACCGAAGAGTGTTGGCATTCTTGGTACATCTGGTTTAGGGCTTCCAATACCGGGATCCCGGTATTGGCTAATACCGGGATCCCGGACTTTTTTTGCCGGTTTTCAATACCGGTATTGAAATGTCTAATACCGGGATACCGGTATTGGCGACACTATAAATGAAACTGTGACTATTGCATATATTTCTTGGTACATACAACTGTATTTTATTCGGCTAGGTTTAAAATTTGTATTTATGCATATTAGCTCAAAAAGAACGCCTTTATTGCTTAAAACCAGTGATGGAAAGTCGATTTTGTTCACCCAGGGGGAAACATTAGTGTTTGAATTTAGATCCCTGTGGCTTGGCATTTCTATTTCATTGTCTCTCAAAACGTTCACATATTTGTTTTATAACTAATAAATATTTTATTATGGCATATTTTCTATTAAATAATAGCTATTGAATTTAAGATTAATTTGTGTTTCGACAAAATTATTGTTTTCTTCGACTTCGACTGACTTCTTACAAAAATATCGTTTATCATATTTTAGTAGTCACAATACATTTTACTATAGCGTTTTAACGCTCAACGACCTCAGCAGAGTTTCTCAACAGCTGAGCCTACAAATGAATACAAGCTAGACGAAGATCATGTCTAATGCACACGTTCAGCCCAACCCAGTGTTAGTTGAGAACACTGCACTCGAAATTGTTGATGAGTACATAAGATACTTGGGACATACAGTCCAGTTAGGTAGGTCCAGTTTCGAGAAAGAGGTCAACCGCCGAATCCAACTCGGCTGGGCAGCGTTTGGGAAACCACGACATCTTCTCGTCCAAAATTCCTCAGTGCCTGAAGACGAAAGTTTTCGAACAGTGCGTGTTGCCAGTGATGACGTACGGCTCCGAAATATGGTCGCTAACTATGGACCGGATAAGAAGGCTCAGGGTCACTCAGCGGGCGATGGAGAGAGCTATGCTTGGAGTATCCCTGCGTGATCAAATGAAATAAGGAGCGTCAGAAATAAGGAGATTGCGTAGACGAACCAGAGTAACTGACATAGCTCGAAGAGTCGCCAAGCTTAAGTGGAAATGGACGGGGCGGGGCACAAAGTTCGTAGAACCGATAGGCGTTGGGATCCTAAAGTGCTTGAATGGCGGCCTCGCACCAAGAAGCGCAGCGTTGGACGACCCCCTACTAGGTGGATGTCCATCCACCTCTCAAGCGTGTAGCTGGGAGCCGCTGGAAACAAGCGGCACAAGACCGTGCTCTGTGGAGATTCATGCAGAAGGCCTTCGTCGACGTCTATAGGTTAAGACGACGACAATGATAGTGGTTTAAATTACAATTTTCGGCACTTATTTCACTCATTATTTAAAATTTCAAGCTCATTAATTTCTTAATGTTTATTTAATTATGAGTGTAAATTGAAAAAGTTCGTCACAAATATACTTTATATTGAAAATTCAAAATTCTTCAATGGAGGTTATAAATATATATTTTCGTAATACTTTATCCAAAAATAGTTCAAAATCATACAGTTGATGGTATACTGATTGTTAATTAAAAAGAAATTGATTATTTGATAATAATATAAGTATTTATAAGATTGTATATAAAATAATGTGATGGAGTTTCAGAACGTTCCGTCATACGTTGTCCGTAATTTCACCTTATACATGAAGCAAACGATATTTGCGTAAGAATTATAAGACAACGCATAAATAAATATCTCAATTCTCAAAATACAAATAAATCTCAAAATCTATGTCTTGGTGATTTTTTAAAGAAAATACAATTTCATACAATATTGCATGATATAAAATAGAGTGAGAATTTTAGCAACATTTTGAGTTGATTTGGTTAAAAAAAAATTTTTAATGAAAAAACTGTTTGTTATGGTGCCGTTTGCTTCAGAAAGTATTAATTTGAAGTTAAAAAACATCTACGGCAATTTAATTTTATTCCAATACCGGGATCCCGGGATCCCGGTATTGAAAAAAATCTTTCCGGTATTAATACCGGTATTGAAAAAAAACGGTATTCGAAAGCCCTAATCTGGTTTCCTTTTGTTTGTGAACAGTACTAGTTCAGTCTTTTTTGGGTTCACTATTAGTTCATTGTCTTTGCACCATTTCTCTATGAGTCTAAGTGCATCTTGCATTATTGCACAGAGTGTGTTTTCGTGTTTGCCACCTATCAGAATTGTTATGTCATCTGCCTAACCTATTTTGTAGAATCCGTTGTTGTTCATTTTTGTTATCAAGTTGTCAACGACCAGGTTCCACAGGATTGGAGATAACACTCCTCCTTGTGGGCACCCTTTGGCTACTATGCCCTTTGTTATACCGTTTATGTCAAGTTGGATGACCCTTTTTTCGAGTAGGGCTCCTATCCATTGTCTTAGAGTTTTGGGTACTTCGTATCGTTGTAGGGCTTTATCAATGCTCTTAAAGGTGGTTTTGTCAAAAGCTCCTTCAATGTCTATGAAAGCTCCTAATGCTGATAGTTTGTTTTCTAGGTCGTGCTCTATCTTCGTTGCCACGTCGTGGAGAGCCGTCTCTGTTGACTTGCCGGTACTGTAGGCATGTTGGTTTCGGTGTATTGGTATAGTCCTTAGGGCTCCGTCTCTAAGGAAACGGTCACCAAGCCTTTCCAGCGTTTTCAGCAGGAAGGATGTTAGGCTGATAGGTCTGAAAGCCTTCGGTTCGGTGTAATCATTCTTGCCTGGTTTGGGCAGGAAAACCACTTTCATATAGTTAAAACTAAATTAAAAACTAAACATTAAAAATATCATTCTAACCGCTGCAATGAGGCAATGTTACCCCGCTGAATAGCCAAACTTATTTTATGTTGGCCGAGCCGAGGTAACTGCCAGCCCTCCAGTCACCTGTGGACTCTGTGAGATGAGAAGATAGATCCATAATAAAATAATAATAATAATAAAGATCTTAATAATTCACTTTGAAAATTTTAAATTCCGTATTTCGCACATATGACTCGTTTAGAGTGAATAAGATATTGAAGTTTGCTTCCGTACCTTGGAGAGCATGTCAAGCCGTCGATCCCGGTTATTATGAAAAATTCACTAAAATACTGATCCATAGATACTAATATTATAATGTGAAAATGTGCCTGTCTGTCTGCCGGTCTGTTAAGCTTCACGGCCCTTCTTTTCAACCGATCTTCCTATTCAACGAAAGATACAGAGATACAGATTTGCCTGGTGGGAGGCTAGTTAACTACCACTAGAGGGGAGGGAGCGGAAGGCTAGTTACCACCCTAACGGTAAAGACGTGCCGCCAAGTGATTAAGCGTTCCGGTACGATGCCGTCAAGAAACCGATTAGGGGTATGGGTTAATTATAACTGCCATCCCCCTAACAAGTTAGCCCGCTACCATCTTAGACTGCATCATCACTTGCCATCAGATCGCAGCCAAGGAAATAACAAAAAAGTATGTGTGTTGTGCAATTCACACACCCCAGAAGTGAAACTTCAGAAAAGTTACCTACGAAAGAATGAGATAAATATAAGTTGTAGTCTATCTCGCAGGCATAATCCTATTGTGAATATGTTTGTCTCTTTTTGGTGTCGCTTTTTCGTTTCATCGAATTTTCAAATCACAACGTTTCTAAAGAAGATTCACTGCAAAAAAAAGATTCTCGCGTTTAATCGTCCCAAATCAATCAATCAAATTGTTTATTTGCAAGAAACATTGTACAGTTAAGATGACAAACTAATTAAAGAACAAACATGTTTCGTCATTGCTGACGTGAAAATTTATAAAGTAGGTAGGTACTTAGGTTTTAACAAAGACGTTAAAACTAGCATTGTTTCAGCACATATACCTAGGAGAGAAAAGGCAAGGAAGGGAGCAGCGCAAGGCGAAGCGTGGTCCACTTCATCACTCGCGCCGTGTTTTCATTAGCCGCCTTAACGTATGACGCGGCGAGGGACTAAAATCTTCATTTTTGACGTCCCACGGGTGAACACCGGGATGTAGCGTGGCTGGAAGTGGCAATACAACAAATCCACATTAATTTTTAGTCCATTTGTTTACTTCATATAGGACACGTGTCTGTTAGGATACTTATACGTCTTATTTTGACTCTACCTTCGGAAAGAAGATTTTACTGGAAAAGCTGTGCGACAAACTCAGCTGTTGTTCTTTCAAAAAGCACGTAATTGTGTTGTTTGCTTTTTTAGAGACAGTATTGTTGTTTAAAGCATGTTTATCGCTTATAGTTACTGATGTGTTTTGAAAAAGTTACCTTATTATTTGTTTTCACATCAAAAATCTAATATAGTAATAATAATCATGACGCGGTCTAAAGTGGACATCTAAAGTGAAGCACGCCTACCTAAGTGCCTATTATAACTATATAATATAAATATTTAATATACAGTATCATAAACATTAAAAGCTCCTGATTTAAGCTCAAAATCAGGAGCAAATCAGATTTGTATAGGCTTGTTTTGTCTCTTCCAGTGGCTCTACACCTCTGTAACGTGTCTCGTCGCGACCGGACGGGGACAACGCTAATGTTGATATATCGGGCGGAGTTCGGACGGACAGACGAGTGTTTTGTAGCGGGATGTTAAATAATAACGCTTTGATCACACTGCCCTGGCCCGGAGGTAGGGATTCTGTTTGGAGTTTGAGAGAATGAATGAACGAATGAATGAATTATAGTCCCACAAACTTATCTGGCCCGGTGGCCAAAGTTGGAACTAGTTTTATGCCTGTTAAGTTTTTTTTAAATATTATAAAAATATCGACGCTGTCACCGGGTCAGATAAGTTTGTGGGACTATGGGTATTTGTGGTGTTAAAATGTTGATTACAGTATGAAAGGTGCAGCACATCCTACCTGTAGGTGTGTTACCTAAAGATAGTGATAAATGCATTAATCTATGTAGTAATTTTAAAATTACAAACAAATATCGTCTTTGTGTTCATGTCAGCGACGCTCACGGGACGCGCGCTAAGTTACGAAGTTCTCTGTGGCCAACCTTTGATTTATATCTTCAAGACACCATTCTTCATCTGCGCTACTGGAATCTTTATAAACTAATCAGTAAGAAATAATTTATATTTGACATAGGTGGGCATCATCCATAAAGTAAAGACTTTTGTGTTGCCAATTCTGTTTATCACACTCTCTAAATTAAACTAAAAATCTACTTCTGTTCCTTTCCGCAGGAAGTAAGTATTATGAAAGGGTTAGCAATATTTTTAATGCTGTCATATTTTTAGCTTAGAGATTGTGTACAACAGAAACAGTCCCAGTTCTTACGTTACTGTATCGACCCGTGTAATTATGAAAGTAATTCCTCAGGATATAGGAGCCGTGATATAAATCACATCGGTGTAATGATCAATATCGGCATGATGTACGGATCACGTCAATATTTCAGTCTGCGCTAACTTGCCCGGTGCCCCTCAGAATTATCCGGGCTTAACTCTTACGCTACGACTGGAGTGTGCTCTGCTTCTTGGAAGCAACCTTTTTTATACGTCTACGAGGACATGCCCGCGGGTCCGTCCGCTGGATTAATGTTCTTAGATTTCCGCGGGAACTCCTTAATTTTCCGGGTTAAAAAGTAACTAATGTCCTTCCCCGGGATGCAACCTATTTCTGTACATAAATTTCGTCAAAGTCGGTGGAATACTACGAGTGGGTTGTAGTATTTTATCAAGCTAAGTAACTTTAAAATAATAATTGCTGTTTTAGAAGCTATTTTAGGATATCAGTAAACGGTTTAAGCAGCTGGATTTTGAATAAACTCGCCGGCATATTTAGCGGAACATAAAAAAGGTCCATGATTAAAAAAATATGGTTTTATTTTAAAATCTACATACTACACTTCTTTTGTTATTTAAAGTTTCATTTGTTTTACTTAAAATGAGATCACATTGAGAACAGAGTTTGCGAGTAAAGGCTATTTGTGAAAAATGGTACATTTTTGAACTTTTCATGTAACCAGGAAAAGTGAAATTTAATATTAAAATAACAATTAATTAAATTAGAAAAATGGTGATTAATATCGCGTATTTCCTCCACGTGCTCTTATTAAAGTTTCTACCCGTCTAGGCATACTGAGAATGAGGTTATCGTTGGTCTCCTGGGATAGTCTCCGCCATTCCTCAACTACGGCGATTCGCAGTTCACCCACGTTGGCAGGAGCTGGAATTCTGGACTTAACTTTTCTTTTCAGCAAGTCCCAAACGTGCTCTATTGGGTTCATACCCGGTGATCTCGCCGGCCACTCTATAACAGTGATATTCATATCATTAAGATAAGCTTGAGTTACCCGAGCGGTATGCGGCCGAGCATTATCCTGCATAAAAACAAAATCATCACCAATATATGGGGCAAACGGTACGAAATTTTCTTCTAAAACTTCTCTGATATAGCGGTCTGCAGTCAGACTCCCTTTGTCAATCACTACCAAGTCTGTGCGAGCTCCCAAACAAATGCCCGCCCAAACCATTATTGATCCACCACCGTATGCAACTGTAGTTTCAAAATTTGTCTGAATGTATCGTTCTCCTTTGCGTCTGTATATTCTTTGCCTGCCGTCAATTTGATTTAAGAGAATTCTGCACTCATCACTAAACAATACCTTACTCCATTGGTCCGCGTTCCAAAGTCGATGTTCCTGAGCAAAAGTTAACCTGTTTCTACGATGATTTACCTCGAGCCTTGGAGCCTTGGCGGGCATAAATGAACCCAAATCAGCTTCTTCGAGCCCTCTTCGTACTGTACGCTCACTTACGGTTACACCCCGCACTGCTTTTTACTCATGTCGGGCTTGGACGGCCGTCAAACGGGGGTTCCTACGTACATGAAGCCGAATGAAACGATCATCCTTACTCGAAGTGCGTCTTTTTCTGCCTTGTCCTGCTCTTCTCACATAAGTACCGGTCTCCCTGAACCGTTGGATACTGCGATGGATCGTTGAAACTGGTCGACGAAGATCTCTGGATATCACTCTGTAGGTTTGACAATTTCTTCGCATTTCGAGTGCCCTGGCAATCTCCGTTGGGGCTAAGTCAGGCATAATTCAGTCATCAACCCCAGAAAGATACGCGATTAAAAAAAACTAACAAAAAACAGTATTTCAATGAAATTTTAAATCAAACTCAGAAGGAAGAAATACTCTAAGTTCGCTCCAGATAAGGTGTATTTGAATAAAATTAAAACAATTGCATAAAATGTGATGTTCAGTTGTTTTCTTAATTTGAAAATATTTATTTTTAAATTAAATGACGTATAAACCAGCCAGCAACCTTATATGATACTGATATCAAACCTTTTTTTATGTTTCGCTAAATATACCGGCGAGTGTAGTATTTTGAAGCAGATCTTGCGGTTAATTCCACTCACGGCAACTTTAACATTTCGTTGTTTTGTGTATGCTAAGATAAATAAATGTTTAGTAATTTACAGGAGCAGCAGTTTCTTGCAGTTTATTTTGGGTAGCAATAGTTATTCTGAAACTGCGTCTGTCTGTCAGTCTGTCTGTCTGCCTGCTACGCTTTCACGGCCTTATCTATTCAACCGTTTTTAATGAAATTTGGTATAGCGGTAGGTTACACCCCGGGGAAGGACTTATCATTATATTTTTTATCACAGAAAATTCAAAAAAGATTCACTCGGGAATCAAAAAAACGTAAACCACGCGGACGAAGTCGCGGGCTTCATCTAGTAGACAATAAGCATAACCATCGTTTTTGCTTCGCCGTAGTCGGGTAAAATGCTTTTGTTTTAAAGTAAGTAGAGCATATTTCTTGCACTCTTGAGTACCTAGAGTAGAACTGAAGTAGCCAATTTCGCTCACAAATAATTTATACCCCGGCATCACGAGAGGGTTTATCCTAAAGGCTTTGCTTCATATTTCCTTCAACTATACTGTCCGAACCCTGTGGAAAAATGTTACGATATAATCAAAGTTTACGGTACGTAGTTATTGATTCGAGAAAAATACCTACCTACTTGGTTAAAGATACTAGGTAACTTCTGCAATGCTTTGTTTTAGTAAACTAACTAATATTTATTATTATAGAATCCTGGATCGCTAAGCGATTTAGCATTCAAGTATGATGCCGTGTAGAAGCTGATTAGGGTTATGGGTTTAATATACCTAACTATACCGCATAGAGCTTACAGGTTAACCCGCTAATCAAGCTAGACTGCTGTAACTGCATCATCAGTCATCACGTCTTACGGCTGGTGAGATCGCAGTCAAAGGGCCATACTGCCTACACAAGATGACTAAAATAAGGATTATTATTCTAAAACACGGAAGTCAACAACATGGAAATAATATTGCTTTAAGTGTTGGTAGTATGGCCCCAGGGCTAAGACGACCACAACGACGATTTACGATATTAGAGAACATAATAACTCTTGCCTAAAAAAATTCAAAATACCTAAGTCTTCGAGCCAAAATATATTAAAAACTGAAAGCTCATTTTTATATTACAAAGTACAATATAAACCAAGTCAACTCCAAAGTTATCCCCGACCCGTCCGAGTCTGGAAAATTCGTTTTGCACTAGCTTTTTCCGCTATCTTCCTTCATAAACAGGGATCAGAGCTACCCTTTCGCCATAAATCGCCCCCTCCCTACCCGCGAGGTGGTTTTGAATGGAGATTGAGCCAATTAAAGTAATCGCTGTAACAGTCGGCGTTGCCTTGGATTAGTTCTGTGGGTAATAGAGCGGTGGAGTTGTGCTTTTGTAAAAACTTTTATAGTTGTGACTTTTAAAAAAATGTTAGATAGATAGGTAGATAAATACTTTATTGCACACAAAAAAGAAGAATACAAAGTAAAGTTAACTATAACTAGGTATGCAAAGGCGGCTTTATTGCTGACTGAGCAATCTACCAGGCAACCTTTGGTGAGAGGATAGAACAAGATGCGTAGGGTAGTGTGGCACAATAGAATACACGTTATTATTAGTCGGTTAGCAAATAATATAAAACATACCAAACGTATTATATATTTATACACTATATATTAATTAAATAACTTAATATAGATAACAATGTATATTATAGATACAGACTTGATGACTTAAGGTTTTCTTAAAAGATCACTGTATAGCGATGAGACCGCATTACTGTATAGTTCTTTTTTCTATAACTGGCCTAATTGATAAACGATAATGGCTGGCAAGTAACCAAGGCAATTATTAGGGGTACGAAGTTATACGTAATGAATGTGTAAATATTAAACAATTGAATAATGGTCATCATAAATGAACCATTTCGAAATGAGAGTGAATAGGCTGCATGCTCTAGGCAACCTCCCTCCAACCTGGACTCGTTCTGGATCGTTGCTTGAGCAAGCGCTTGGCGACAATCACGCATATGAAATGCGTGATTGTCGCCAAGCGCTTGCCTATCTTGTGATAAAAACACAATCAGGGATCGATATCGGTATTGCTCGCGATCTAAGCTAGCGGTAGATACAGCGAGTGAAACCTTTTATTTGGCGATGTTTATTGTTATTGCCATTAGCAAGCTGAAGTGGCAGTGGGCAGGCCATGCCTGTCGAAGGAGCGATGGCCGCTGGAGCCGGAAAGTTTTGGAGTGGAGACCACGTACGAGTAAGCGTAGTGTGGGGCGCCCTCCAGCACGATGGACCGACGACATTAAGAGGGTGGCGGGAAGTGGCTGGATGAGGAAGGCTGAGGACCGGGTGTGGTGGCGTTCTTTGGGAAAGGCCTATGTTCAGCAGTAGACGTCCGCAGGCTGAGATGATGATGATGATGATTGTTATTGCATCGTCTCATTCCAAAATAAAAATAAATAAAATAAATAGCATAAGACAGCTCCATGCAGCCGCTGTGCCTCCAGGATTAGTATCATACAATACAAGCAGCGAGTGAATCCTTTTATTTATCGCTATTTATTGTTATTGCATCGTCTCATTCCTCTCTCCTAATATTGTCTTGTTGTAAATATCGCTTAGCGTCCCTGTTTCGCTTGTTTTAAATATTATTGCTCTAATTAGCGGAGCTCGCCCAGACGCTTTTAGGAGATGAAATTTTTCAATTTTTTTTTTTTTTTGCTTATGTAATGGTATGCTTTCTTCGGATTGTTGGACTGAATATTTTTTTGTGCAGTGTTATTTTACTTGCACGTGTAGAAGACAATTCTCACCAATTAATGAAAGTTCATATCATATTAAAATAATCAAATTATGAATGCGACAGTGTGTTTGTTTGTTGGTTTGTCCTTCAATCACGCCGCAACAGAGCAACATATTGACGTGATTTTAGCATGGGTATATTCGAGGACCTGGAGAGTGACATAGGCTACTTTTCATCATTCACTGGATGGTAAGTGATGATGCAGTCTGAGATCCATAAATTGGTTTCTACACGGCATCGTATCGGAACGCAAAATCGCTTGGCGGCACGTCTTTGCCGGTAGCGTTGTAACTAGCCACGGCCGAAGCCTCTCACCAGGCCAGACCAGGAAAAATTCAGAAATTATAAATTCCCAAATTGACCCTGCTGGAAATCGAACCAGAACCTCCGTGCGCTAAGACAACAGCATCGAATACTGCGCCACGGAGGTCGTCAAATCCCTCATATTATCAGTCACCACATATCACTGGGACGTCCATATATCAAGCACAAACGTCATAGTTATTAAGAGAGACTCGTAATTCAAATGATTAGGCAGATTTATGTGACGCCAGCTTGAGGGAAGATATCGGGGTGTACTCTGACGGATTAGCTGTACGAAATCTTATCAGTATGATCCTGTGATTGTGCACATTTTATCGTATTAGGTATCAATAGATAGATAGATAGATAAATACTTTATTGCACACATGAAAGAAGAAGAATACAGAGTAAAGTTAACTATAACTAGGTATGCAAAGGCAGCCTTATTGCTTACTGAGCAATCTCTACTAGGCAACGTTTGGTGAGAGGATTGAACAAGATATCAATGTTATGGTTGATCCGTTATCCGGATAGAAGTAGCCTATGTGTTATTCCAGATCCAGAGATCTATCTCTGTGCCAAATTTCGTCCAGATCCGTTGAACCGTTCGGGCGTGATTGAGTAACAAACATCCATCCATCCTTCCATACATCTATCCAAACAATCACATTTATAATATTAGTATAGATTAATATAGATAGTTCTTCCTGAGACGATAAAACGTGAGGAACTTGATGAAGTCCTCTGAGATGATGATGATGAGATGAAGCTTTGATACTGTCGCGTCGCGTTACTGTAGCCTTACTGAACTGAGCTACTAAGACCTAACTCAAAATGTTCAACAAACTAAAATAATTACATACAGGTACACTGTCTCTGCCTGTGTCACAGGTAACTGCCTCGTTGGTCTAGTGGTTAGCATAGTCGACTGCGGATCACGAGGTCCTGGGTTCGATTCCCGGTCGGGCATAAAAGTTAGGTATTGGGTTTTTCAATTAAGAAATTCTCAGTGCCAGCCCGGAGTTGGAAGTTGGCGGTGTTCCACCCCCGTGCCTCGGAGAGCACGTTAAGCCGTCGGTCCCGGTTATTATCACTGGCATGATAATAATTGTTAAAGCCCGCCAACCCGCATTGGAGCAGCGTGGTGGGTCTAAGCTCTAATTCCCGCTCTCCTATGAGAGTGGAGGCCTGTGCCCAGCAGTGGAACGTTAATAGGCTGTAGTGATGATGACACTGTCTCTCCCACCTATTCAAGAGTGAGAAAGACAGATTTTAACGCTTGTTTCCAGCCCAGAGGCCTGATTGTCAAAGCAAATCGTTATCATTTGACAGCATAAAACGTATTACTCGAACTGTATAAGGAGTTCATACATGCTTTTTGACGCGCAGGCATCTATGAACTCCTTAAACAGATCGAATAATATAGGTACGTTCGATAACCGATTACGATTACGATTTCCTTACACAATCGGAGGGCAGGTCTCGCGTTTTATCCTGCCAAAAGAACTCTTAAAACCAAAGTCCATGCGGACGTCGCGGTAATCGTCGCGCCAGGAGACTTATTGGTAACAAAGCGCTGGTCAGTTCAAAGCTGCAAAGCTTAGAACATCGGCGCAAAGTTGCCTGTCTATCGGTATTCTACAGGATATATTTCGGAGAGTGTGCTCAAGAGCTATTCGATCTGGTTCCTCCGTCACCTTTTTAAACCCTTAGGCTGGCAAGTAACCGAATTCCGGTTACTGGGCGTTTTCGGAGTTATCTGTCATGTAACCGGATTTCGGTTACAAACAAAATGGCGGATCGCGTCCACCGCGGTTGCCGATATTTTTGTTTCATATAAATAGATTACTGTCTCGATTCCTCTCTAACTTTGGTATTAAATACTAGGATAGACAAGGACACAGTAGGAATTTTTTGACGTTCTTACTCTATGTAATCAATGGGTGGGTAGAAATTTTGTGCGAGGAGGACACCAACTTTAAAAAAAAAAAAAAAAATTTTTTTGTCGTTTTTGATTTTGTTCTAGAGTAAGAATTATGGGAAAGAGTCTCTGTTACGTGTGTTATTACTCTAAAATAAATAACCATAGTGCACATCAATCAAAAAATCTAGAGATACGGGTAATTCTGTTTATTTTATTGGTACCAAAAAAAAAAAAGGGTAATTTTTGGTCTTTTTTTTTGCTATTTTTCTGTGTTAACCATAAAGAAGAGCGATTACCTTTCAAACTTTAGTCTACAGCTGTAGTTCGTAACGATTTGAATGACGTAGTTTGTTTACATAGCTTCAGTACAAGTAATAGGAGTTGTTATTTTTCTAAAGCGGCGCGAGCCCGCCGGCGGCCGCGAAATTCGACACCTGTGAAACGCTGCGCGCACCAGGGGGGTTCCGTTTATTTTCAGACCGCAGAGGAAGGGATTCGAACCGCAAGGCATCGACTAGGTCTGCACCCTTACGCAGTCGAAATTCCGCGGGCTCGTACGAAGCGATTTGCTTCCTCGTTTCTAATTCGAACCGCTAGGATATGGAATGCCCTCCCGGCTTCCGTTTTCCCCTCCTCTTTTAATATAGGTACCTTCAAATCAAGAGTGAATAGGCATCTTCTAGGCAAGCGCGCTCCACCTTAGGCTGCATTATCACTTGCAAGCAAGTCTGATTGCAGCCAAGCGCTAGCCTATATATTAAAAAAAAACCGGCCAAGTGCGAGTCGGACTCGCGCACCGAGGGTTCCGTACTCAAGAAGTAGGTACTGAAGCAAAACAATCAGGCAAAAACCAATATGTTTATTTGACGACGAGTACGAGGTTTACTGTTAATATCAAAAAAACTATGCTAGTTAGAGCAGTGGCTATAGTTTTCCTGTAAAATATACATAAATTCCTATTGACCATAATTATTTCAGATTTTTCGATTGGTAAACTCCGGAGATAAGGGGGGGGGGAACGGTATTTTTTTAGACTTTTTCCCCGATAAATCAAAAACTATCATGACTAAAAATAATTAAAAACCTGTTTTAAAATGTACAAAGTAAACCCTTTTATATGATACCCCACACAGTACAGTTATCTCACTTTTAAATTTCAACCCTCCGATTTTCCCCCCTTTTTAAATAAGAACAAAAATAATCCTTTGTCTAATAATAATAAGTCTTTGGGCCACTAATCACAAATATTCCAAATTTCATGTCGATAGCTTCGGTAGTTACTGAAATAACTCAAGTGTGACGGACGGACAGACGGACAGACAGACGGAGAAAGTCGCACCATAAGGGTTCTATTTTACCATTTTGGTACGGAACCCTAAAAATAAAAAATATAATAATATTTTGGTAGGTTTACGAGGTATTTAAATATATATAAATCAGCTGTACATATTAAACAAAGGAGAGCGGAGTCGCATATTATAATTCGAATGTAATAGCAGCCATATTTTCCGCGGATATTACCAGTAGATCATCGCGCTCGCATAACGTTGCCTGTTTATTTATTATGAGGCGAGGTGTAATTTCCAACTTTCACGCTATTCGTCCCGGTGGTGAGCATAATGCTTTTGAGTTAAGGCTTTATCGGGTATCGGATTTTTGAGTTAAGTTGCTCTACCGTAGGAGTCACTTCGATACTTTAGGGAATGCGCTTACAAAACTGTTGGCAAAACACCCTATACATGATGAATTAATAGATTTTTTTTCGCAACATGTTGTTTGACTGCGGCTGACGAGGTCCCGGGTTCGAGTCCCGGGTCGGGCCATAATAAGTGTTGGGTTTTTCTGACTAGAAATACTCAGCACTAGCCCGGAGTTAGGAAGTTGGCGGTGTTTCACCCCCGTGCCTCGGAGAGCACGTTAAGCCGTCGGTCCCGGTTATTATCACTAACATGATAATAGTCGTTAAAGCCCGCCAACCCGCATTGGAGCAGCGTGGTGGGTCTAAGCTCTAATTCCCTCTCTCCTATGAGAGAGGAGGTCTGTGCCCAGAAGTGGGTCGTTAATGGGCTGTAGTGGTGGTGGTGGATGTTTTCTACATCCTTGGCGATTATAATATGTCTAGTTGTGCCAGTTTCTTAAAGCCATGTCTTCAAGCCTTCTGAGTCACGTTGGTTTAGGAAAATATTGGCAAAACATCTATTATGAACTACCAGGTAACTTTTGCAATTTTTCTTTCATTTTAAACATTAATCGGACTATATCGGTCATTTAAAGACAAACAAATTTTTATTATTGCTGACTTTTTTTATTTATATTTTATATCGAAACTTTAATCCGTCTTTCCAATGAAATATATCATCCACCAAAAAACTATATCCACGCGTTAAGTACAAGGAATATGTATAAAATTTAAAAAAAAAACATCTAACTAGAGACGCGCATAGCTACCTAATTTTGTGTTTACATTTACAAGAACTCTGGCGTTCTCATAACTTTACATCCAAGGTTGTAAAACTTGTAATATCCGTTGCTAATCATTAGGTTGGATAACTCACATCCTGTATGAAGATTTGCTCGTATTACTAGAAAAACCTGTATTTTATCTTAATCGATTGAGTAAAACCTTGGCTTGTCGGTTATTTGGTGTTGGCTGACTTACTTTTATGGTAATGAACCTTGCATTAACTTATTTGACATAAAAATCAATTCATAGGATTAGTTATTTATTATATAATCATACTAATGCGAAAGTGTGTTTGTTTGTTGGTTTGTACTTCAATCACGTCATTCTTCTTACAGAGCAACGACGTGTTTTTTTCATGGGTATAGTTGAGGACCTGGAGAGTGACATAGGCTACTCTTTATCCCAGAAAGTTAAGGAGTTCCCGTTGGAATTAAAAAACGTATTCCACGCGAATGAAGTAGTGGGCATTATTATGTAATTATGTTATCGACTGGATATCAATGAGTATCACAACAACAAAGTCATCTACACCACTGCCAAATGTCAATAGTTCAACATAATAACCAGCAAAGCATCACCATTAATCTCTAATTAATCACATGTCATAATCTAATCACAATCACGATCACTAAAGCCGATCACGGCGGCAAATTGCTTCATCGCCTTCTATGGCAATGACAATAGGCGTAATAATACTCATAATGTGGTCATTGTTATAATTTAATCACAAATTCTATCAATCACGCGCTTTAGTGATCATTAATCATGATTGCAAAAGACGATTTGCTTTTATATTATTGAAAATAGGAATTATTTTTTATTTTTGTTTAAGTTAATTTAGTCGCCTTTGTCGTGATCATAATATTCGTGCCTGAAGGTCGATTCTTCTAAATAATGATCACTAAATCATAATATTAATATTGTTTATCAAGATTTTTAATAGCGTTATTATTTTGTCAGAAAACATATCTATTGGACGAGGACTTCTAAGAGATTTTAAGAATCCATTCTAATGTTATTTACCTATAAAAATGTGTTAAGTATGTATAAAATTGTGTCTGCCTGTTTGTCTACTAAGTTTTCACGGCCCATCTGGTCAAGAGATATTTCAAAAAATTTTCGTTGACGTCCGCAAAGTAACGTCTGCTTCTATCGACATGCGAGTTTCCTCATTAAGTATATTGATTTCCTTTACCGTTAAAGCAAGAGTGAGAAATTCGCATTGCAAGAAAAATTTAGAGGCTCCAGCCCTGGAGCCCTGAAATAGCAGAGTATAGTATTAACCAATGATTTATCATCATTACAGTCAGCAAATTAACTAACAAAAAATTGCAATAATGAAATAAAATAATTAATAATTAATTAAGAGAACATAATACAATGTCATGTCATAAAAAAGTCCCATAAAGATAAAGTAAAGATTGTTGGAGATAATCCGTCACGTCATATCTGGAACGCATCGTGTGGTCAGCTGGCGTGCACGTTCTCTCGTTGCGTAAACGCATCCGCTCTTTGTTTACCATTGCTGAGCCAGATTTAAAAAAAAAACTTTCCAAAATCATTTTTTTTAAATTTATACTAGCTAGCCTAGCGCTAACTGCAATCATTATTGCTTTAGCGCGCTTGCCTTGACGTTTTTTTTTCTTCTTTATTTTTTTTTAGTGCATAGGAGTTGCCTATTTACTCTTGATTTAAAGAAACCATTCATTGTTATAAGAAGGTTTATCGAAACAAGGTTTATAGGTTTATAGAAACAGGGACATTAATGTTGTTTTTAATTTGTGAATTTAGAATCTATCTAAGATTCAAGGTTCCTAAATTAAAAAATGTACTTATACGGAAGTTGAAAGAGATGATTTAAACTATTATTTAATAGTATAGATATTTAATAGTCATAGTTTAATCCTAGGTGGATTCGATATTGATAATTTTAACTCTAAATTATCTTTATTTATAAATAAATTGCATTAAATAGTTATGTAGGTATAAAATAGTCATCTTAGCTTTACTTATAAATGTCAGTGTGGTTAGTCCTTCAATCATGCCGCAACAGAGCAACGGGCGTGATATTTTGCGTGGAAAATATATTTTTTGGATTCTACGACAACACAACACTAAATAACAATCTCGATTCAACTAGCCGATAAAATGACGTAACACCACGAGAGAGAAACCCGTCCGAGATGTTAGCATTGTTAGCAATGACATGTAAACACTAAAACAAGGTGTATAGTGCCGCGGTAGTTTAGTTACGTGAGGAGAAAGGCTTGACCGCTGTCCAGTGTGCCGTCATGGGTTCGATTACCGGTTTTGATAAAACAAATGTTTATGGTATATAAGGTACATTAGTCACTCGTCGCTTCGCAAGGAACCTGCCCTAATGTAGAAAGAGTTTATTTAAAAAAAAAATGTTTTGTTTTAATGATATACTCGTATACCTTTCATTTCGGCAAATAAGCCAAAGCTACAGAAGAAATATGTGTCTGTCTGTGTGAATGTGTCTGTCTGTCTGTCTGTTCGTCTGTCTGTCTGTATGTCTGATAATCATCTTGTTATTTATATAATAAAATTAGATGACGCCCGCGACTTCGTCCACGTGGATTAAGTTTTACCAATTCCCACAAAAACTTTTTAATTTTTGGGATAGCCGGAAAGTAGCCATGTCCTTTCCCGGAATACAATCTATTCCTATACCAATTTCCTCCAAATCGGTTGAACAGGTGAGCCGTGAAAGCGTAGTAGACAGACAAACAGACGGGCGGACAGACAGACAGAAACACTTCCAAACTGTAATTATTACCTTTAATATATACTAATATATGAATTTTACTTTGACTTTCATGGATCTGTAGATGCACCTACATTGTTCATAGATATACTATAATATTCTACCTGGTGTTACTGATATAACGTTTTAATACCTTAAGCTTGCAAAATATTTACTTACACTCTAATTGTATTCTATATTCACAGTACATTATACATAACTCCCTTTTATAACTGTCGGTTATGAAACCACTCTTCTTAGCAGTCGCGCTGGGTTTGATGACTGACGCAAGTAGATTTAGTATCAAGATTTAGTAGCATTACTGCACCTTGCATCTAAATTTTATGATCGCGTCATTTTGTTTTCACGCGGAGATAAAAGACTTATTCACTGTGGACATACAAACGAGCGGCAAGTAGACGGGCTATATCAATTGCATCTTGCTTACAATTATATGCCAGCAATACAGAATTTGTACTAATTAATTAAGATAAGCTCGTAGTCATGTCTTCATAATTCGTCACTTAGAGAACAATGGTGAGAGCTATACTCGGAGATATCTCTACGTGAACAAATTAGAAATGTGGAGCCTTAGAAGCATTAGGGTGATCTATATAATACAACGTATTGCTGAAGAGGCAAGGGGCAGTGCACATAGTTTTAAGAACCAGTAGACGTAACTGTGATTGCAAAATTGCAGTTTTTCTGCAGTTGGCATAACTGCAAGAGAATTGCACAGCAGCTTGTTCATTTCCATTAGAACTGAACAGCGACTTCAAGCGGACTGCGCAGTTGGTTTAGAGTTTCTATGCAGTTATGCCAACTGCACAATAACTGCATCAATATTGCAGTTTTGCCTTCGGCGTGCAGTTCTAATGCAGTCCGTCTATCTAGAACCTTAACCAAAATTAAGACAAAGCGACACTTTTTACTGTCGACACTAAATATGTAAATGTATGTGAAAGATTCATAACCTTCACAAACAATGCGAACTTTACATAAGGGAAACAAAATCTAGCATACTTTTGCTTAAACTCCATCAGTCTATATAGGAAATAATTATTGTACTTAGCAAAATATTGATCATAATTCATAGCCTATAAAAATTGCTGAACAACTTGCTCGTTTACGATCACCATTCACGTGACCAAACGATGTATACGGGTATAGCCCCACTTGAGATGCACGGAGCGGCGCGGCACGTAGTGGAAAATATAATTTGTATGAGTTTGCACGGGGCCGCTGTTATAGCTATATAGATGCGGAAGGGCGTCACTTAAACTGACCTATGAATGACGTCACCTATACGTTTCTGACGTCAGTCTGCTACCTGGGAACCCACCGCATTATCATCCCAAGAAAATTCCTACAATTATTTGATTAATGGAAAGGGGTCACAACCCTTCCACCTCTACTGCCACCACTACACAGGCCTCCACTCTCATAGGAGAGAGGGAATCAGAGCTTAGACCCACCACGCTGCTCCAATGCGGGTTGGCGGGCTTTATCATGTTAGTGATAATAACCGGGACCGACGGCTTAAAGTGCTCTCCGAGGCACGGGGGTGAAACACCGCCACATTCCAACTCCGGGCTGGCACTGAGAATTTCTTAATTGAAAACCCAATACCTAACTTTTATGCCCGACCGGGAATCGAACCTAGGACCTCGTGATCCGCAGTCGACTGTGCTAACCGCTAGACCAACGAGGCAGCCTCGTCGTATTCCTCACAACCCTTGGTTATGAGGAATACGACGCAGAGGGAGAGTACGGGGGCGCTTCGCGCAGTGTGTCTCCGTGCCGTGTCGCTCAAGTGGGCCCACCTCCATACAACCTCATGCAAAAAAATTGCCAGTCATTGGGACTGCCGATAGAAGAGAAACGATTTTTTTTTAAAATAGAAAAAATATTAAAATATAATTCTTAAGGCTTTAAAGTTTTATTTCGAATGTAGTTTATAAGAACTTGTCTTCGTAACAACGCGAGCATGTCGGCGAGGTGTCGGTGACGCCGCGAATCCACATTTAAAAATACTTGCCGCCGCGCCTCTGTAGTGGGGCTAGACCTCACAACGGACCCGATACGCGACTGACCAGTCGATCACGTAACTAACTGAACGAGGAAGCGGACTGTTACGATTATCCTGCGCCTGACCGCGATTCAATTTTGAGATTAAGTACCAAACTCTCTGTTATGGACACTTGAAAATAATAATTACGTCACGTTCTATTATTGAAATGAAATATACTTGCACCTCTATGGAGTAAATTTTTATTAAGGTGATCGCAACACATGGAAGGTGAAAGAAAATCTTCTAGGCAAGTGCACTCCAACCTAGACCTTGAGCAGCAGCAGCGTAGTGGGACTAAGCTCTAATTACCTGTCTCCCATAAGTGTGGAGGCCTGTGCCCAGCTGTGGGACGTTAATGGGCTATAGTGGGGTTGGTAGTGGTTCAACGAACTCACGCGTTATAACTCTGAAAGCCTAGCAGGTTGACAATGATTTAAAATTTTAAATAATTTCACTTTTTCTTGAATTTCTGTTAAATGCTTTGAGAGTAAAATACTTTAAATGAGTAGGTGGTATTTTTTGATAGAATAAAAAATATTAAAAAAAAAGTAACTAAAATGTAAATAAAAAGTTGGGTAGATACTACTCGTAGATACCTATTTTACAGTAAATCTTCAGTCATAAACCAAAGAAGATCGCAGCCTCCGGGTGAAAGTGGTATATCGTCTTGTTATACCGACTTTATTGCTGACGATTTCCGGGCTTTTGTATGAGTAATCACGGATGTTACATATTATTACTACACTTTCCAGCCAGCCAGCCACTACAGCCCATTAACGTCCCACTGCTGGGCACAGGCCTCCACTCTCATAGGAGAGAGGAAATTAGAGCTTAGACCCACCACGCTGCTCCAATGCGGGTGAGCGGGCTTTAACGACTATTATCATGTTAGTGATAATAACCGGGACCGACGGCTTAACGTACCTACTCTCCGAGGCACGGGGGTGGAACACCGCCAACTTCCTAACTTCGGGCTAGTACTGAGAATTTCTTAACTGAAAATCCCAATACCTATAAATTTTTTATACCCGACCGGGGATCGAACCCAGGACCTCGTGATCGGCAGTCGACTATGCTAACCACTAGACCAACGAGGCAGTCAACTTTACTACACTATTACTACACTTTACTTTGGCAAAAATCAATTCGACAATGCTCGATTGTTAAGCAGTCGAGCTTTACAATCGAGCATTGTCAAGTACAAATCTCCTGAAGATGCTCCGGTGTCGGAGTGAAACGTACGTTAAGAATAATTTGAGACACTTGTGTGGTGTGGTGAATATCGAAAGATACATACTGTACCACATAGATTTACTTGCTGTGATGGATTATAGCGAACTAACTGATGCCCGCAACTTCATCCGCGTGGTTTAAGTTTTTTTGATTCCCGCGGGAACTCCCTAATTTTCCGGGATAAAAAGAAGCCTATGTCACTCTCCAGGTCCTCAACTATACCCATGCCAAAAATCACGTCGATCCGTTGCTCCGATGCGGCGTGATTGAAGGACAAACTAACAAACCAAAAAACCAACAAACCAACAAACAAACTGACTTTCGCATTTATAATATTAGTATGATTAAATTCTTTTATTTTCATGGACTTCCGCAAAGTAACGCCTGCTTCTATCACATACTCGCGAACGTAGTCGCGGGCAACAGCTAGTTGATAATGCGTAGTCACAACTAGGCCCTTGGTACCTCACAATATGACTAAGTATGGGCTAGCAATATGACTGAGGTTAATTTATCGATATGGTAATTTGGACGGTAAATGTTAAGAGAATCTCATGGGCAGGTACACTGACATTTCATACTCAGGTGCCTAGGTCAGCTGTCTGTCTGTAATTGATCTTTCACCCTGCATCAAATAATGCTTTGGCGAATATGTTTTTTTTTCTTTCATCATTATGTAAGGAATAACTGATTTGCTAAATAGTTATAACACCATAATTATTGTAAAGTTGAAGAAGATTATCCTAATATTATAGCAAAATAGGGGTCAGTGTCAGTGGTGGTGGAGGTGCTAGAGGGAAAGGGAATGATATTAAATAGTTAGATAATATTAGAAGTACTTATTTACCTACAAATATTACCTTGTACATTATCTTATATGTACTTCCATAGTAACTGCCCAAATATTTGGACAATCAAATTGACGAAAATTGGTCATAATGAGAGTCAAATTCAATGGTCTAATGCGAAGAAATTGACGTGAGAACACAAACAAACAACGTTACAATGACGTGACGACACAAAACACCTATGGCTATAAGTAGGTACATTATACAGACGACATAATGCGGTGAGAATCTGTGTAAAAAACGTGTCGCGTTTGTAAAGTGACCAGCTGATTGTGTGTGGTACACGCCATGAGAGTGAGTGTTACTCAACTCTATACCAGATATCATACTTCATACTAATATTATTAATGCGAAAGTGTGTTTGTTTGTTTGTTTATTGGTGTGCTGGGTACAGGCCTCCACTCTCATAGGAGAGAGGAATGTAGAGCTTAGACCCACCACGCTGCTCCAATGCGGGCTATATATTATATAGTAATACGCTTAGATAAGTATGAAATCGAAATCATTAATTTAAGAAAGTTTGGAATGTCGAATTTAAATATAACATCACGTTTGTCCATTTTATTTATCGAACAACTTATTTTAAGATTATGTTAATCATTAAACATATCGTGACACTGCAATAAACTTTCACTGCAAAATTTAGCGATACTCATATATTTAGATAATCATTAATTATTAAAATTAATAAATACCTAATCTTCAAAAATCGGTTTTCTGCAGCATAATATTATTATTTGTTACCTAGTCCAGACCATCAAACATTATGTGAGGTGCGCGAGCGCAAGATTAATCGTTCACCTTCTATAGAGTTATAAAACTTGCAGATAGGTAAAGGGGATGTTATGTTTCAATATTTATTCTTCGCTTAGACTTCTATAAAAAGCGCTTACGAAAGTCAGATCGGTATAGTACAATACAATATTAATACAAATTTACATAGATATGTCATAAGAATTTATAAGTTACCCAAGTACCCACACTAGTCATTAATTGTCACAGACATGAAACAAATTGCCTGTAGGTTAATAGATTAGATTAGGTGCTCAAATAGTTACTTTTTATATTTGCAAGTACAGTATGAAAAAACTAATGAAAACCATTATTTCTTCGATAAATATTTGAATATGTAAGAAAGTGCACACACAAATAAGTTTTAATAAAAAAAATGCCTGGAAATCAAAATCAAGACCAGTAAAGTTCTGAGCATGCATTTATTCATCACTAGTTTATGCCCGTGACTTCGTCCGCGTGGTTTAAGTTTTTTGATTCCCGCGGGAACTCCTTAAGTTTCCGGTATAAAAAGTATCCTATGTCACTCTCCAGGTCCTCTACTATACCCATGCCAAAAATCACGTCGATCCGTTGCTCCGTTGCGGCGTGATTGAAGGACAAACCAACAAACCAACAAACAAACACACTTTCGCATTTATAATATTACTAGCTGATGCCCGCGACTTCGTCCGCGTGGTTTAAATTTTTGGTTATTCCCGCGGGAACTCCTTAATTTTCCGGGATAAAAAGTAGCCTATGTCACTCTCCAGGTCCTTAACTATATCCATGCCGAAAATCACGTCAATTCGTAGCTCCGTTGCGGCGTGATTGAAGGACAAACCAACAAACCAACAAACAAAGTGACTTTCGCATTTATAATATTAGTATGATGATTATGATTATCTATCCCTTCCATAACATTTTCAAACGGGCAATAAATAGATTTCAACTTTATCATTAGGTACAGCCACTTCTATGATATTCATAACTCTGTACATTATAGGAAGTGCATCAGACGCGTTCTGGGCGCGGTGACGTAACAGAGTTCAGCCTTTCGCTCCAGTAAAGCGTGGAGCTTACTGAGCTTGTGATGTGAGAGTGGATCGCTAATGAGATAAGCTGTTATCACGTTTCATTAAACTAATTTCAATTCACGGAACTAAGATTGAAAATAATTTACGAAAAAAATTTTTGGCAGATGCTAACACTAGCGCGATGGAACAAAACGTCGTTTCCCTCGGACGCAAAGGTGTAGTGCAGACATTAAGCCAGGACAGTCCCAAGATATGTTTCGTTAAAAATTGAGAATTATTATAGAAAAAGTAGCCTGTGTGTTAATCCAGGGTATAATCTATTTTCATTCCAAATTTCAGGTAAATCCGTCCAGTTGTTTTTGCGTGAAAGAGTAACAATTACAAACATACACACATACAAACTCTCGCCTAATATAATATTAGTGTGATTAAGTTGTTACGTAAAGAATTCTTAATCCCAGACAAAAAGGCCATAAAAGAGAAACTATGAAAAAAGGATGATAGCAAATAACACCATATTTGTTAAGCTTTTACTGCGTTTTTGTTTAGCTAAGAACAGGCATTACTGAACGCTTTCTCCATCTGTGTACATAATATTTAATTATTTACTTGCTTCGTAAACAAAATAAAACACAAAGATATTTTTCATCCCACCATCTCGGAAAGAGTATTTTTAATCTTCGATATCTGAATGCAAAAGCCGTTATTATCCTCTTGAGGATAAAGTAAATTGAATTTAGAATATCGTGTGCACGTTAGTAATTAATATCACTCGTCTATGAAGTTTGTGAATTCAAAACATCATTAAAACCTATTTACTTCTACCTCTATGGTGCCGAATTTCCATACAACCGTTTTTAATTTGTTAAAAACTCACACTCGTAACCTTCTTGGTGTACTTTTTTAATTTGCTTTGACCATTTTCTTTCACGTCATGTCATTTCCTCGCTGAGGTGGGATGAAAAGTTACGTGTTGCACTCGAGTGAAAAGATTTTTCACCTCGTGCTCTTTTGATTCCCTCGCTGACGCTCAGGATTCTAATTTTTGAACCACTCGCGCATCGGTCATCAAAATTGAGCACGCGGTTAAAAACAACTTTTCACTCTTGTATAACAAAAAACTATTTTTATTCACTAAAATTTGACAGCGATCTCACCTGGTGGTAAGTGATAACGCAGTCTAAGACGGTAGCGGGCTAACCTGTTATCAGTATGGCAGTCCGCAGTTGTACCAAAAGAGTTTCTGAATTTGCCGCTGCTTATATTTAAAGACTGTGATAAACAGCATCTGTTAAGTCGAGGTTATTATTACTTACCTACTATTAATGATTATTTTCTCAATGACAAAGTTGCATGGAAGCAACCGGCTTCGCATCCAGCATCCCTCAAGTTCTAGTGTTATAGGTAATTGAGTTGTAACGTATATTATTTGTAAAGTGTAAAAAAAATTATGTTTATGAAAAGAGCAACTGCCGAGTTTTTTGCCGGCTCTTCTTGCAGAAGAAGTCGCAAGAATCTACCACCGGCGGCACCTCTTCGCTGATAAGGTGGTAACTAGCCACGGCCACAACCTCCCACCAGATCAGATCAGAGAAAATTTTGAAATTATAAATTCCCAAATTGAGATTCTTCTCTTTCAAGATGGTCATGGTTGTTTTTTATTAAAAACTATGAAAATCTGTGATTTCCCGGGATACAAAGTGGCGTTTGTTACTCTACAGGTCCTCCACTATATCAAAATATAATTACATTGATAAGTAGTTCTGTTGCGGCGTGGTTGAAGTACAATCGAACAAACAAATTACAAATTTAAAGTACGGATCATAAGGGATTGTAAGGAACTGTAAAACTTGAGGAAACATTATGGATGCGAAAGATTCGTTAAATGCATGTATAGGTACTTAATATAATATCAAATGGTAGGCCTACCTAAACCTATTTCACACTTGTACGTGTGTTTTTAAACGACATCCAAAAAGGAGGAGGTCCATAATACAGGCGATTTTTCAGTAGTGTGAAATAATAAGCATTATTTCACACTGCTGAAAAGTTGCCGCACAGGGCTGCCTTAGTTTGAGACAAGTTAAGGCAACATCACTACCACGGCACATTATTGCGTGCTTTTCACAACATCTTTAAGTAACACAAGGATTCTGGTACAGTATAGTCTTGGCCGCATTAGGCTAGTGTCCACTCAGTTGAAGAGGCCTTTCATGCCTCCTTATAAGGCTATGAGACCATCTAGCGTTAACCAACGTTATTAACTATTGCCCTCCATACGGCAAACGCGAGAAGTATAGTAATTTGTACTAGTTATGTAATTTGCTCTGTGATAGCCTAGTGGTTAAGACACCCGTGGTTGCAGGTTCGAGCCCCAGGCACGTCAAACTTTTCGAAGTTATGTGCGTTTTCAGAAATTAAATATCGCTTGCTTCAAACGGTGAAGGAAAACATCGTGAGTGCTACATTATGTTCTCAGAGGTGTGTGAATCCGCACTTGGCCAGCATGGTGGTCTATGGCCAAACCCTTCTCATTCTGAGAGGAGTCTCGTGCTCAGTAGTGAGCCTGCAATGGGTAGATGAGAGAGAAAAATATAATTTGCTCGACGGTTGCGAAATTGATGCTACAACAGGCTAGTCATATAGTCCCAAGAAATGATAATCGTTGGGGTCCCAAGGTGCTGGAATGGCGACCCCGCAATGGAAAACGCAGCGTTAGCAGAGCCCCCCTAGGTGCTTGGATGACATCAAACCAGTCGCAGTGAGTCGCTGGATCCAGGCGGAACAAGACCGTGGTGTGGGAGAAAATATAAAAATGGTTTGGAAGATTTGTGTAGTATGGTGTTATGGAGGTGCGTTTTTTTATTTCAATACAAGTAAGCCTTTAACTACAACTTTACCTGATGGTAAGCGATGATGCAGTCTGAGATGGTAGCGGGCACTGAATAGATAAATAACGTGTTAGTAGCATGGCAGTTATATTAAACTCTGATGAGTCTGAGCTAGCTAAAGCTACACGTGCAAGCAATACGTTGTACCACATAGATTTGTCTGATCATAGCGAATTAAGCTTCTTATTCCTTGATTCTAACGATACCCCATACATCCAAATCTTTTTAGGCATTTTGAAGTTAGGAATCATCGATATTATGTGTAGGTACTAGATGGGCCCTTTCATAAAAAAAAGGTTGGGCGTCCGACTTGTGGTGCATGCCCCTCACCTGTATAAGCCTTTCTTTGTCCCCGCCATAGCGCTGTCCCGCTTTTCAGACTAGATGGCGTTAGTAAAATAAGTTCACATTCCTTATTTGACAGGGCCCGTCTATGTAAATTGAGGTCGTTGGGTGGAATAAAATACTCACTTATCTTCATACCTACATGAACCCAAATACCACATTTTTTGGCCAGTTGTGTTAAAAGGAGATATTATTCCACTTTACATAACTAAGGATTTCGATATTTTAAATGAAATTTGAATAAAATCTGCAGTGACTTTCTCTTTCTCCGGGATTATTCCACCTGAGGTCTGACTCATCCAATGCAAATATTATGTTACGCAATTTTGCGAACAAAAAGCTTTTTTCTCACATAGGTACTCAAATAACAATGACTTTAGTTACAAATCTTGTATGCAATACTACTAAGTAAGAAATTATTTTATATTATGGAAAATAATGCGCGCACGCACATTTTTTTAGGCCTTTATGTATAGTTGTACAGACTACCACGACAGGACAAAACGTGTTTCACCTTACGTTAGTCCTGTCCTGTCCATAGTCCGTTTATCACCCTGATAAAAGTATAAAGTTGTCACTGTGAATGTTTTATCATAAATTTTTGGTGTCGTTTTAGAGCTCAATCAATGCCCTGGATCAGTTGAATAGATGGACCGTGAAAAGTAGTAGGTATTTAGGTAAGTATTCAGACAGACATAATACACCTACTTGCATAGACAGCCAGACTTTTTCGCATTTTGCTTAGCTGAAGTCTCTTTCTAGAACTAACGCCAGTGACAACTATACCTACCTATTTATACAAATACTCGCGTGGGTAAACCTTTTTAAACGTAACGGGAACTTTTTAATTTTCCGACATAAAAAGTAGCCTATATCCTTTCCCGGGATGCTAACTCTCCTGATTTGCACCAGAAACATACTCAAACAATCAATCAATCGTGTATTTGCTTGAAACATTATACAATTATGATGATGACAGTCCTAAAATAGTCCAAACATGCTTTTCCAAAAGATTGAGAATTGATCTCTGTCGTGTTTATTTGCTTTAACGTAGTAATGAGTAATGTGATCGGTACGTATGACCCCTAAAAAGATTGACCTAGGACCTGACCGCCGCCATCCATACAAAGAGATGGTCTCGCCGTGAACTCACGACATTATTACCGCATACTATTCGAAGTGCAGTCTGTAATGTTTGTACATACTCGTACGTCCTAGGCTGAGTACTCACTGAGCGGTTCTCACTCGCGCCCGCAGCGCTTTGGGGCCCGCGACCTCCGTAGAAAGTAGCAACTGCTTCTTGAATCAGTCACTAGTCGACTGCGGCTGAAGAAGTCCCTGGTTCTGACTTCTGACAACAAATTCTCAGTACTAGCCCGAAGTTAGGAAGTTGGCGGTGTTTAACCTCCGTGCCTCGGAGATTACGTTGATCTTGCGCCTGATCTCTCCACGGTCTTGACGAATTTTCCAGCTTATAGGGCTAGAGAATGCACCCGTGTTTGCTCACTGGACTATAATATCTCCCCAATCTTTACGGAAATTGGCTGCCGAGGACAGTATTTTTATTTAGATAATATGTACCTATGAATATAGTAGAACAATTTACGGCGCGTTTTACACCTGTAGCGGGCACGATTTTGCGTGAGTTTGTATGGAGCTGGGCCCACTTATGCGACGCAACACGGTGATGCACTGCGACATAATTCTACAAAGAATACTTGCCGCTAGGTGCCTCTGTTGTGAGTGCTGACTTTAATTCTGCGGTGTCGTGAGTTTTAAAAGAAAACAGCTGTCCCACAAACGCGCGGGCGCGGGTGAGAACCGCTCCGTGTGTTTTTACGCATAAAGTTTTTGCTACGGAAATGTCAGCGGTTAATGTTCTTAATTTGTATCTTTATAGTTTACATGATGACCTTATAGTTGTTTTTATAACAGCCGGATATAATTATCTATGGGTCAAGGATTCTAAACCTATGACCTAGTATCCATTGGCAGGATTTCTTGCAAAAAATTGCTGCCACTCAAATTGAAAGACAAATGTCAATTTCTGAAAGTCCCACAAACTAATAGCGTCGTTAAAAATAAAAATAAAATAAAATAAAAACAAAAACTAAACAGGCATAAAAATTAGTTCCAATTTTGGCCACCGTGTCAGAGAAGTTGGTGGGACTAATGGAACATGATTTTTAAACGAAACAAAGACTGCCAGACTAACTTAAATGCTAGAAAACTTGCTAGTACACACCTAGCATTCTTATGCCTAGTATATGAATGAATAGATACGACTGACGGTGATCGGCGTGGATCGGTGTATGGTCAATGGTGGCGTTTCGTATTGCATTCTTTTATCGCTTATTTGTTTATTTACTAGATGATGCCCGCGACTTCGCCCGCGTGGATTAAGTTTTTCTTAATTCCCACGGCAACTCCTTAATTCTCGGTATAAAAAGCCTATGGCCTATTTGTCCTTCCCGCGATGCAACCTATAATATCTATACCTACCAAACATCAAAATCGGTTGAAAAGATGGGCAGTAAAGACAGACGGACAGACAGACACACTTTCGGATTTATAATGGTAGTAAAAGTAAGTATAGATATTATTTGTAAGTATAGGATTAAGCTTCTTGTTAATTGGTTGTCATAGACTTCCGCAAAGTAACACTTGCTTGAGCTTTTATCCTAATGCATATCGGTCGATGAAACACGACACATCCTCGCTAATATAATCATAGTTTTCTTTTAGTTTATAAATATTTTTTTAAAAATAATATTCGTATTTTCATTGTGTAATTTGCTCTATAAATCACGTAATAATATGACAGCAAAGTCAGAATACTTAACCTTTACCCTGCATGAGTTCATCGATAGGCCGTTTACTTTTGACACATTTTGATTATGTAACCCTTACACAATCGAACAACGCTGTGATTTCTGTCAAGTGGGTACAAGTGGATAGAAGCCGAGGTCAAAACCTTCCATGAGAAAACTCATTTTTGAACTAATTTTTTTTTTTTTTTTTTTTGTTATTTTTATGCTATCTGCAATCAGTCATAATTGATTCTGGACTATAAGCAGATTTTTTGGATGCGTAGAGGGTTGGGAGAAGGTCACTCCATCGAGAAACTCTTCTTATGTTTTCAGTGGCTTTATTGTTCACAACACAGTTCTTCCACTGTGGATCGTTTTAGCCTTTTCACTCTGCTGCATGTGGTAAGTGACACTGCCAGACTATTTACATGACCTTGAAGCCTGCTCTTATGTTTTATAGCATTTTGACGTATTTCCTCCCTTATAGTGAGCATTTCAAGATACTCGTGTGTTTCCGTTGTTCTGGTAAACCATGGAGCATTGAGTATTGTGCGAAAAACTGAGTTTTGGTATCGTTGTAGTATTTCTATATTAGAGTTACTGGCTGTGCCCCACAGCTCCAGCCCATACGTCCATACCGGTTTAAGACAGCTCTTGTATATGAGCAATTTATTTTTGAGCGAAAGTCTTGAGTGTCTGCCAAGCAACCACATAAGCGATCTAGTGCGAATACGCAGCTCTTCTCTCTTTTTTTTGATATGCGCTTGCCATGTTTGCCGTCTATCAAGATGCATACCCAGATATTTAGCTACATCACTATGTGGAAGAGTCTCATTTCCAAGTTTCACCTGTGGACAATTTTCGGGCCGAAGTGTAAATGTTACGTGGGTTGATTTTGGTGCACTGACTTTAATTCTCCACGTTCGCATCCACTTGTCAATGTTATCTAAGTGGCCCTGAAGTTGTTCAGATGCTACTTTTGGATTAGAGTGACTACTCAGTGCCGCTGTATCGTCAGCAAACGTTGCGGTAAGGATACACGGTGTGTCGGGTAAATCGGCTGTGTATAGGGTGTACAGTACCGGCCCTAGCACGGATCCCTGTGGGACACCTGCTTCAACATCGTAGAAATGGGAACAGTTTTCTCCCACTACGACTTGAAATATCCTATCTTGCAAGTATGACTTTAGCAGGGTATAGATGTTGTGAGGAAAGTTTCTTTTTATTTTATATAGTAAGCCCTTGTGCCAGACCCTGTCAAAAGCTTGCTGAACATCTAAAAATGCCGCAGAGCAGTATTCCTTCCTTTCTAACGATTGTCTTATTTTGTTAACAACTCTATGGACTTGTTCTACTGTTGAGTGACCTTCTCTAAAGCCAAATTGGTGATTTGGTATAAGACTTTCTTTTGTTATTACAGCTTTCAAGCGTCGCAGAAAAAGTTTCTCGAACAGCTTTGATAGAACAGGCAGCAGACTGATGGGTCTATATGATGAAACAATAAGAGGGTCTTTCCCAGGTTTAGGTATCATAATAATGTGAGATACTTTCCACATTAGTGGAAAATACGATGTTCTGAGTATAGAATTGAAGAGAATTGTGAGGAAGACAACAGCTTTCTTTGGTAGCTGCTTAAGGACTTCTGCAGTTATGAGATCAAATCCCGGTGCTTTTTTGTTGTCAAGATGTTTTATTGCTTGCAGGACTTCAGCTGGGGTAAAACACTTGATAGGAAGACTAAGTTGAAGGTCACTATTCAAGAAATCATCAATTTCCTTCTCATTATTATAAGTTTCATCGCTCGCGTTTGGTGTAAAAGTTGTATTGAGAAATTGTGCAAATGCTTCTGCTTTTTGTGAGTCCGTTTTTGCCCATGTGTTATTAGCAAGTTTTAGTGGGTGTGATTGAATCTGCGGGCTAGTACTCGACTTTGTAGCTTTCCATAAGGAATGTTCGCTATTGCCTACTGATGACATATTTTCAAGTCTATTTTGAAGGGTTTCATCTTCTAGTTCTCTCAAGTAAGCCTTGAGGTCTTGAATGGCTTTATTCAGTCGTGTTTTATCTTCTGCTCTTCCTTGTGTTTGCCATATCCTTCTTAGGCGTCTTTTCTCCAGTACTTTTTCTTTAGTTAGAAATGGCACATTTTGAAGCGCAGTTTGCTTCACTGCTTCTTGAGGGGTACTTAACCAGCAAGCTTTTTGCACCAACCCTGTGAAGTTAACCGTCGCTATTTCAATTTCATCTTCCGTCTTGAGAGGGATATTTAGGTCAAGGTGTTCAGCAATAAACTCACTAAATGCATACCAGTCGGTCCTTCTATTGTACAGATGTAGTTTAGGGGTTCGGTCGATTATAGTAGTGCTGATGGTAGCTATAATAGGCGAGTGGTCATCTGATGTGTCGTAGCAACTTTCTATCTTTAGATAGTGTTCTGTAAAACCTTTATAGAGGAAGAAATCTAGGAGATCGGGTTTCCCGTTTGGATCTGCAGGAAAGTAAGTTGGCTCTCCTGTACTAAGCACTTTGGTGTTGTTCCTATCCATTGCACTCTTCAATTCTCTACCCCTAGTAAGGGTAAGTCTGGAACCCCAGCATTCATTTTTCGCATTCCAATCGCCACCAGCTAGGAATCTTGGACCCAGCGTTTTAATAAAGTTGGTAAAAGTAGCTTCATCTATCTTATGCTTCGGAGGGCAGTATACAGCAGTCACATTAAATACACCAACTTTGTCGTGTATACAGATTGTTGTCGCTTGTATGTACTCTGTGCGAAATGATGGTCCAACATTGTGCTTGATGTTCTTTCTCACGATTATTGCGGTGCCCCCATGGCTTGTGCCGTCGGGATGATTAGTTGTATACACGCAGAATTCTTGTAGTGAAAAGGATGTAGCATCTGTTAAGTGTGACTCACTTATAAGCATGATGTCAACTTTATTCATATTTATCATTGTTGATAATTCGAGTTTGTGGCCTAAGAGGCCGTTTATATTCCATGCTGCTATTCTTAGGGCCATTATTTGGCAAGTTTGGTAATGACTGTAGTTAGCAAGCCCATAAGAGTGCTCATTTGTCCTATTAAAATATCTAGCTTTTCAGCTTGTTTTGTGAGGAAATATTCAAGTTTTTCTAGATTAGTAGCATCTTTGTTGGCAGTAGCTTGTGCATATGTTTTTCTATTAGATTTAGGAAGATCTCTATGGTCAGGTTCAGGTTGCTCTGTCTTGCGGTCAGCATGTTTTTGGCTATATTGTTGGTGTTCTTTTTCCCAGGTTCCTTCTGGCTGCCGGTTTGTAGCCTTGGCTTGATTTGGTGCATTTGGATGTCTGGGTTTCTTATTGAATTTTCGATTCTTAATTTCCACATAAACGTTGCAACCTTTGTAATTGGCAGGATGGTCGCCAAGACATAGGGCACATTTTGCTGGAGTATTTCGATCTTTTTTAGTGCATTCAGTGGTTTTGTGTGCTCCTGCACATTTGACACATCTATAGGGCCTCATGCAGTTGTTTTGCGTGTGACCATATTGTTGGCAACGTTTGCATTGTGGCACAGTCTTTTTGCGTTTGGGGTCTTCTATAGTCACAATAGTATTATAAATCTGTCTGATTTCCTTAGCTGCTTTGTTATTTGGTCCAGGCTCTAGATTGACAAAAAATGTAGAGAGGGGGATTTTATCGGGCCCATACTTAGCATTTACTATTTTGCCTTTGACTTTGTTTCCAGTTTTTTCTATAGCTTCATTTATAGCTTCCAAGGGTGTGGTGTGATGTAGGTTTTTTATTACAATCCTGTATGGTCTTTCATCTTTTTGTGTGAACGTATGGCCTATAAGATTATGTTCTCTAACTAACTGCATAACTTTTTTGTAGGTATCTGTGTTGTTACAGGTAACTCTCATTTGTGTTTTAGTAACTATCTTGAATGAAAAGTCTGTTTTTTCTACCACAGTTGCTATAAGGTTAGTTAGCTTAGTGACATCTTTGATTCCATATAAGACAATTGGTGGAGGTCTGTTTATCCTTTTTTTGATGGTTTCCTGTTCGTCGTCTTCTACATATAATCCGGAGAATTTATTGTGAACAGGTACTGCATTTAACTGCGGTGGGGTCGTACTCACTCTTTTTCTTTTGTTTTTGCGAATTTCAGGCACTGATTGCCAATTGTTTTCTGAAGATTCTGGTGTGTCATCCAGAGATACCATCTCTATGGGTGCATCTTCAGCCTGTGGATTATCTTTTGGTGCCACATCTTTATTCCTATTTTTATGGAAGAAGCTGGGATGGAAAGCTTGTTGAACTAGTCTTTTTCCAGTAACATTAACAGGCACCGGAGCCTGGTTACCCACTCCAGTGGTGTCTTCGGTAGCAGATTTCACACTCTCCAGCCCGGGTACCGGAGAGCGCCGGGGGTTAGCCGGATCGCATGACATAACATTCTCTCTATTTATCGACATTTCATGAAAAAAAGGGGGGTTGGGAAATAATTCCAGTAACACTTTCCCAAGGTTCTACTGCCACACTTTTTGAGGGTATTTAGTGCCTCAGGGCTCGTGGTAGCCATTGGACAGGTTATTAACCGCCGCCTGTTACTCGGAACTTGAACTAATTTAGAGGTTACTGGTTTGATCGTAAATTTTAAAAGAACTTGACAACCTCCGTGGCGTAGTGTGTAGCGCTGTTGTCTTAATGTGCGGAGGTCCCGGGTTCGATCCCCGGCAGGGTCATCAATTTGGGAATTTATAATTTCTGAATTTTACCTGGTCTGGCCTGGTGGGAGGCTTCGGCCGTGGCTAGTTACCACCCTACCGGCAAAGACGTGCCGCCAAGCGATTTAGCGTTCCGGTACGATGCCGTATAGAAACCGAATAGGGGTATGGGTTTAATATAACTGCCGTGCCCCTAACAGGTTATCCCGCTACCATCTTAGACTGCATTATCACATACCATCAGGTGAGATCGCAGTCAAGGGCTAACTTATAGTGGATAAAAAAAAAAAAAACTTTATTTGTACAATCTCTGTACGTCGTATTCCTCATTGCTGAGGGTCGTGACCCTATTCCATTAATCACAGACAGGGATTTTCTTGGGATAATAATGCGGTGGGTTCCCAGGTCATTCCGCATACGACACGTCAGAGTACTATTTCAACTCTTAGTTTACTGACGATTGTTATCAGATGTTAGTGATAATAACTGGGAACGACAGCTTAACGTGCTCTCCGAGGCACAGAGGAGACAAAAAAGCCAAATTTGGACTTCCAAATTCGGTCACCCATCCAGTTACCGACTTGGGTCAACGTTGCTTAACAATCGATGCGATTTCTACAATAATGAAAGGATAAACTTCTTTGGGTCATATTTGGTGCCGCCCACAGCTAGCACCAAATATGACCCAAAGAAGGCGGGGGCAAGTGCTGGACCGCGTGTTTGGTGGCCCTCGAAAAGGTCTATGTCCAGTAATGGAGGTATACCTACGTGTTGATGGATTGGACTGGACTGTGTTTGAAAGAAACTAACTAAAGAACTGACAAAACTGGGTTAGTAAAATAATTCAGTTATTAACGCTTGCATCGAATTTATCTCATTCATATTAATATCTCATCTAAATTAGGCTTTAGGTCCCATAATTATATACCTACAGTCCCATGGGCAAAAGCCTCCCTCCGATTCGGCCACATCTCCCTGAAATTCCAGATTTAACTTATTTAACTGGCGAACTCCTAACAGGTTAGCCCTAGCTACCATCTTAAAATGCATGATCACGTACAAGTAAGATCGCAGTCAAAGGCTAACTTGTAGTGAAAAAAAAAACACGACGCGGGCATTTTCTATCATACTTATATTATACTAGCGGTCCGCCCCGGCTTCGCACGGGTAGCACTTGATCAAAATAGTCCATACCCAATAATGGTCAGTCGGAACTGAGACGAAAACTCCACCACACGTTCTCAAATTTTGTTCAGCAAACCGCTGTGAACACTTGGCACTTGAGTCTCCAATACGACGTAGTATTTTCGCTGCCCTCACCTAGGAACTATGTTTAGAACTAACAACTAAGTTGAGACCTGGCTCTTTTAGGCATTTCGCAGTCTGTCTACAACAGTTAGATATTAAAATAAGATTAAAATGTTTAAAAAAAAATTAGTAACTTCTCTTGTACTTATTATGTTTGTCTTGACAAATATGACATAAGAGACAGTCTGAATTAATAGACGAATAGAGGTTTAACGTAAAAAGTTAAATTATTACAATTTTCGAAGGGATCTCTAATTTATTTTAAAATAATATGCAGCCTATGTTACTCGCTGATAAAGTAGCTTTCTATAGGTGGAAGAATTTTTAAAATCGGTCCAGTAGTTTTTTAGTTTATCCATTACAAACAAACAAACAAACAAAAACAAATCTTTCCTCTTTATAATATTAGTTTAGAAATGCGAAAGTGTGTTTTTTGTTGGTTTGTCCTTCAATCACGCCGCAACGGAGCAACGGATCGACATGATTTTTGCATGCATGGGCATAGTTGAAGACCTGAAGAGTGACATAGGCTACGCTGACATTTTTATAAGGGGAAATTGAGGAGCTCCCCCGGGAATAAGAACGAATTTAAACCACGCGGAGGAGTTCGCGGGCATTTCTTGTTTAAATGTAATAATTTAATATAAAAAACTTTTTAAACAACCGACTTCAAACTCCCGCGCTAACTTTACACCAACAAACACACGCTATACAAAGTACCTACTTATTTTATTGTTGATATTTTAAAAACCGCTCGACCGATTTCGATAAAATTTATATGGGACCACTTGGGAAGTATGCCCTTTCAAATAAAAAAGAATCATTAAAATCGGTCAAAAGTTCTGAGGTAACAAACATAAAAAAAAAAAAATACAGTCGAATTGAGAACCTCCTCCTTTTTTGAAGTCGGTTGAAAACAGGTAGGTAGGTAAGAGAGTGTATTACCGCAGTGACCTCAGCCCGGATTATGGCAATACAATTCGAATGGACGACATAGTAGCCTACGCATGTTACGCAAGCGAATTCGGTCCACACAGCCACGGCCCGCGAGGCTCGAGAGAAAGTGCATCTACCTGCAGCCGCCCGCCAGTGTGTATTTGCTAATTTCCCTAGCCGAGAGGCAGCCTACACTTAAAATTAACCTAAGTATAGATCCGTAAGACCACACAAATGATACCTTATGATTATGAAAGGATTGTCAAGTAAGTAATTTCTCAGAGAAAAAAACGAATAACTTGCTATTTGTTTTTAGTTCCGTTTAATTGCCTAATATGGAAAAAGGAGGGCTAGCTTGTTTTTTGCGCAAAGAATCAGCATGGCTGCCAAGCGCAGAAATGCAGCCAATCTTTCCACCATTCCACGCGGATATGATTTGTATAGTAATGAGATTAGGCTAGTTGGCTATAAGCTTTATACGTTAACGTTTAAGCTAAAACAAAAATAACATAAGTGCTTTGTGTTGATAATTTCAAGAAGCAAATAAGGAAGAACTAATCACGGTGCGATAAATGTTATAATTGTCTAACCAATCTAAGAGTACACCACCTCAGAAGTGGTCGTGATATTCATACTGGTTAAAAATGTTGCTTGTCGTATGTTATCCTAACAGCACGATTGAAAAGTTCTGAGCAGCTTATGAAAAGCTGGATATTTGGTAGGACAGTAAAAGTAGGACACGACAATAGCTGTCCTGTCCTAAAAGTAGTAAGACAAAGAGTCTATACTGTATTATATGTACTGATTTCAAGTTGACTCTACAATCAAAATTTGGACGGCAGAGTCCATGAATTTGGATTCCAAATACAAACCTCGAATGAAGCAAGGTGTCTCTTATGTAAAACATAACAACATAATCTAATTTATCAGAGCTGTTTGGCAATTCTAATATTAATATGTAAAGTTTTAGCAACATCCAACGTTTAACATATTGATGTAATGAATTAACTAATAATATAATCGCGCTCTGCTAATTTCAAAGATTATGGAATTAATTCGACTTTAGTGCTAATGAGTTACTTTTATTATTATGAAGATGACCGAATACCAATCGCGGTCGAAAGTAAAAGTAAGACACACCTTTATATTATATTAAGTGGAATTAATATTATTTACATTCGGTTTTGGATTACATCAGTTTTATTGGGTATGTTTTATACATGACTTAATATTATGTTCCCCTTTCTTTTCCAAGTTTAAAGCTTGTGCAAGGATGTGATGCCTACAAAAATGATTGCTGCAGAAAACACCTTTCGGATTTCATTCCAGTTTATTGACCACTAGGCTATTGAAACAGATGTATTTCATTGACATGTTCATCATTAAAGTCGATCGATGACAAGACTTTCGAGTTTCCCCACGTCACTTGCTCTGCAAGAGGCCTTGCTCGGTCAGACCTTAATGCGTTTTTCGAGTACCATTTACGGACCAATGTTACGTATCAACATTCCACTTTACTTAAAACAGTTTACTTCAAATATTACGTCATGCGTGAAGTAATTTCGCAACTGGAATAAAAGTAGATTGGTACAAAAAGGTAGGTTTTTATTTACAGAAAACTTATATTAACAACAAATATAATACAGTTAACGTCTAACGCAATCACATAGAGTTTCATAACATTAATGCAATGAGATGACTAATTCGTTCGTTTAATGGTGAGGGCTGCCGTATGATGATGAGATAGATGGGACACCGTAGGAGCCTGACGGGGCGCCGATGGTTGAGTATCCCGAGCCGTGACCACCTGAGAAGCCACCGTCGGAGTAACCACCGCCGGAGTAGCCACCGTCGGAGTAACCACCGCTGGAGTAACCAGAGTAACCGCCAGCGTAACCGCCAGCGTAACCGCCGGCGTAACCACCGTAACCTTCCTCAGCCTGGTGGTACTGAGCTACTTGGATGCCTTGCTGGAGGGATTCCAACTCAACTCCTACGACTCTTTGATGAGGAACACCGTAGACTGGGGCTCCGTATTGGGAAGAGATACCATGTCCGTGACCACCTCCAATGGATTGGTAAGCTTGGTTCTGGATTTCGTCTTTAAGGATGATGTGCCTGATTTTTTCGAGTAGATGGGGGTCGATGTGGTAGCCCTCTGAGGTCTGGTAGCCGACTGGCACTTGGGTGTAATGGCCGCCGCTGGATAGAGGAGAGCCGTGGCCTCCGCCTCCAACTACTTGGATAGAAGATGGCGCGGAGTAGCTGTAGCCGACTGGGGGCTCGGCAACGGCGCAGCCGATTAAGGCGAGGGTGACCTGGTGAAAAAAATCTTGTTTTAGTCCAAAACACTCTGTAACCTAGGCTTTTTAATTGATAATGGACCTAACGTATCATTATTTATTGGCCAGTTATATTGAACACACAAAATAATTTAAAATGGCCTTAACAAGAAGATATTTGCGATCAAAAATTAAACTGTTAGCGTAGATATTTTCCACAATGATTTTGCATAAATTATGTTAAATTGGGAGCTAAAAGAATCGCATAGTAATATTCTCTAATCAGCTTGATTTTTAAATGATGTTGCAATGATTAATAATTCCAAATAATCGCGTAATTATTCCAATTTAAATGATGCTGAAAAGAAGTTCATTTTGACATGATATCTAATTTTTAATCTGGGGTTTTTTATTAAATTTTTAATGTAAATACTGTTGTATGTTAATTATCACACGTAAATATTAGTTTGGTATGGTTTTCTGATTTGAATCCACATGTCGAGTCCGAAACATTTAAACACATTTATAAAGTCCACATTTGGTTTTGTCACACATGAATGCACTAGGGGTTGGGTTTTATTTGTACGATCCGTCACACAACACTGCACTCCTTTTGAAGTTTCGAGGTTTTCGACGTTTCGATGGTTTGACACTTACTATGCTCCACTTAGCCATGATTGTTGTGAACTCAGTGAATGCTGGAGGTTGTATGATGCCTCTTGGAGTGCCCAACCGCTTTTATACCGAAGATTCTGCCGTCTACTTTTACTTTAGGCCATCCGGTGGCCGACGAGGACGAATATTGGTTACGAATGATCCATATATTTTTTAATAAAAAAAAACTAAAGCATATCCGTCAGATGTGTATGCAATGTGTGAGATTGTAATTTTTTTTGGTTAAAATCGGTCAACATTTGGCATTTAATGAGTACGTAGGTACGATAATTTGGAACTGCTATGTACGACATCTGATTAGAGAAAGGATTATAGTTATTATCGAGTGTTATTATTTATTGATACTCATTACTATGTAAACTAATATTGCGTGTATTTTAATGAAATGGTTGACATTTATGCATTCTTATTTAGTTGCGTATACTTTCAAATATTTTACGAGTGTGGATTATAAATGCATCATTATAGGTAGACTTATGTTATCGATTTACAAATTGGCGTTCACTTACGTCAGTTGTCAATTTCGTTTATGTATTTTACTTAGTATTCAAAATAGTCATTTGCCATCAGGTGTGACTGGAAATAAGCTCAAGTTAGTGTAATAATGATTAAAATTATTGTAATTACTTATGATAAAATATTCGCAATACAAAATGCAACAAACCAATTTAAAAATATTAATTATTTTTAAGCTATTGCATAGCTTCTATCGCGGGCCTTGAGCGTGGAGACCGAATCCAGAAATTCCGTAACGAAAAAAACCTAACACTTTGGTTGCTATGACTACTTGTGTTGTTGACTTCAAGTTGTTGAAAATAAAAAGACTATTTTTATGAAAAGATGATTTTGGTTACTATGACTACTTGTGTTGTTGGAATCAAAAAACCTCAAACAAAGAGGTTTTTTGATTCCCCTTGGTCACCCGGACTATTGAAAACATAATTCTTTAAAATTATTTCGCCTTTATATTTTCAACAACTTGAAGTCAACAACACAAGTAGTCATAGCAAGTTGATAAAAAATGCTATGCAATAGCTTTACCGCGGCAGTCTCCGAGTGCCACACGTCTTTTTTTAAAGCTTTATGTATAGTGTGAGTGTATATAAAATCAATATTTTCTTTTGGAAAATATGGCTAAGAATTTTGTCTGTTGGCGGATTATAGCAAAGTAGTTGTATTCTTTTCTTGCTAAATCATTAACTTCCGCAAAGTAACGCCTGATTCTATCCAATATGGCTAATTCTGCAGTATAGAATTATGTCTAAACTTACTTAAAAGATTCGCATTTCTGCCATAAATCTCCTTGAGGAAATAGATACTACTAAAAATCTAAAGTTATTTCAAAAACATATTTTTATTTCCCATACTAAATCAAATCCCTTTTAAATCAATATTTCGAATAATTGGCACAATAATAATTATTATTTTAAAGTTTAAGTGTCCATAGGCACGTGCTCCTAAAGCTGTTAATAATTGTTTGTGAGTAAAATTAATTAAAGGTAAATATATAGATAATTAGGCCTGTATATTGTCATTAGGTACAACTAAGTAATCCGTATGGGGACTGGCATTGGCTTTGCGTGGTGACCGGTTCGAAACTTGATTCAATTGCAAAATATTACAATCTCTTTTTTTCTATTTTATATTAATTTTATGAATTAAAACCAGAACTTTACTTTATAAAGTAGATGATTCTCGAGGTAAATTATATCATAATTTTTTTTAAGTAATCCGTGTTCTCCAGTCGCACCCTACGTCGCAGAAACTAATTCCATCCTCACCACCTGGATGCTTGGTTCTCTTCCACCACCCGTTATTCCAGGTCATTTCTGCCACGTATACCCGCAAATTGTGGAACCAGCTTCCATCTTCTGTGTTACCTCATGATTATAATATGGGGTTCTTCAAAGGGCGGATAAGCAAATATCTCAAAAGCCAGCAACGCATTGGCGGTTCCTCTGGTGCTGCAAATGTTCATGGGCGGCGGTAATCACTTACCATCGGGTGACCCACCTGCTCGTTTGCTCGCTATACATTTAAAAAAAAACCTAATTTTTGCCCGCAACTTCGCTCACGTTAAGTTAGATTTTCAAATTGATTGAATTTTCAAAAATCCTTTCGTAGCGGCGGCCCTACGACATTAAAGCTATCTGTACGCCAAAGCTGAGCCTTGGGATCCCAGAGGATCTGTACTATTTTTAACATTTATATATTTGTCTCTCCAACCATCCATCTGTCTATTTGTTGTATCCAGGGTAATTAAACCTGTTGCTAAATAGATCATAATTTTAATATTTAAAATCAGTTATTTCCATCAAATATGTTGGCTAAGGTATTTTTCAGAACCTAAAAGACTTAATCTGCCTGAGCCGTCTATAATTGTAATAGACGATAATAGATGTAAATTTTTAGTTCACGGTTGGAAAGTGTGGGTCAAAAGATAAGAATACCTGCTAGTTACCTTGACTAAGCAGCGGAAAAAATCAACATCGAATTAATAATGGGGTAACGTGTAATAAGCTTGATAATTACCTATGTGTGTTCTGCTTTAGTGTAAAACGCATTTACTTATTCATCTGCACATTAAATTATCTCAAAACTTCACTAACGTCCGTAATGTTTTTCTTGTCTTAACTATAAGTAGTTTTTAGTTATAGTTTAGACTAGCTGTGCCCGCGACTTGGTTCGCGTGGATTGAGGTTTTTCGGTTACCACGGGAACTCATTGATTTTTCGTGAAAAAGTAGCCTGTGACTATGAGCAGTATTCCAGACTATAATCTATTTCTGTGCCAAATTTCGTCCAGATCCGTTCTGGCGTGATTGAGTAACAAACAAACATCCATCCATCCAAACTTTTGCATTTATAATATTACCTAGTATAGATTTATAGACTGGCGCTTGGCTGCAATCAGACTTGCTATCAAGAAGTGATGCAGCCTAAGTATGGAAGCAACCTACTTTGGGTCCAGCTCCCCACAGGATAGTATAATAACTTACACTATTGTATTATATTTAATTTTTATACTTGCTTACCTAAGTATTGTAATATAATGTTAAAAAAAGACCAACTGCCGAGTTTCTTGCCGGCTCTTCTCGGCAGAATCTTCTTTCCGAACCGGCGGTAGAGTCAAAACATGACGTAGCAATAAGAGACACATGTATGTCCTACATGTTTTATTTAAATTGAATTGGATTGAATTAAGGTGGTTCCGCGCTTATCCGGGAGATGCCTATCCGCTCTTGATTTGAAGGTAGATACCAATTCCATTATTACCAATATTTTTTCTAACAACGATACCAATATGACGCCATACGTGTGCTCGTGAGTAAACCTGGATAAATGAGAGCTCTACAGATTACACACCTTTTGAGTATATTATCTATCAATCCACACTTGGTCAGCGTGGTGGACTATGAGCTTAACCCTTTTCATTCTGAATGGCGACCAGTGGCACAGGCCGGCATGGGCGGTGGGTTAAGATGGATCAATTGTACATTCATTTTAGAAAAGTATTAAGTTAGCCTGCCATCCCTTATTGGAGCAGCGTGGTGGGTCTGAGATTCCCTCTCTCCTATGGAGGCCTGTGCCCAGTAGTGGGACGTTCACGTGGTGTAATGGTGTAATTGGATTAAGTTACATGTCAGAAGGAATGACAGCATCAATTAAAATAATAAAATGGCAAGAAAATAATTGCATCCATCATTTTATACATACAATCACATATAGGTGTTACAACCGTGTTTCATTACGCAAAGCACCGAAAGTGAATTTATTACAGTTAGCCGATATTATCAGATAAAGTGTGCCAAGGCTCGAATAGTGGAAAAAAATAACTAAAGCATGAAGTTTTAAAATTTAAGGTCGAGACAAATGATTAAGCGATGGACGCACCGTTTGCCGCGAATTAACTAAGTAGGAATCGTTGACGATTATCTATAATGAAATTGCGCCCCAAATTCAATTTAATTGCAATTCCAGCAGTGGACGCATACAGACTCAATGAATGAAATGAGAAAATGTGTCTGTCTGTCTACTATGCTTTCGCCCATATATTCAACAAATTTTGATGAAATTTGGTACAACCATAGGTTACATCCCGGGGAAGGCTTATACTTTTACCTAGTTACGGTAAATCGTCCCAAGGGATTTTTCAAAAAACCTGAATCCACGCGTTGAAGTTAAGAGCAGTTATCTAGTTAGTCTATAAAATTAGAAGTTAATTTTTTGTACGCTACATTTAAAAAACAAATAAACGAGACTTTTTTCAAAGCAAGCTTTTTAAAGTTAAAGTAACTGATCCACCTCAGCGTCGATCGGATAAAGTTAGTGATCTGTTCTTAGAAGGGATCTGTTATAAAGAAAACCAACACACGAATGTTTGTTAACACTATTCGCCAAAAAAATCTGAACTTTTTGTTTTGTTTTTGATTATAAAAGCAGCGTTGCGAATGTCTAGTTTGACTCTACCTTAAGGCAGAAAAAACTTTATGCTTTTAAGGATAGTGACCGTCTGAAACTTAAAAAAATGTATACTTTTATTTAATTTACTAATGTGCCAATTTGTCTTACCATTCTGATGAAAGCTATAATATTTTAGAGATTGCCAATTCCGTTCTGACTCATATACCTAAAACTAATTTTATTTGCCTGGGTACGTTCACTTAGCACTAAATTAACTGTGATTAACATGCGCTGGAAAAACTTGAAGGTAACTAAAGTAGGAAGCCCAGAAAGAGGCTTTGTTCCTTCGTTTAGGGGCCATAATGCCAACACTTAAAGCCATATTGTTTCATTATTGACTTTCGTGTTTTTAGAATATAATCCTTATTTCAGGAACGTCAAGGTACGTGACATCCAACTGCCATTTTGAGTAATATTACTTAAGTATTACTTTAAGCGTTGGCAGTGCGCCCCCTGATGCACAGATCTGAATTCTGATGCCTTGATGATTTCTATGAAGATATTAGCTAATGCTTTCAACCTGACACATTATAAGTGTCCATTCTGAGGGAAGACCTATGGCATATTAATACTATCTGATGCCCGCGACTTCGTCCGCGTGGTTTTTGGTTTTTTGGTTCCCTCGGGAATTTTCCGGGATAAACAGTAGCCTATATGTTATTCCAGACTACAATCTATCTCTGTGCCAAATTTCACCCAGATCTGTTCAGCCGTGCTGGCGTGATTGAGAGAGTAAGAAACATCCATCCATCCAAACTTACGCATATATATACATAATATTAACTATTAATATAAACTTACATTTTATACTCCTATCGCCATGTACGAGTACCTTCTCACTTGTTCGTAATTATATTTACCAACTAAAAATCACACTAAAATGTTGCAACTTTTAACCGTCCCATATTATAGCGGTAGATAAATTCTGAGTCGTTCTTTATGATAATTTCCTATTGTCTTTAAATGTTATGGCTACCGTTTCAAGTAGGTACTAAAATAGATTTAATGTGTTGATATTATTCATTATTTATCAATCGGTACCTAAATTTGGATGGAACGGTTGCATGGTGGTCTAAGCCTTAATGGTATATTCCTTTCAATTTAACTTCGGCCCCGGATAACTATATTTTAAACCTACTCAATAAGGACTGGCCAAGTTCTTTTTGGAGTTTACTCCGTAAGAATCGATTTTCATATAATATAAGCCCAGGGTATGAAAATTTATGGGTAGTAAAATCAAACTTTCTCCGTTACGTTACGTTACGTTATGTTTATGTTTCCATGGTAACACTTTTTGTTTCCATGACTATATTGTAATGTATTATGATGAATTAAATTACATAATATTTAATATAAATAAAAGTATCAAGCATGTTTTCAGTAATATAAAAAATGCGTTCATTTACCCTCATTTGCTAATCTATAATATACTCGTATATATTATACATATAAATATCGTACGTTCATACGTTAGTCCTGCGTTGTCACATTTTTTTTAAATTGTAATGTAAGTATCAATACCTTCTTGTTGTTGAACATTTTATTTCCATTTGGAAACACAGTTCAAAAAGAGAACTTTTCTGTAACGCATCTATGCGTTAATCGTAATTACAATCGCAAATAGTGTATTCGCAAATCGTTTTCCATGAAGATTAGGTACATTACCTCATACACAATGCATGCCTCTTAACAAAAGCCAAAGCCAAGCACTCAAGTGCGAGGTGACGCTATTACTGCACTGTACACATTACATACACTGTGGCGGGTCAATGACACGACCCAAGGTCATTGTGCAAGCAAACGATGATTTGCGGAATCCATCGATACTCACATAAAAAGAAAATCCATACTATAAAATTTAAAATGCGAAAGTGCTGCTACGCTTTCACGGCCCGTCTGTTCAACCGATTTTTATGAAATTTGATATGGGAATAGTTTTTATTCCGGGGAAGTACATATGCTACTTTTTATCCCGAAAAATTATCATTATCGAGTTCCCGCGGGAATCAAAAACCTTAATCCACGCGGACGAAGTCGCGGGCATCTTCTAGTACTTATTATTTATTTATGGTGCTAGGTAAATTACAAATCACAAATCTTTTTTAAGACCTCTCTGCACGCGTCCGGGTGTTTTTTTTTTATTCCTGCTGAAATTCTATAATTTTCCGAGATAAAAAGTAGCCTATATGTTTTTCTAAACTATAATCTATCTCTGTGCCAAATTTCATCCAGATTAATTTAGCCGTTCTGGCGTGATTTAGTAACAAACATTTATCCATCTATCCATTCAAATATTTGCATTTATAATATTAGCTAATACCCGCGACTCCATCCATATGGATTGAGGTTTTCTGGTCCCGCAGGATTTCTTTCATTTTCCGGGGCAACAAGTAGCCTGTGTTATTCCAGACTATAGTCATAAGTCAGAAGTCATAAATATTTATTCAATTTAGGCAGGTAATCTACACTTATTGAGGTCCAGTTACATAAAAATATGATGGTGATAATCTGTTACAGTATCTTAAAACTAAAGCTACGAGGGTTCCAAACGCACCCTGGTCTGAGGAGAGCCCACAACAAACTCAGTAAGGTTTTTTTTTTCATTATCACCATCTCACAAATCATCTTAACTTAGGAACTATCAGAGCCATTAGAGCAAATTATAGCCAAGCTTCCTTGTCATTTAAGTAATCTATATATATAAAATTCAAAGTCCTGACTGACTGACTGACTTATATATCAACGCACAGCCTAAACCGCTAGGGTTAGAGACTTGAAATTTTGACAGTAGCTTCCTTTTGTAACGTAGGCGCTCACTAAGGAAGGATTTTTCAAAATTCCACCCCTAAGGGGGTGAAATAGGGGTTGAAAGTTTGTATGAAAGTCCGTCATTTCTCAAGTTATATCCATGAAACTTAGTATATGAGTTATCGGTAAAAAAAAAGAAATATGTACGTGTTTCACAGTTTTTAAAAAATCTACCCCCGAAGGGGTAAGATAGGGGATGAATGTTTATATGAAAGTCTTTCATTTCTCAAGATATTTCTCAAGTTGTATCAACGAAACTTGGTATTTTGGCTTTAGATAATAAATAAAGAAGTACGTGTGGCACAGTTTTTCAAAATTCCACCCCTAAAGGGGTAAAATACGGAAAAAAACTGATCGACGGGTTTTTTTTAATGGGTTCTTCCCGGAAAATTAAGGAATGCCTATGGGAATTAAAAAACTTATGCCACGCGAACGAAGTCGCGGGCGTCCGCTAGTCCTGTATATAGTCCATCTCTGTGCCGATCATCCCGATCCGTTCTGGCGTGAATGAGGATCCATTCATACAACCAAACTTTCGCATTTATAATATTGGTATAGAAGTATGGTACTATGGATTGCATTCATATTATTGCACACATATTATTAATGTTACGCAACTACGCACAGATCCTCGCTCTAATAACTTTCATTCTCTCAATATCACTGGTTTGTATAATAATAACGAGATGATACCCGCGACTTCGTCCGCGTGGAGTGTTTTTTTTATTCCCGCGGGAACTCTTCAATTTTCCGGGATAAAAAGCAACCTATGTATTTCCCCGGGGTACAACCTCTCCCTGTACCAAATTTCATCAAAATCGGTTGAACAGATACATTTGTTTAATTCCCGCGGGAACTCTTCAATTTTCCGGGATAAAATGTCCTTCCCCGGGATGTAAACTATCTCTGTACCAAATTTCATCAAAATCGGTTGAGTAGTTGGGCCGTGAAAGCGTAGCAGACAGACAGACAGACAGACAGACAGACGGACAGACAGACAGACAGACACACTTTCGCATTTATAATATTAGTATGGATATGGATAGTATGGATATGGATAATATGCAGGCCATTTGTCGGCGCGTGTGTATTACACGCATACACGTAGAGCAACCGATAGGTATTATTAACATACGTCACAATCACACGATCGGAGAAAGGCTCAAGAGCAAGACCCCACACTTGCTAATTTGTGACTGTTTCCATTGACTTAGCAACAAGATTTTTTGTGACGGACGACTTTTTGTCGCTGGCTGCATTAACAACATCTTATAATACTCCCTGCGGAAAGGGGCAGTAGGTACTAGATTTAGATTTAATGCGTTAAACAGAATTGACCACATTGTCAGCGGGAGTCTATACACTGTTAATTAGTAATATACTTGATGATGCCCGCGAAATCTGCGTGATTTAGGTGCTTGAAAAATCCTTGATTTTCCGGGATAAAAAGTAGCCTATGTTTTTTCCCTGGGATGCAACCCTTTTCTTTTCCGAATTTCTATAAAATCGGTTGACCAGTTGGGCCGTGAAAGCGGGCAGACTATGAAATACACACGCCTTATTTTCTTAATATAATGTAAATAATATAATGTTAGTCACATTAAATTACTTTATTAACTGTTCATCTTTGATTACTACTATAGAAAATGTGTATTTGACAACTGTTCAAATAAATTATTTTTTATTGATTATCAAATAGAGGATCTCCCAAAAGTCGTAATATCCACGTCCCGTCAGTCAAACGTCAGTTTTATGTTTGTAAACCATTTTTAACTATCGATTGTATTGAAGTAAATTCAACATTGAAGTAAAAAACATACCAAACTAAGCGCGCGTTTTGACGTTTGAAAAAATTGTTGCTGATTTGACTACCCAAGCATACAAGCGTGAAGCGTTATGAACATCATCATACCAGCCCATAAAGAACTTAGAGTTCTTTTATAGAAGCGTTTAAGTGTCTTATAGAGGTTGTAACCTTATAAGAGTGGTTTATGAGTTACTAGCTGATGCCTGCGACTTTGTCCGCGTGGATTTAGGTTTATTGGTTTCCGCGGAAACTCCTTAATTGTCCGAGATAAAAAGAAGCCTATGTGCTATTCCAGACTAAGTATAATCTATATCGGTGCCAAATTTCATCGAGGTCCCGCCTTTCTGGCGTGATTGAGTAACAAACGTTCATCCATACATCCTTACATGCTTACATCCATCCATACTTTCGAATTTATAACAATACTAGCGAATGCCCGCGACTTCGTCCGCGTGGTTTGAGGTTTTTTGGTTCCCGCGGGAACTCCTTAATTTTCCGGAATAAAAAGTAGCCTACGTCCTTCCCCGGGATACAACCTATCCCTGTAGCAAATTTTATCAAAATCAGTTGAACAGATACATTTGTTTGATTCCCGCGGGAACTCTTCAATTTTCCGGGATAAAAAGTACCCTATTATTTAATCCGGACTTCTAACTTTACGTCTGCAAAATTTCAAAGCAATCGGTTCAGTAGTTACGGCGTGAAAGCGGAACAAACATACAAACAAACTCACTTTCCAATTTATAATAGCCATCAAAGCTGTGGTAACAAATAACACAAGGCGATCTTGGGAACATATTTACTTTTCTTTCCGAGTGCCGTACTTCACGTTTACCCAGACAATAAAAAATCTTTAACAACTCTTATAAAAGAAAATTGTGTGAAGTACAGGGCACTAGAAGGTGTATCTTCTTTTACGAATATTTTCTTGGATTACAAAAAAAATTCAAAATTTATTAATACAAGGCAATCTTCTGAGTCTGCTCTCTATAGGCTAGTGGAAAACAGACTCAGTGATGGTGACATAAAAGGTGCAGCACGTATCCTCTTTTCCAGTGATTCAATGGCGCCAGTGAGCCATGAAACTCTCTCGATCCTGGAGGAGAAGCATCCATCTGCAGCAACAGACCTAACATTGCCTGCAGCGCCATTGGATAGTGATGAAGTCATTAAGGTGACAACATTAGAGATTTCAGCGGCCGTCACGTCTTTCCAAAATGGGTCCGCGGGTGGTTTAGATGCCTTGACACCACAACATTTAAAAGATTTGTTGTCTGGTACAAGTGGCGAAGCCGGCGAGACTCTACTGAAGGATCTGACGGCTTTGATTAATTTAATGCTTTCTGGGCGGGTAAACATTGACATCATTAATATTCTATATGGCGCAAATTTGTGCGCTTTAAAAAAAAAGGACGGTGGTATAAGACCGATTGCCGTTGGAATGACATATCGGCGCCTTGCAGCTAAAATGTGTTGCAAGAAGGTTGCACCGGTTCTAACTAACCTGTTTCAACCATTGCAATTAGGTTTTGGTTCGCGAGGTGGCTGTGAAGCCGCTGTTCATTCAGTCAGATCTTTTTTGTCTCAAAATTCTAAAGATCTGTTGCTGAAGGTGGATGTTAAAAATGCTTTCAATTCAGTCGACAGGGGCGCCCTACTAACACAAGTCAAGAGCAAAATTCCAATTTTATTTAGCTACCTTTGGCAATGTTATGGTTCATCTTCTAAATTAACTTTTCGTGGCAATGAAATTATTTCCGCTGTAGGTTGTCAACAAGGTGACCCTCTTGGCCCAGCTCTATTTTCATTAGCAATTCACCCAATCATCGAACGCCTTAAATCAAAACTTAATGTTTGGTATTTGGATGATGGGACTTTAGGTGGTGACGCTAGTAGCTTATACAGTGACCTACAATTTTTGATATCTGAATCAAAAAAATTGGTTTAGATTTAAATTTTTCAAAATGTGAACTTATGATTCCTGACATACACCCGGAAAAAGATTTAATCATACAAAAATTTAACACTTTAGCTCCTAATATAAAAATTATAAACAAAAGAACTCTCCAATTATTGGGTTCACCTGTCCTGGATGAATCATGCCCTCCTTTCATTGATGAAAAAATTCAAAACTTTCAACAAGTTTCGGATCGCCTAACCAAAATTAATATTCACATGGCGTTTACAATTGTTCGTTATTGTCTTTTTGTTCCAAAATTTACTCATTTAGTCAGATGCTGTCAGTTGTGGAAGCATACTGACTTATTACTTAATTTAGACAACATAATAAAAAACACGTTGGCTTTAATTTTAAATGTAAAATTAAGTGATCGAGAGTGGTTACAGGCTTCTTTACCTATACGTTTTGGAGGTTTAGGAATACGCTCCGCCTCTAGTGTTGCTCTACCTGCGTTTCTGTCTTCAATTCATAGCAACGAAGTCCTAATAAATAAAATTCTTTCGAATTGTCCAGAAATCTCAGAAATAAGCTATATGAACGAAGCCAGAGACGTTTGGAGAGTGGCATGCCCAAACTCAGACTTCCCAACAATTCCATCTTCTCAGCGGCTGTGGGATGGGCCGATCTGTGAGCAAGTACGGAACCGTCTCATTAATACGTGCTCAAACTCTGCAGATCGTGCTCGCCTCTTAGCCGTGGCCCAGTGGGAATCTGGTTTGTGGTTGCGGGCTCTCCCTTCTCCCAACACTGGCACGCTTATTGATTCGTCCACTTTCCGGATAGGCGTCGCCCTTCGTTTGGGAGCACCTTGTTGTGCACCACACCGCTGTCACTGTGGTGTTGTCGTCGACCAGCTCGGTCACCACGGTCTTTCCTGCGCGAGGAGCGCAGGTAGGATTCCCCGACATGCCAGCCTTAATGATATCATCCGCCGTGCCCTTACCACTGCTAATTGTGCGGCCGTTCTTGAACCGAACGGTCTAGTGCGTAGTGATGGTAAGAGACCGGACGGAATGACCCTGATTCCATGGAAGATGGGGAGGCCTTTAGTGTGGGATGTGACTTGTGTCGACACACTGGCACCGTCCCATCTTCCTGGAACCCAAATTAGAGCTGGTGCAGCGGCTGAATCCGGTGAAAACCTCAAAAGGCGAAAATATGTATCCCTGGACAGTGGTTACATATTTGAGCCTATTGGGGTCGAAACTATGGGACCGTGGGGACCAGAAGCAAAGAAAGTTTTTAAAGAAATTTCTCTACGCCTGGTCGATGCAACGTGTGACCAAAATGCTGGCCTCTACTTTGCCCAGAGAATTAGTATCGCGATACAACGAGGCAATGGGGCTAGCATTTTGGGAACAATTCCCTCTGACAGTGGTCTACTAGATTAATTGGTTTTAACATTTTATTTTAATTTTAATTTAATGTAATAATTATTATTTACCTATTTTGTGTATATCAATATACAATAAATAACAAATTGTTTTTTTTTTTTTTTTTTTATTTATAATATTATAATATAATAATATTATAAATGGGAAAGTGAATATATAATTAATATATAATATAAATATATATAATATATAATATAAATATATATAATATATATAGTAAGGATAAGGACTAGATGATTTCCGCGGGAACTCTTAAATTTTCCGGGATAAAAAGTAGCCTATGTCCTTCCCCGGGATATAACCTATCCCTGTACCAAATTTCATCAAAATCGGTTGAACAGATGGGCCGTGAAAGCGTAGCAGACAGACAGACACACTTTCGCATTTATAATATTAAGTATGGATAAGTATAGATTATTTATTTGATCAATATAAACACGGGTCCAATGGAAACGCATGTACGTCATAACCTGACGAGCGGTTGACCCGAGCTCAACATTCACTGATCGCTTACATAAGCGAAGTGTGCTCGATTGTGCTCCAAAATGAGCTCGCTTATCCGTAAAACTAGTGATGGATCACGATCCGAAGTGCTCGCTTCCTGCCTACTGTCTGTCCTTCAAGTACATGCTCAGATTTGACAAGCGACTGTCGAAATCTCTTGCGATCGGCTGGCACCTTTGGCACCTTTCCAATTGAAGATTTTTTTGTATTTTTAATCTATTTACTCGAGCTAGGAGATAATGCTACACCTTGATTAAGTTTTAGCTGTTAAGTAATTCAGGGTCTTAGATTTAAAAAAATTGTGTCTGTCAGCTCCGGCGCACGACTGGAGTTTAGATAGGTACTCTTTACGAGCAGTTATAAAATATATAGTTATGTAAATGAGGGTAAATTAACGCATTTTTTATATTACTGAAAGCATGTTCGACACATTTATTTACATAATTTATAGTCATCAAAAAACATTACATAGCCATGGAAAAATAAACAAGTGTTACAGTGGAAACATAAAGTCAATAACGTTACGGAGAAAGTTTGATTTTACTCCCCATAAATTTTTGTACCCCGGGCTTATATATGAAAGTCGATTCTAAAGGAGGTAAACTCAAAAAAAAAATATATAGGACTCTCAGGCATGCAGGTTTCCTCACGACGTTTAAAGCACATAAAAGTAAGAAGTGCGTGCGAACGCTAAATCACTTGGCGTCACGTCTTGGCCGGTAGGATGGTAATCAACCAAGGCCGAAGCCAGAACAGGGAAAATTCAGAAATTATAAATTCCTAAATTCACCATGCCGGGCTCGAACCCGGGGCCTTCACAAGGCAAGCGTTCGTTAAAAAATATGAATCATAATCATTGCACATGAAATTGAATGAAGGACATCATCACGTCACTAGTTTAATTTCGTTTGCCTGTCACTTTGTATTACTGATTGAGCTGCCGATAAGTGATGGTAGATTTCGAAAAAGATGTCTTCATTAGATACCATAACTCATAAGCCTAGCACAGACATCCGTATTTCTCTGAGACGCAACTTATGTTTGCAACAATTTTCGTCAATTTCATTTAAACGGATTGTTCGTGAAAACACACAGACATACTTTTGCATTTGCGTGAAAGTGAAGCCTATATTGTATGGTCCTTTATATGGGCCGTGATTGGCCTCAAGCACTATAGAGTCTAGTCTAGTGCAAAATGGTGGGTAAAAAATTAGGTCGGTATTAGATATTTTGTTTTGTAAACGGCAGTGCTGCCAGTATTTTTAATTTGAAGCAGTAAATAGTTTTAGTTGTTATTTATTTATATTATTATTATTTGATAAATGCTTTATTTCACAAGGACGTCATTCTTTGCCCTATGCTCGATTTTTAGTACTATAGAAATTCAAATCAACTCGACGAGAATCGCATGAAATCTGAATCAAATATTTCGATTGGAGATGTTTAAGTTATTTTTTTACATCGACGACAACCGATTTTAGTCGCTCGTCTGCACCCGTCATAACTGTTAGAAAGGTACGGGCATTCAGATATAAATAAAATGTGGGGCAATTGTCTTCATTTGTAGTTTAATGTAGTTGTTATTATGGACTACTTGTGTTTTATTGAGACATTATTAACTAACGAGACAGGGTATAGGTATAGGATAAAGAATAATTAGGTCTCACAATCTAACATGGCAACAAATTATAATTGAAAAAAATTGTTTGGTTTGATTTGAGACACTAAATTGATGATTAATTCTGACGACCTCCGTAGCGCAGTGTTGAGCGTGCGCAGGTCCCGGGTTCGATTAGATACAGCGTATTATTATGGTTTATTCTTTGGTCCCATCCCCGGCAGGGTCAATTTGGGATTTAATACCTAATTTCTGAATTTTCCCTGGGCTGGCCTGGTGGGAGGCTTCGGTCGTGGCTAGTTACCACCCTACAAAGACAAAGACGTACTATACTATATATTATAGGCACATACTACCTCTATGCGTACCTGGTTCTGGTTCGATGCCGGGTAGAAACCGAATAGGGCTCTGGGTTTAATATAAATGCCATCCCCCTAACAGGTTAGCCCGCTACCATCTTAGACTGCATCGTCACTTACCATCAGGTGATATCGCAGTCAAGGGCTAACTAGTAGTGGGAAAAAAAAATCTTCATCCAAAAAAAAACAAAAATATTTATTGCGCTCGTCCAGTTACAGTATTATTACTCGACTACAGCATAGCAAAGATGAAAGGTTATGATTTTAGCAGTCTATGTATGCAAATGTATGTATGTTTGTATTTATGTAGGCAGAGTGGTAGATTCTTGACGTATCATAAGTGACACAAGTTGTCCTATTTGCAATAAATAAATCATTTATCATTTAACATTTATGTATGTTCAACCGTAGCGGTTAAACTACTAAGCCGATTTCGACGAATGAGGTGTGAATCGATTCACTATTATGATCCGGGTATAATTTAATATAAAAAATTCTTTTTAAACAACCGACTTCAAACTCCCGTGCCGTGCCAACTTTACAATAACAAGCACACGCTATACAAAGTACTTATTTTATTGTTGATATTTTAAAAACCGCTCGACCGATTTCGATAAAATGTGTAAGGGACCACTTGGGAAGTGTACCCTTTCAAATAAAAAAAGAATCATCCAAATCGGTCTACCCAGTCAAAAGTTCTGAGGTAACAAACATTAAAAAAAAAAAACAGAATAATTGAGAACCTCCTCCTTTTTTTTGAAGTCGGTTGAAAATAGACTATTTACATTTTATACGAACAATATCGATATGACGGCTGTCAAATCCAAATAAGGGGTCTCTGGAAATTTTAGAACTTAGGTACTGTTTGTTACATTAGTATAGAATATAGAATGATGCAGAATCTAGTGTTACGTTAGGACAATCGATAAGTTCAAATTTAATAGCTGTTGCCTAACGCTCGTGTACTGGGTAGTAACCTAATTATTTGTAGTAAACTCTAAGAGCCCTTTCTTAAGATAGCGTGGAATTGGTTATTGTGCAATTCATGCGAATAATCATTTTACATAGTACAGGGGGCTTACTACCATCGCTTTAATTCGTATTGTTTTAATATTGTTGACATTTGTGTTTTAGAATTAGGTATAATCCTTATTTTAGGGACGTCAAGACACGTAACATAAAACTGTCATTTTGAAATAATTAGGCTGTAATCCCCCAGTTTTGAACCTATACTTGTTACAAAATGTTTACTTGCATACTAATCCATATCCATACTGATATTATAAATACGAAAGCGTGTCTGTCTGTCTGGCTGTTTAACGGCCCATCTTTTCAACCGAACCGATAGGTTGTATCCCGGGGAAGGAGATAGGCTATTTTTATTCCAGAAAATTAAGGGAGTTCCCGCGGAATAAAAAAAACCTCATCCACGCGGACGAAGTCGCGGGCATCATTAAGATTCTTATTCATGAACCATGATAACAAGACATAATCTTTGACTTTGAGTATTGGATTTTTCTAACAAGAAATTTTCAGTTAGCCCGGTGTTAGGAAGTTGGCAGTGTTTCACCCCCATGCCTCGGAGAGCACGTAAAACCGTCAGTCCTGCGCCTGATCTCTCACCGGTCGTGTCGGATTTTCCGTTCCGTCGGGGCATGAGAGTAAGGGAACTGAGAGTGCACCCGGGTTTGCGCACACACTTGCACTTGCGTATATATACATCTAATCTCTCTGGAGATAGGCCGCCGTGACCGAAATAGGCATGATGACAGTAACCAAGAATCAATGAAATTATGAATTTATCTAATGAAATAGGATTCATGGATTATAAAACACGTATTAATTTTTCTATTTCGAGTGAGATTGCTATGTATTTTGATAAAATAAAACTATAAAATACAGCAATACGCCATATTGGTTAAAACACCAAGAAGCGAATGACGTCACAATTGTTTGTTTTCGAGCTCTGACAATCACACTATTGCTTACTGCACACTGCACAGAGTACATTGGTAAAAACAATAGTGACGTCACAAACGACGCCATGACACCGCAGAACGTTTTGGCGTGAATTTTAAAATTTAAATTTCAAATGCCAATTTTATCTACCAAACTTTATTTTTCTGCTGAAATGAGATATTTTTTCGAAATAGTAGTAGATACTTCCGAACATAATCTGACCATTTTTCAAAATCAGTCATCATGCCTATTCGGTCGGGAGGACATTATTAGTAATTCTCAATATACAGCGGGTGGTATTAAAATAAAGACTAAGTATCGAAATATCAACTCTGCAATTTACGATCCAATACCCATTTCGTACATTGGGTAAGCTTAGCATGTGGCATAGGTATTATTAGATCGAATTGCAATCGCTATGAAGTAATCATGACTCGCTCTCTTTGTTCTATCAATGTAATTGGGATTTGCACACTCGAATTCAATTTAAGCTCTTTCCTGTTATGGTAGCCTGGTACTTAGAATATGCGGATCAGTACCAAAAGAGCTTGGATTCTAAATCGAGATATACCTATATGTCACCGTAATATTGTAAAAACCGTTATATTATAATCTAACTCGCGAAATTGTAAACTGTCGAATGATTACAATATAACGGATTATTTTTCGGTAGATTTTAATCTGTTAGATTTATTAACCCGATAGAACCTAAGTGCCGAGCCGCACGAAAATACAATGAATATTTCAAAAATTGACACTTGGTACATTGAACGGTTCACAATCTTTCGACTGTTTACAATCTACCGAAAAAAAAAGCGTTGGATTACAATCTTACGGTTTTTACAATCTTACGGTGACATATATATAGTAACAAACATCCATCATCCATAAATCCAACCATCCAAACTTTCGCCTTTATTATATTAGTGTGATAGTACAAATATCCTATATGTTGCACTTGCATCAAAGCGTCGGGCAAAGGATACTTTATATCTTGGAAAATCAAAGATATCACGCTGGATTTTTTGCAGAGGAAGTCGCGGGTATCAACTGGATAGAGGTAAGTTTCAGCTTGTTACATCATACTAATATTATAAGTGCGAAAGTGTATTTGTTTGTTGATTTGTTGGTTTGTCCTTCAATGACACTGAAACAGAGCAAGATCGACGTGATTTTTTTGCATGTGTATATTTGAGGACCTGGAGAGTGACAGGCTTTTTATCTCGGTAAATTGCGGAGTTCCTGTGGGAATTTAAAAAAAAAACGTTATTCCACGCGTACGAAGTCACGAACATCAGCTAGTATTATATAGACGTTTTCGAGATGACGGATGCTTTAAGGTTCACTTGCTTCAGTTCAATATATTTTAATACGAGTTACGGAACCCTAAAAATGGTCAAATATTATTTAGGTTACAAAATATTAGAGCGTTATACTTGGAGTGACCGCTTCCCATATCTTTTACAACATCCTGAGTATAATGTAGATTGAATTTTGCAATAAAAACCGTATTCAGTGCATATCAACGTGTCAGTCTTCTCAGCTCTCCGCTGCGAGCTACCACAGTTCCACAATCATACAGTATATTATCTACCGTATGAAACTTGAATTAGTTTAGTGGGCTAAGCGAATTCGAATTCTGTCCGTTTTGGGGTAAATACAACAGTATTAGCTCACAGTCAAAGTCAAAGTCAAATAATGTTTATTCAATTTAGGTAGGTACACTACACTTATTGACGTCCAGTTATTTATAAAATATAATGGTGATAATCAGTAACGGTGTCTTAAAACTAAGCTACGAGGGTTCCAAACGCGCCCTGGTCTGAGAAGAGCCCACAACAAACTCAGCCGGGTTCTTTTTCATTGTCACCATTTCACAAATCATCCAAACTAAGGAACTATAAGAGCCATAAGATCAAATCAATGCCAAGCTTCCTTGTCATTTAAGTAATCCTTTACATTGTAATAAGATTTTTAATGAGTTTACGTTTTACATTAACTTTGAACTTATTCAGGTTTAAATCCTCATGGCCTATTCTGTGTAGATCTACCTTAAAAGTGATCTAATAGAATTCTATTTATTTAAATATTATAAAAGCAAATATAAGTTTATTTGTTACGCTTTTAAGGCCCAGCTTTTCAACCGATTTTAATTAAATTTGGTGCAGGCATGGGGTGTGTTCCGGGAAAAAACATAGGTACTTGGCTGGAAAATCAAGAAGTTACATATCTACAATATATTCACAGAATTTACGATACGATCTATTTTCTATTAAATATTTAGTATTTAAAATCATACTACTTAAGTAATTCTTTTAAGATATTGGATTATTTGATTCATCCGTGGCACCCGATTACTAATTAGTGGATAGATAATTTTTTTATTGCCACACATAACATAGAAATAACTCAATTATAAACAAAAAACAGAAAGCAACGTAACAGAAAACAAGAAATAGTAAGTTCCGAACTGAAAATTACTAAACTGTGGTAGTACTATAAGGTTTTGTTTACGACTTTTTATGTAATACGTTGCGTCGTTTTTACGGCATGGGTTAGGGAAATATAATCTTAGAATCTGAAGTAAATCTAGGTCTTACTTAATATACCTATATTTGGTAAAAGGCCGGCTTCTTCCTAGTCCGCGTAAAGGCCTCATGACGTAATTTTTTTTGGTCTATAGTTCTAAATTTCTAGTGTTTATCGTACTTAAAAGTTTGACCATTTAATAGCTAATATCAGTTGATTGGGTAAGCTACACTGATCTAAGTCGATGGGTGACTACCTAACTAGTAGGTGTTCAAGCTCAAACTCAAATCTTTTTCATTTAAATGGACTTTGGTAAGTGCTTTTGAATCGTTCATGTTTCACCGAACTTTATCAGAAGTAACAGCGTCACATAATTTAACTAAAAATGTATCAGTTATTGTGCAATGCAGTGTTATGTAAGACGGCCATAATAAAAGATTTAGTTAGCAGAAATCATTTTATCACATTTATAATTTACCCAAATAAGGCATGAAAACATAGTAATCACAACATCGACAAAAATATATCACTGTGTTAACCTCGGTAAAACTCATTATCCTTTTCTTCTGGACACTAACTGTATAGTTACTCAACCGCGTTGGGACACTTCACACTGTATACGTGATATGGTTGTTTTTGTATTATGTAAGAGAGTTATAATATTAAACTTATTTGCGATTGGTCTAAGATACGAACGAATAGCGATTTTTCGCTTAACATTCTCTTAGTACATAGCCCCCCTCAAAATCACCGTTAGATGTTGGGGTGTCATAGTCAGTGGCGTGCAGGTCATAAAGGCATAAAAGCACTGCTTACCCTAGTAAATTATACCCCTTAGAAAATATTGAAAATAAAATTCATTCTAAGCCCACTCCTTCAAATAGTTCATATAGTTCCCGCACGGCGTAACTCGCGCCAGGTAAGCGACAACCGATGAACGCCATCTATCGCTAGAAGAGATCGCGCGAAGCCGAAAAGCTTACGAACTATCTGCTTCTTTTGCGCGTCATCGTAGGTAGATATCTCTACTCTATTCGCGTCATTCATTCATAATTCACTCGGAATGACGCGCATAAGAGGCAGAGCTTATTGGCTTGTGATTGGTCAATCGCTAGGGTTCACCCTTGATCAATCACAAGCCGCCGTAAGCGTCTGCTGTCTAAATTGAATTTTTTAAAAGCGCGCGAAGGTCGAAAGTTAAAAAAAACGATGTTTTTATTTTCTATAATCCAAATAAGTAGCTTGATTTCTTATATAATTATAAACTTATTTTAATTCAATTAATTTATCCACATCTTTTCCGTAACTTTAAGTACGGTTTTAGATCTTAAAAAATTATTAAAAGTGATTTTTGACTCAAATGTAACTTTTGTACGCCATATTTGTATTCTCGTATTACTAATACTTGTCAGTTGTCTATGCACGTATTGTTTACTTTCGTGTCAGTTCAATGTTTTGATTTAATTTGTGAATTATAATGTTTTTGCGGGAATAAGTTAGTTAGTGAAGTAAATAAAAAACCAATCGGATTTGTGCTTGGAAAGTTTGAGTAAAGGTTTATTCATAGAACGCACTTACTTAATTATTATTTGGAAAATGGAAGAGTATTCGTGCGAAATCTGTATAGGCGCTGTGTGTAAAAGGTACTTATACTAAACAATTATTTCCTTTTCGTGTAATGCAAAATTAGATATTATTCGCAATGGGAGGTATGTACCTTTGTTACAATGTTATCACAAAAAAAAAAGTAGTAAAAAAAGAGTACCTGTATGATTCTTTTAACTGGCTGTGTTCACACTAAGTTTGTTTTCTTTTTCTTGCGTCTTATTTTGTACCAAATGTAGGACATTTAAGAGTGCCCTAATGACTACCCTAAGCCCAAACCCTGTGCACGCCACTGGTCATAGTACGGGGATAGCAACCTTGCAGTAAAAAGAGGAGCTTTGTTAGACCCTAAATTAATTATTTCTGTTTTTTTTTTCATATTTCTAACCGACAAATAGAAAAAAATTCGACAAATCTTCTAACTTTCAAATTTTCTATGAGCTCTTATAGCAGGACAGAATATATTGAACTGCACTTAACTTCAAGTCACTGAACTGGGAGGCAGACACTGCACTGAACTGTGCTGCAATTCAATTTCTGTCCTGCTTTAAGAGCTCATAGTAATCTCCCAGACAGACAGACTCATATTATGAGCGGATTTTCTTTTCTTCTCATTGGAAGTCATTATACTGTAATATAGTTAAATTGCAATTTAGGAGCGCGCGTGAACTTTACTTGTAATTATGCGCATTGCGAAAGTGTGCGTGCCTCTCGAAGCGGTCAGTCGTACGCGCTATCACGTACGCACGCACACATTTACACGTATACAAAATATGTACATACAGACAGGACTTTAACACAACCATGAGCCACGCGCACTCGTGAATTAAAAGAGCTATGCTTGTTATTTTTATCAAAGCACTACCTAACGTAAGCAACCGTTTTACCCGCTACAACCTGAGACTTACATACCACCTTTCTAATGTTTAGTAGTACGAATGTTAACATACACAGTCATGGGTTTTTGTGTCTGTATGCATACAGTGGCTGTGCCATTGACACACTTGCTGTAACCCAATGATCTTAATGCCTATTCGGTGCATATTTATGGGATTTTCATGCTAATTTCGGACTACAGTTTACTTATATAATGTTTTTATTTAGTTTGTTTTGCAAACCTTAGGAAAATTACTTGGTTAAATAATATATTTCTACATTTTCCTATACATTATTTTCCTTACTTAATATTATAAACGTGAAAGTTTGTATGGATGTGTGTTACTCTTTCACGCTAGAACGTGTATAAAATTTGGCACAGAGATAAATTATAGTCTGGATTAGCACAAGCTAATTTTTAACGCGGGAAATTACGAAATTCCCGCGGGAACCTCAATCCACGCGGTCAAACCTTCTAAAAACATCAATACATCAAGGCGCCTCTGCCTGCACGACACTAAAGTCGTCGATGCCGTGTGTCGACGCCATCTTTAGTGGAAGTTGGCACCTTAAATCCATTGAATGAATTCTCCAGTAACAATATGCTTTTAATTCTCTGAAGAAATCACGGCAATATTATTCTGAAGCTCCACAAATATGACGCGTCGCTAAATGAAGGCGAACAAGGAATTAAAGCGCGATTAATTCCAATTAAAACGGTTAATGAAATCCTTTACCCGCACATGTCGCCAAATTAATACGACGTGAGCGATCCGTGTTGCGTTATTGTCTGATATTATTTTGAATGTGGTTTCTGATTCTAACAATGAGTATCCGCAGTTACCTCACCTCATCTCACTATCCGACAACACTAGACTAATTATGTTAAACTCTACAGGTACATAGACAGTAACATCTCGGGTTATCGGCTTTTTTCCCTGGAAAATTGAAGTAGAATTAATAGAAGAAATTTTTAGACACCTGATACCACGGACGAAGTCACGGGCAAGATTTGTATAATCTGGCTTGCTATACCTAAGAGAGAGAAGACCTTGATTTTAACGTTTTTAACTATTTAAATAAATAAAAACCGGCCAAGTGCGAGTCGGACTCGCGCACCGAGGGTTCCGTACTCAAGAAGTAGGTATATAATTACCTTAAAACCGCAAAACTAACTTTGTTTGTAGAGGTTTACTGTTAATATCAAAAAATTACGTTTGTTGTATGGGAGCCCCCCTTTAATATTTACTTTATTGATATTTAATTATTTATTTTGAAAGGTAATATACAAGTTAATATTCTGTGAAAATTTGAACCGTCTACCTGTTACCGTTTTTAATATTGAGCAAAAAAATACGAAAAAAACACGTTTATTGTATGGGGACCCCCCTTAATATGTATATTTTTTTAATTTTTAGTATTTGTTGTTATAGCGGCAACGGAAATACATCATTTGTGAAAATTTCAGCTTTCTAGCTATCACGGTCTATGAGATACAGCCTGGAGACAGACAGACAGACAGACAAACAGACAGACAGACAGCGGAGTCTTAGTAATAGGGTCCCGTTTTTACCCTTTGGGTACGGAACCCTAAAAAGTAAAAAGCTCTGCCGGACTTAGTACAAAATCAAATCAAAATACATTTATTCAAAACTAGCTGATGCCCGCGATTTCGTCCGCGTGGTTTAAGTTTTTTGATTCCCGATGGAACTCCTTAATTTTCCGGGATAAAAAGTAGCCTATACACCCTTTGCACGTCGATTAGGTATACAAAGTATAAGACGTGATAGTGATAATTATTCACGACGATATCTTAAAACTTGTGGTACGAGGGTTCCCAACGCGCCCTGGTCTGCCCACAACAAACTCACAAAACATCTTAAATTAATTTAATCTATATATATATGTCACCGCAAGATTGTAATCCAACGCTTTTTTTTCGATAGATTGTAAACAGTCGAAAGATTGTGAACCGTTCAATGTTTTAAGTGTCAATTTTTGAAATATTCATTGTATTTACGTTTTCTTGTCTTTTTCTTGTAGGTTAGGTTAGGGTTCGACGTAAATAATCAAGTAGTGCCCGGTTCACTTAGGTTTTATCGGGTTAATAAACCTAACAGAGTATTTGTAATCATTCGACAGTTTACAATTTCGCGAGTTAGATTATACGCGGTTTTTACAATCTTACGGTGACATATATATCAACGCACAACTTTGTCTTGAAACTTGAGATTTCCCATGAAGCTCTATGACAATAACATTATTATGAACTCGGAATAAGATTCCAGATATTTAACAATGTCTGGTAAAAATGTATAATAACACATATACATTGCACCTACCTATAATAATTAGTCTGAGTGTACGTTCGTATGCGTAACAGTTTGCCGTTCACCTTCCGTTTGATACAATTCGTTTATTACTTTTGACCTTTGGAGATTCCAGTTATTTAAATGCTGTTACTTTCGATGTTTATTTCGAAAGTAGAGTATTCAAAGAATTATTGCACGCAATAAAAACTTTAAAATTAAAGATCACTAGATGATGCCTGCAACTTCGTTCGCGTGGATTAAAAGGTTTTATCTACTCCAGCATCGAAAAGTTCCAATTTCGAATTTGACAACTACTTATATCGAATTGAACCCTCTTTCGTGTTTGCTTCTCATAACGATACAGTTCGTTGTATGGGAGCTGTATCGTTATGAGTCGTAGCTGTATCGATATGGTTATCTTCATAAATAGGATACCTATAGCTTAGCGGCTCTGGGTTCTGGCACTTTTGGTTTTTATTAATTTATAAAGTAAAAAATTATAAAGACGTCCTTGTCGTAGATCAAATCTTGTATGCAACTGTACGTAATTAGTCATTTTAATTCTCGTACTATCCTATTTTGATACTCGGCAAGCGTCGTATCAAAAAACAGCACTCGAATTAAAATGACCCTCATTACGATACAGTTGCATAAATAGCTATTTCGATTCGCGCGGTACATCTTTAATTTTCTGAGATAAAATTTAACCTATACTATGTTAATTAACTATAAGTTATTTCTACAAGTTAGCCATTGACTGCTATCGCACTTGATGGTAAGTTATGATGCAGTCTAAGATGGTAACGGGCTAACCTGTTAGGAGTAGGTATGACAGTTATATTAAACCCATACCCCTAATTGGTTTCGGAACGCTAAATCATTTGGCGGCGGCACGTCTTTGCCGGTAGGGTGGTAACTAGCCATGGCTGAAGCCTCCCACCAGGCCAGACCATAGAAAATTCAGAAATTATAAGTGAATTCCTAAATTGACCACTGATCCACTGAATCCAATGCATCAAACTAAATTTTCACTAAACACTTTTTCTTATTATTTCTCGACATAATAAGACGAATAATCTTTTATTTATACATATTACCAGTTTAATAAAATTAAGCATTAACAAAATAATAAATCAACAAAATTTTGCGAAATCCGAATTAAGTGAAAGGAAGTGATGTTAGACTCTATAATGATATGTGTAAATGTATAATTGTATATCGCTATGGAGTGTGACGTGTTATACAACATCTGAATATTGCAAACCGATCTCGACGTACCCGTTGTTCTAGATAAGCGACGAAAGCGACGCGACGCGATTCGAATCCATAGAAAATGACAAACTTATCAACGTGACAACGTTAGGCCACGTGAAGACTCAGCTACAGTTTGATAGTACTTACTGTTCCGTCGCGAAATTCTCATTTTCCAAAGATAATCTGTATAATTCATACGTCCATACTTATAAATGCGAAAGTGTGTCTGTCTGTCTGTCTATCTGCCTGTCTGCTATGCTTTCACGGCTCATCTGTTCAACCGATTTTGATGAAATTTGGTACAGGGATAGGTGTTTTCCTGGGGAAAAACATAGGATACTTTTTATACCGCAAAATTAAGGAATTCTAACTTAAACCACGCGGACGGAGTCGCGGGCATGAGCTAGTAAATTATAAAAATATGTGTTAAGTATTAAGTTAAGTATTTTTTTTAACCTAACTCTTTATTTGAACCTATTTTATTCGGCAAGCTATTCAAAATATTATGTCGAAAATATGGTTATTGTATAATTTGTTCAAGCTCGCCAACATAATTAGACAAAACCACAAAATATGTTATGGTTTCAATAAAAAAACTTTGGCCTCGCGCATGTAGGGTTCCGTAGTTACCCGACACAAATGTTAAGCGGACATTTTAAAAGTTGACTAGCTGATGCCCGCAAGTCGCAACTTCGTCCGTGTGGTTTAAGGTTTTTGTGTTCCCATTTGTTTGTTCTTAATTTTCCGGGATGTAAAGTACCCTGTCACTCTTCAGGTCCTCAACTATACCCATGCAAAAATCACGTCGATCCGTTGCTCTGTGGCGGGAAGGACAAACCAACAAACAAACACACTTTCGCATTTATGGCTATTTATTACTCGTTCACTTGTAGATAATATTATATAGTCTACTTAGATGTGACGATACTTTTCCTTTTAGGACACTAACTTTGGGGGCATGGCGAAACTATAATATGCCTAAGGGTTCCTTGTTGACTAAAAAAGTAACCCTAAAAAAGAACATCAAATTATTTTAAGACGTCGACTCGTTAACTATTATTCAAAACTAGATGATGCCCACATCTATTTCCGCAGAGATTAAATTTTTTATGATTTCCACGGGAAATCCTCAATTTTCCGGGATAAAAAATAGCTAATGTCTTTTCCCGGTACAACCTATCTCTATACCTACCAAACTTCATTGAAATTGGTTGAAAATTTGATTCATGAAAGCGAAGCAGACAAACACACTTTCGCATTTATAATATTAGTATGGAAATTCATCAACTAAAACTTAAATAATAACCTTTAAACCTCTTGCGCTTATAGCAAACTTAATAAGATAAAACCACAAATCGTTATTTATGGTTTGAATAAAAAAAGAACATCAAATTATTTTATAATAACATACCTTTCAAGGCCTATTAGTGTTATTATCAGGTAAAGGTTTTAGTTCCTTAGTTAAGATGATTTGTGAAATGGTGATATTAAAAAAAAAACCCGGCTGAGTTTGTTGTGGGCTCTTCTCAGACCAGGGCGCGTTTGGAACCCTCGTAGCTTTAGTTTTAAGATACCGTTACTGATTATCACCATTATATATTATAATAAAAAACTCGACGTCAATAAGTGTAGTATACCTACCTAAATTGAATAAACGTTATTTTGACTTTGACTTTGGTATTTAGAGTACAATAGTACCTAAGTATGATATTCGATAATATTTGGATAATAATTCGATACCTAAGTACCTACTTCGTACGCGTGGATTGAGGTTGTTTTATGAGGTTCCCGCGGGAAATCTTTAATTTTCCGGCATAAAAAGTAGCCTATGTGTTATTCCAGACTATAATCTATCTCTGTGCCAAATTTCATCCAGATCCGTTCAGCCGTTCTGGCGTGTTTGAGTAACAAACATCCGTTTAAGGTTTTTTGGTACCCGCGGGAACTCTTTAATTTTCCGGGGTAAAAAGTAGCTTATGTGTTATTTGAGTAACTGAGTTAATTGTTATTGAGTAACAAACCCATGCATCCATACGGTCATCCATACAAACATTCGCATTATTATAGTATTAGTATAGATTATTCTTCTAAAATTCCTTTCTGAAACCTTTGTTCGCACAAAACTCAATTCAGGCTCAGCTTTACTGGCATTATTGTTGAAAAACAAAATGGCACTTGCGATTCTATTGCTTGTCTCTACTGTAGCTATTAAAGCAAATCCCTTTAGGCCTATTCCCAAGGAGATTTGACAGAGATATGACACAGTAAACACTACTACCGTACCTGATCCCGAATTCACATACAAAGTTATGGAATTAGTCATAAAATGGATTCGTGACTCAAATATCTAACCTATGCATTACTTATGTCATACACACTAACCTATCACAACTTTGGTGTTATCGTAAACTCAACTTTGATACGTCGATCTTATAGTTCAGTTTTCAATGAGGAGAAATGTGATATAGGTTGTTTTGAGATGGACTACAAACAAACGATGTGAGTTGACATTCGATAGAGGGCGTCGTGTGACGTCATTAAATCAGTAAAGTAACAAAATTTAGGGCTTAAAGGGGGTTGAGATTGGACTGTGCAGGAATTGTGGCTGAGAGAGCATGCGATGGTTATATTGGAGTTACATTTTATGGTGTGGGTGTATGGGACTAATTTGCATTGGTTTTAGTACAAAGTACGTTTTTCATCGTAATAGAAGGCTATATTGCAGCTTTAACAAAATATGTGTTACACTTTTTTACACGTTTACTAATAATCTATACTAATATTATAAATTCCTAAAGTTTGGATGGATGTATGTTTGTTACTCCATCACGCCAGAACGGCTGAACGGCGGACGACTGGATATTTGGCACGGACTAAGATAGCCTGGAATAACATATAGGCTAATTTTATCCCGGAAAGTTATTAAAGAATAAATATAAATACATAATATAATATATTCGTTTTTTTTTCATATATTTATTATAAGTATTATGTTATTTGTGTATATGGTTTATATATATTGTATGTTTATATTAATACACCACCCGCAAGTTAATCTCCTTAACTTCTCCTAATCCTAAGGTTGCCTGGCAAAGATCGCTGCTAAGCGATAAGGCCGCCTTTTTGTACTTCCTTCTGTGTTTTGTTGTTCCTCAATTTTTTTTCTTTCTTTTATTGTGTTGTGGTGTACAAATAAAGTGTAATAATAATAATAAAGAGTTTCCGCATGAACCAAAAAGTTCATTCCGCGCGGACGAAGTCGCGGGCATCAGCAAGTTATTTATCGTATCGTAATATTGTTAAACGTTATGCTACCTTGAGAATATTATAACAAATATTTGTTGTTTTTTTTAATTCGATAACCGACCGTCAAATAAATAAATCTTTATTTTAACTTTAAGATGCAACTCGTTTACCGTGAAGAATTAGCAATTTTTATTACTTACAAAATGCTTCCTAATGCTTGTTTTTTTACATAAATTAAATCAAAATAAACTCCGTTGTGCCATGTTCTTAACTTATTTTGTTACTAGCTGATACTCGCGTCTTCGTCCGCGTGGATTGAGGATTTTTTGGTTTTCTCGGGAACTCTTTAATATTCCGGAATAAAAAAATGTCATCGAGATTACTAAAGCCACGGGCAAAAGCTAGTGATGATCCATACTAATATAATAAATTTAAAAGTTTGTCTGTCTGTCTGCTACGCTTTAACGGCCCATCGCTGCACAGGTTGCATCACGGGGAAGGACACAGGCTACTTTTTATGCGAAAGTCTCTATGTCTGTCTGCTACGCTTTCACCGACTACTCAACCGATTTTGATGAAATTTGGTACAGGGATAGGTCGAATCCCGGGGAAAAACAAAGCCTACTTTTAATCCCGGAAAATTTAAGAGTTCCCACGGGAATCGCTAAAAACTTAGTCCACGCGAACGAAGTCGCGGGAATCATCTAGTATGGATATAAAGTACTAAGGGGGGATCAAAACAAAGCAGCACGCGGGTTCTGATAGACACATTTTTGCGCAAAAAGGAAGCATTGCTAATTTGATTATCGGTTCAAAAGCACGTCATCCGCAACGCTCCTTTGATCGCGCAAAAATACAGATGTGTGCTCCACTCCACCACTACGGTCTACCTTATGTTGCAGTGCGATTTATAAGCGATAGCGACTACTTATTAAAAAAAATAAAGGTAGTAGCCGTTACGAATCGCAACCGACCGGGTAAAAAATACTCATGTGTTTGAACATAATGTCTACCTTATGTTGTAGTACAATTTATGAGTGATAGCGACTAAATCTAAATATATAAAAGAAGACACTGACTGACTGACTGACATATCAACGCACAGCCCAAACCGCTGGGTCTAGAGACTTCAAATTTGGCACACAGGTTCCTTATGAGGTCTAGGGGTGCACTAAGAAAGGATTTTTCAAAATTCCCCCCCTAAAGGGGTGAAACGGGGCTCCAAAGTTCGTATTTTACCAAGCTTCAATACTCCTTCACGCCGCAACTACTGAACCGATTTGGCTCAAATTTGGAATGGAGATAAATTGCATCTTGGGTTAACACATAAGCTACTATTCATCCCGGGAAAATCCATGGTTCCCGTGGGATTAGTTAAAAACCGAAATTCACGCGGAAAAAAATCTTCACGCCGGAAGTACAAGACCGATTTAGCTGAAATTTGGAATGGACATAGATGATATCCTGGGTTAATAAAAAAGCTACTTTTCATCCCGGAAAAATCCATGGTTTTTGCGGGAAAACTGAAAAATTGATATTCACGCGTGAAAAATACTACTTTACGCTGCACTTACTGACCTGATATGACTGAAATTCGGAAAGGAGATAGATTTTATCCTGGATTGATACATAGGCTACTTTTCATCCCGGAAAATTTCATGGTATATCAAAGAAGATACTGACTCACGCTCTCACTGACATATCAACGCACAGCCCAAACCGCTGGGTCTAGAGACTTCAAATTTGGCACACAGGTTCCTTATGAGGTCTAGGGGTGCACTAAGAAAGGATTTTTCAAAATTCCCCCCTAAAGGGGTGAAACGGGGCTCCAAAGTTCGTATTTTACCAAGCTTCAATACTCCTTCACGCCGCAACTACTGAACCGATTTGGCTCAAATTTGGAATGGAGATAAATTGCATCTTGGGTTAACACATAAGCTACTTTTCATCCCGGGAAAATCCATGGTTCCCGTGGGATTAGTTAAAAACCGAAATTCACGCGGAAAAAAATCTTCACGCCGGAAGTACAAGACCGATTTAGCTGAAATTTGGAATAGACATAGATGATATCCTGGGTTAATAAAAAAGCTACTTTTCATCCCGGAAAAATCCATGGTTTTTGCGGGAAAACTGAAAAATTGATATTCACGCGTGAAAAATACTACTTTACGCTGCACTTACTGACCTGATATGACTGAAATTCGGAAAGGAGATAGATTTTATCCTGGATTGATACATAGACTACTTTTCATCCCGGAAAATTTCATGGTATATCAAAGAAGATACTGACTCACGCTCTCACTGACATATCAACGCACAGCCCAAACCCCTGGGTCTAGAGACTTCAAATTTGGCACACAGATTCATTATGAGGTCTAAGGGTGCACTAAGAAAGGATTTTTCAACATTCCCCCCTTATGGGGTGAAACGGGGCTCCAAAGTTCGTATTTTACCAAGCTTCGATACTCCTTCACGCCGCAACTACTGAACCGATTTGGCTCAAATTTGGAATGGCGATAAATTGCATCTTGGGTTAACACATAAGCTACTTTTCATCCCGGGAAAATCCATGGTTCCCGTGAGAATAGGGAAAACTAAAATTTACGCGGGCGAAGCCGCGGGTATCTGCTAGTAGATATTATAATCAAGTGTATTCCTAAGTTTACTTTATAATTTAACTTATGGTGCACCGCAATTTATAGCAGCTATAAGATAAAAATACAGATGTGAGCTCTTGTCTACAATCTTCCGTAGGTGACAGTTTAAGTTATTTCTACGTTATTTAAATAATAAAACTGTTACTGGGCACTTTCCGTAAACTATACATTGAATATTATATGAAAATATTAAAGCGCAAAACTTTTTTTTTGTGAAATAAAATTAGTTTTAAATAGCAATTTTGGTGCTTAGTAATGATTCTTGTGTTTAACATGAGATATGGTCAACCTTATAATTTTAAAGTGATACAGCTTGTCTGTTAATTATATTCATGCATAATGTTCGCTTATCACTAGACGAAAAAATATTACGTAGTTCAACAGCATTTTGTTTTACTTACTCCTAACACTTTTATCCATCTTTATTAAAAATAAGTTGACTAAATCCCATTTATACTGCAGTTCGTTAAGTTTAAGAGTTACCTCTTAGCCTTAGCAATTTTTGTATGTTTAGTTTAAGAGGTAAACTTTTGCAGTTTTTTATCACTTGCGCTACCGCTACATCCTATGTCGCGTACCACAGCAAAATAGTGCCTGAGGGCCATCGTTCCCGCTAAGCTAATGAGATGTCAGTACAATCATTTGAGCTTTAACCTTGCGCGTTGCTTTTTGGTATTTAATTTGCCCTCCATACTCGCATTAATTAATCTCGGATAATGTATGTGTGTATGTCACCATCGTATATATATATTCATGACGATATTTCGAATGGAATATGGATGCTATTTAATCAGAATCTTTCAGTGTGAGATGACACTCTTGCAAACAGTTAAAAACAAGTTTGCAAGAGTATTCAATTTTATAAGTTACAAGCCGATGCGCGTGACTTCGTCCGTGATTAAGGTTTTTTTAAATCTTGGAAACTTAAAGAGTTTCCGAATAGATAAAAACTAGCCTATGTCACTCTCCAGGTGCTCAACTATATTCAGATAAAAATTCACGTCGATCCGTTGCTCTGTTGCGGCGTGATTGAAGGACAAACTAACAAACAAAAATACTTTGATATTTGTAATATTAGTATGATGCTCGTGACTTCGTCCGCAAGGACACGATTTTAATTTCCGGGGAAAGATTTTATTTTTCGGGGAAATAGCTTGTGTTTACAAATAATAATATTTATATCAGCGTGATTGAAGGACGAATCAATACACCATGAAACAATAATTGATTACTAATTGAGGGAGAACTGAAATAAAACAAAACCAAATTAAATTACGAATGCCATTTATTACTGAAAGTATATTTTTAGTTCTCACAATCAATATTGGTACTTACCTAAATTTTCAAAAATGAAATTCCAACAAAAAAAAACTTGGTGTAAGTGCGTGGGGTAAGTCACAGATACCCATGATACGCCTGTATTAGATATCTAAACCTATACTCACATAATATAGAACTATTAGGTATGATAACAATGTTACAGTCAAACGCATTCGCATCAGTTCAAAGCAGTCCCAAAGCCAAAGACTCAGACATTTCGTATTAGCCCGCTAATTGAATAAAAGCGAATCTTTTTATTACAAAGGTCGGTTATCCGAGGCCTCGGGCGAGAAGGTAATTATTGTTTGAGTTTGTATTCCATTCATTGTTTGAGGCATCTTTCTTTTGTTGTACTTACTTACTTTATTTCGTTTGTTTGTGCTGTCTTTAACATTAACTTTAATCGTCATTGACCAGAGGTTACCTAATATAACTAGGTTATAATTAAAATTATTATTAAATACGACTACTCTGTCGTAGCCCGTAACTATCTACTACGTAACGATACCACAGTCATTAATAATTTACTTATGGAATCTTATTGACATTTTTATTAAATGATATTTTTTTGGGAATCACTGGATATTGAACTATAGTGTTATATATTTTTGGAATCTACTCATCATTTTATAGATGATGATTATATAGTTAATCTTATTTTCGAAAAAAAAACAACTTTAGTCTTTAATGCGGGACCATGGTCACCCCATCATTTTTTTTTAAATTTTACTAGCAAGTCACCCGGAATAAGCTAGGGATTCTAAAGATACCTCATTTATCGAAATCGGTTCAGGCGTACCTATAGAAATTATGGTGGAATATACAAACTCACATACATACATACATACATACATACATACATGTACCCTGAAAACAATATACTCCTTTTTTCAGGCAGTCGTATAAAAATCAAAGACATTCAGTACTCTCTATACTTTTACCACTATCCTTATTAAAAACAGTAATTGGACCATTCGTGTATATGAAATAGTTTTTGAATATTTGGATTGATGAAAAGCTTTTGGTGCAAAAGATTTTTAAACTTTTGTCTGAATGGCATCACGTTGATATTACTGGACGGATTTGTGTGCAATTTGGCATCATTTTAGTTAACACTCTAGATAAATCTATATATATATATATAAAATTCAAAGTCGATGTTACTCAATAACTCCGTCAGGTCAGATTGGTTACATCTAAATTTCATGAATATATAAAAGTAATTCGGAGAGAGAAGTACATTTTCAACGATTTTGGTAGTTACCCAGGTAAACCTACTCTTCCGAAGCAGGGGCAGTTCATCTAGTTTAAATAAACAGCAACATATGTATTTACTAGCTAGATTGAGGATTTTTGTTTCCCGCGGTAACTCTTGATAAAAAGTATCCTAGTTTATTATTCCAGACTATAATAATCTATCTTTGTGCCAAATTTCATGCAGATCCGTTCAGCCTTTCTGACGTGACTGATTAACAAACATCCATCCATTAATCCATACAAACTTTCGCATTTATAATATTGGCAGGCATAGATTCAAAATTAGTTATAACCAGAAAATAGACTACATAACACCGGAACGTAATCTGCTACAATTTCAGAAACAAGTATTTGCACTAAATCTCTACCGATGCCATCGATATAGTCAGCGCGTGACAGCTTCAAATATAACTGACAGCTATCGTTTTTTATTCGGAACTAAATCTCCATGATCAAACGTTTTTTTCGGATTAAACTGATGCAATTCACGCCAATTCAAAAGGCCGACCGTCACACGGATGGATATTTTTTTAAAGAGAAAATTTCGGCCAAAATTTTTTTTTAAATATTTATGCTAGCGCTTGGCTGCAATCAAACCTGCTTACAAGTTATTTGCTGATGAGGTGATGCAGCCTATAGTGGAGCGCACTTGCTTAGAATATGCCTATTAACTAATTTCCACAGATATTAGCCATCTGCTTGGGAGATATTATCAATTAGTGCATGTAGGTACTCTATTCCCTAACTCTCATAACCTAATGAGACGGAAAATCCGACAAGACAAGAAAAAGATCCGGCGCAGGATTTACGTACTCTCCGGGGCTCGGGTAAACAACTCCTAACTCCAAGCTAGTACTAAAATTTTATTGTCAGAAAAATCCAACGCTTTTAATTATGTTCCAACCGGGCATGCTAACCGCAAGACCAATGGTATATTCACTTGTCTTAAAGAAGGGCAAGAAATATTGTTAACGGTTAAATGAATAACCATACAGTAAAAAACAATTATTCTCATCAACTTCATAAGTCATCAACGTTCCGTCCAAGCCCTTTTTTTATAAGACTGCCTGAAAAAAACAGTATATTGTTTTCAGGGTTCATGTTTGTATGTATGTATGTGAGTTTGTATATTCCACCATAACTTCTATACGCCTGAACCGATTTTGATAAATGAGGTATCGTTAGAATTCCTAGCTTAGTCCGGGTGACATAGGTCAGGAAAATTTGAAAAAAATTGATGGGGTGACCATGGTTCCGCATTAAAGACTAAAGATGAAAAAAAATATTCGAAAATAAGATTAACTATATAATCATCATCTAGAAAATGATGAGTAGATTCTAAAAATATAGAACACTATAGTTCAATATCCACTGATTCACAAAAAAATATCGTTTAATAACAATGTGAAAAAGATTCCAAAGGTAAATGACTGTGGTATCGTTACGTAGTAGGGGATTTTTTATTACACGACTGCCCAAAAAAGGAGTGGTATATTTTCAGGGTCCGTGTATGTATGTATGTATGTCTATGGCAGAGCAGTCGTATTTTTTAACCGACTTCCAAAAAAGGAGGAGGTTCTCAATTCGGCGCGTATCTTTTTTTTTTTTTTTTTAATGTATGTCGGTGCATATCTCCGTGGTTTCTAAACCGATTTGAATTTTTTTTTTTACATTGGTTAGAGGAAGCTCACGAGGTGGTCCCATAAAAAAATCTGACTCCAAATCCTCAATCCTGATGCTGTAGGTGTACCTACGTCTCAAAACTAGGGAGTTAGGAGTTTTGATGGTGAATTCATATAGTAGGTATCAAGTCACGTGTATACGATACAACTCTGAGTCCCAACTCCTCAACCCTGATGCTGTAGGGTACAGAACTCCTTAAAAATAACGATTTAAGATTTTTTTATGATGAATTAATATTGTAGGTGTCAAGCAACGACTTCATACTTAAACCCAATTTCCAACTCCTCAACTCTGATGCTGCATGGTACTGCACTCCTAAGCCGAAGGGATTTAGAGTACACTAAAAAGTTAAAAATAAAAATTCTTTCCAAAAAACCGACTTCCAAAGCCACTGTAAATTAAAAAATAATTTTGATTTCTACACACTATGTTGAAGTCGGGCGAGTATAACAAAGATAGGCATAGTTGACGCGTCAGGTTCGCCCGACTTCATCATAGTGTGTAGAAATCAAAATTATTTTTTAATTTACAGTGGCTTTGGAAGTCGGTTTTTTGGAAAGAATTTTTATTAATAATTTTAATCATATTCACTGTGTTATCTTTATAATGTGGACAAGGAAAAAGGCCGGATTTTTCAAAATTCACATAAGCTCGAAAACGCGGGCAGTTGCTAGTTGGCGGATAAAACACGAAATCTGCAGCTTTGCCTTATTGGTCTGTAAGTATTTTTTACCTGTTTCGACTTACTGGAAAAATATAAACGTAAAGACGGTGTGATGCGCATCCACTTTTGAACAAAAACCTTACCATATCTCAACCGCTATTGTACATCAACATCCATTGCCCTTTACCGTATAAACAAAGATTTATATTTCTCTAGCAAAGCAGCAATGTACACCTGAATGAACGAAACAAACACAAATTAATAACCATATAGCGGTCGTGGCCTATTTTTAATCACTTTATTGATATGGCAGAGAAGTGATACTTTTTTTTTTTCAAAAATAAATAAAAGCCAAAATCTGTTTTCATTGATGGGTCATAGTTTCCCGCGGATGACAGCCGACTGAATATGTAAATATTTTTCGGATGCCATTAAAAATGACATACGGACGATATTTTGTTATTTTTATCGACCTGCCAACTAACTACGAGTACCTCTTTGGTCTCGTAGTTGGCTGGGGGACCATGAGGTTCTGGGTTGAAAACGCGTTAAAAAAATGATTGGGTTAGGTAGGTTGGGTGGGTATTATTAGAATAATTCTGAGCTGCAGTACTTGTACTATTAAGTGTTCTATGGTATGGTTCTATGGTATGGTATTCCAAACAAAGACGCTTACTAGTTGATAGCGTGATATACCAGAATCCTCCCTCTCCCTCTAAATTTTCAACTGCCTCGTTGGTCTAGTGGTTAGCATGTTCGACTGCGGCCGACGAGGACCCGGAATCCCGGGTCGGGCCATAGTAAGTATTGGGATTTTCTGGCAAGAAATTCTCAGTACAAACCCGGAGTTAGGAAGGTGGCGGAGTTTCACCCCCGTGCCTTGGAGAGCAAGTTAAGCCGTCGGTCCTGCGCCTGACCTCTTACCGGTCGTGTCGGATTTTTCGTCCCATCGGGCTATGAGAGTAAAGGAACAGGGATTGCACCTGTGTATGCGCACAAAATTCGGTACTATAATATCTCCCGCGCAGATGGCTAATCTCTCTGGAGATAGGTCGATGTGGCCGAAATTCGGTCGGCAGTATATTATTATATCAGAATCCATTTCTAAATCATAAAGTATTTCTATAGGCTAAGTAACTTAACTTTTAAATGTCTTGTATTACGAAACTTATTGCATGCGGACGAAGTCGCGGGCATCAGCTAGTAACAGCATAAAAATAACAGGGTCCAAATTATTTATAGGATATGCTAGGCTAAGTTCGAAGGTACTGACCGTTCATGTAATAACTAAGTTTGAGAATGACACCGTATTCTGCGAGGTTACTGCCATCGCCTAAAGCAGTATTACTTCAAAATGACAGTTTTATATCACGCACCTTGACGTCTCTGAAATAAAGGCTATAATTCTAAAACAAGAACGTCCACAATATTTAAACAATCCTGCATTAGGCGATGGTAGTACGCCCCCTGGCCAGTATCACCTTGGTAGACAAAACGCTGGCGTAGCGGCGACTTAATTCACTGACCAGTAATTAACCCGACCCGTAACATGCTGAGCCGAGGATATTTGTCTAAGGCGGCCTTTCCACCAGTACGCTCAGCCTTTTTGACCACCTCCCTGGCGCAGTGTTGAGCGCAGCTGTCTTAACGTGCGGAGGTCCCGGGTTCGATCATCGATTATAATTTCTCAATGTTCCCTGGTCTGGCGGGAGGCTTCAGCCGTGGTAGTTACCACCCTACCGGCAAAGACGTGCTGCGAGGCTATTCAGAGTTCCGGTACGATGCCGTGTAGAAACTGATAAGGGGTATTTAATAAAACAAGTTGGCCCGCTACCATCTTAGACTGCATTATCACTTACCATCAGGTGAGATCGCATTCAAGGGTTAAAAAAAATACTGCAAATTCTAATCAAGTGTTCAATGACTTAGCGTCAAAGTAAAATAAACTTTAAGAAGAATTTATTAAGAGCTTAATTTCGAGTATGAATTCCCAGTTAGCACTCCAATCGGAACGTTTCCAAATCAAAATCGGTTGTACTTAATTTGTGACTCTAAATCGACTGTATAGAGATGTGCTATTTTGCTAAGCTACGAATGTGTTTGACACGTTTGATTTGTGCCCAACAATAGGAGTACTTGATTTTATAGATTCAGCTTAGCTTCACTATAGCTTAGCTCGCTAGATGATAGGTCAAGCGCTTACGTAGCTTATGAAATGTAGCACATCAGCTGCTCTGGTGGAAACTCACCATAATAAGACCGGCTACACACGGCCCTAAAATCAGAGGCAATATCGGGAGAGTGATGGCAGGGATGAAATCGGCTACTTCTCTACACACGTCCCTGCCAGTTAGTACGTAACCCACCGTGCAGCAAACTACACTCTCAAAATATCAAAAATAGGCATCGCTTTGGCGCTTGCTTCGGTGCGACCAAAACAGAGACAAAAGAGGTTAAGAGGTGGTCGATGAAACCCTTATTGTTTTTTATGACACATAAAAAATACTTTTTATGTTTTTAATCCCACAAATACGACAACTCCTTGAAAAGGTCAAGGTGTTTTCGTCCAGGCCTCTCGCTTCTTCTCCTTCGCCATATCTCCGCACAAAATAAAAATTAAATTTACAAAAACGCGTCCTGTTGGCACTACACTCGCACGCACACTGCGTTGAAATCCCGATTTTGATACACACGCACCGACAACACTCCCTAGACGATAATCAGCCCTAAATTGTGAGCTCACCCGAACCAATTTTTGAGTTAGGGGTAATAATAATAATGATTACGATTTGCCACACGAGGCAATCAAGAGAGCGATCTAGGGCGCTCCCCACTACTTCCCTGATATTGCCTCTGATTTTAGGGCCGTGTGTAGCCGGTCTAAGCTGGCTCGGTGAAAATTTGATTATAACGTAAAGGACTGAGGACACCTTGGAAGATTCGAACAGCGTTGATACACCTTTGAATTTTAATACCTGTCCCCTTAGCCAAGTTACAAACGTTAGATTCTATTTCTATATTTGGTATCGCTTTAGAGAAATCGATTTAAAACGCTAACCATAGGCTTTTTACTTATTTTTCTTTCCGCTAAAGCGTTTACAAGATATGCATATATCCTTCCCCGGTATGTTACATGTCTCTGTACCAAATTTCATCAAAATCGGTTGAGTAGTTGGGCCGTGAAAGCGTAGCAAACAGACAGACACACTTTCGCATTTATAGTTATTAGGTGTGGAATAAGTATGGATTATTTATTTTTTACTATTGTTATTTTGTGCACAGTTTTCTTTCAAAACAAGCTACCTACATGAATTGTGTAAACCTCTGTAATAAAATGAAGCTTCCGTGTGCAAATAAGGATTTGGCACACGCGAGTGACCGCGAGGCCCATCTGCCGCGCTCCGATGAGCAAAAATAACTTAATTATACGCACGCCTCTCAAATAACTTAGCGCTGCATTGCTTAAACTGTGTTATTACTTAGCAGGTCATTTGGGAGACCCATCATTATTTTACGACTGAGTTACCCGACTTGGTTTCGCTCGGTACCGTTATAGGTCCTTGGTCAGTGTGGTGGATTATGGCCAAACCCTTTTCATTATGCGAGGTGACTCCTGTTCAGCTGTAGTGAGACGACGATGGGTCGAAGTAATTATGATGATGAGGGTTATTCCCTATGATTATTGGGTAATTGGGTAAAACCGACTGAGTTTGTTCTCGGCTAAAGTTTCTAACCCCTAAATACTCGTTAATGGTGATAATCACGTGTTATACTTTGTATTATTAACGTCAAAAAGTATACAGTGTACCAATTTTGAGAAAAATCTATTCTGATTCTATTTCTATCAAAGTTTTTTAATAATAACTAGACGATTCCCGCGACTTCGTCCGCGTGGATTGAGATTTTTTGATTCCCACGGGAACTCTTTAATTTTCCGGGATAAATAGTAGCCTATGTCCTTCCTCGAGATACAATCTACCCCTGTACCAAATTTCATCAAAATCGGTTGAGCAGATGGGTGAAAGCGTAGTAGACAGACAGACACACTTTCGCATTTATAATATTACTTAGAATGAATATAGGCATCGTCTAATCTTATGCCAAACTTACGGGTGAGATAACACTCCATTCAAGTGCTAACAACAATGGTAAAAAATCAACAAATAACGTAAACGTTTATTCAAATGACTCATTCTTATCACCGATCGCACTTTCCCACAAACTCGCTTTCTAATTCCCATCGCTTAATCAAATCAGAAAAACAATAGTCTTCAATTGCGAGCCGTTTCATAACGCGACACAGAAATAAGCAGAAATTACATTCATTAAAATAACGGCGTATTGTCTCTGATCTTTGACGGCTGCTTGAGATGCAAAAATGTTTATCTGTGTTATTCCGGCAGCGAAGTAATATTCAAAGGCAGATCGTCTTCTTGTATTGTAGTCAGTTTTAGCGCTTGGTAATTGTTATCCACCACCACCACTACAGCCCATTAACGTCCCACTGCTGGGCGCAGGCCTCCACTGTCATAGGAGAGAAGGAATTAGAGCTCAGATCCACCATCCTATTTTCTGTACCATTTTTTTCCAAATAAATATTTACTTTACTTTACTTTACCACGCTGCTCCAATGCGGGTTGGCGGGCTTTAACGACTAAGTATTGCTATCATGTTAGTGATTCTAACCGGGACCGACGGCTTAACGTGCTCTCCGAGGCACGGGGGTGAGCACCGCCAACTCACCTATAACCTAACTCAGGGCTAGTACTGAGAATCTTTAGTCTGAAAAACCCTACACTCAATTAGCATGTTAGAGTTGGCATGTTTGTTTTTTAATTAGTTTGTCATCCAATTTTTCTTGTATACCCATTTAATAAAACCCTTGCAAATAAATGATTGATTGATTGATATGGCCGGAACAGGGATTAAAACCCGGGATCTCGTCGGCCGCAGTCGAACATGCTAACCTCTAGACCAACCAAGCAGTTAATTATTGTTATATTATGACAACAAGAATTAGCTACATTCAGTGCAGAGGTTAGTCCTCTGTAACAAATAACTCCGTCGCGATGAATATAGGCATCGTCTAATCTTATGCCAAACTTACGGGTGAGATAACACTCCATTCAAGTGCTAACAACAATGGTAAAAAATCAACAAATAACGTAAACGTTTATTCAAATGACTCATTCTTATCACCGATCGCACTTTCCCACAAACTCGCTTTCTAATTCCCATCGCTTAATCAAATCAGAAAAACAATAGTCTTCAATTGCGAGCCGTTTCATAACGCGACACAGAAATAAGCAGAAATTACATTCATTAAAATAACGGCGTATTGTCTCTGATCTTTGACGGCTGCTTGAGATGCAAAAATGTTTATCTGTGTTATTCCGGCAGCGAAGTAATATTCAAAGGCAGATCGTCTTCTTGTATTGTAGTCAGTTTTAGCGCTTGGTAATTGTTATCCACCACCACCACTACAGCCCATTAACGTCCCACTGCTGGGCGCAGGCCTCCACTGTCATAGGAGAGAAGGAATTAGAGCTCAGATCCACCATCCTATTTTCTGTACCATTTTTTTCCAAATAAATATTTACTTTACTTTACTTTACCACGCTGCTCCAATGCGGGTTGGCGGGCTTTAACGACTAAGTATTGCTATCATGTTAGTGATTCTAACCGGGACCGACGGCTTAACGTGCTCTCCGAGGCACGGGGGTGAGCACCGCCAACTCACCTATAACCTAACTCAGGGCTAGTACTGAGAATCTTTAGTCTGAAAAACCCTACACTCAATTAGCATGTTAGAGTTGGCATGTTTGTTTTTTAATTAGTTTGTCATCCAATTTTTCTTGTATACCCATTTAATAAAACCCTTGCAAATAAATGATTGATTGATTGATATGGCCGGAACAGGGATTAAAACCCGGGATCTCGTCGGCCGCAGTCGAACATGCTAACCTCTAGACCAACCAAGCAGTTAATTATTGTTATATTATGACAACAAGAATTAGCTACATTCAGTGCAGAGGTTAGTCCTCTGTAACAAATAACTCCGTCGCGATTTGTAGTCGCCATCCATCGTGGCGAGACGCTTCGGTAATTAAAGCGCTTATCCGTAGACTGCTCCGCTTATCTGCATCACCGTGCCTCAAGACGGCTAATCCAGCTCTCATCTGAGTTATTTATTAACATTTTAAACATTTTTGTGCCGAAATCTGGCACAACAATAAAATACACTCTGGTATGTGTGCCTCATACATCCCGAATGCGGACATAAACTACTTACTTTGTAGTTTGTACACAGGAAAATCAAATAACTATGGAATTATAAAAAAAATACGTCTGCAAAGTTGCGAGCATCTCATTTTTCTTAATAAATTGCTTTCATCAACATAATAGTATTACATATTTAAACAAAGATTACATTTTAAATTTTTAAAAGCCCCCTTATTAGGTCATCGTTTGCAACGTAGAAACAAAGGTTATCTTTCGGTTAGATATATAACAACAGGAGTAAGCTACATGCCGTAACAAATAACTCCGTCGCGATTTGTTGTCGCCATCCATCGTAGCGAGACGCGGCAGTAATGAAAGCGCTTATCCGTAGACTGCTCCGCTTATCTGAGTCACCGTGCCTCAAGACGGCTAATCGAGCGCTCATCTGAGTTTGAATTAACGGCTTTCGTTGTTTTAACATTATACATATTTTTATCATACAGTCCCACAAACTTAACTGGCACGGTGGCCAAAATTGGAACAAATTTTTATGACTGTTTAGTTTTTGTTTTTATTTTATTTTTCATATTATTATTTATTAGCAACTTTAAATGTGATAACAGCAACGCTGAATTTTTATGTCTGTTTAATAAATTCGTTAGTGAGGAATTTAGGACTCTACGCAATTAAACTTCTAAAGTAAAAAGTAAGTAGTAAGTATCTAGAGAAAAGTTCCTCGTTTATTCGTAGATCAGTTAGGGTCAAATTAAGCTTAATTTAATAAGGCTTATACCGATTTAACTAAATATACTAGATAATAATAATTAATAATATCATTTACTTGATCAGATCGATGGTCTAACTGCCTCGTTGGTCTAGTGGTTGGCATGTTCGACTGCGGCCGACGAGGTCCCGGGTTCGAGTCCCGGGTCGGGCCATAGTTGAGTATTGGGTTTTTCTGACTAGAAATTCTTAGTACTAGCCCGGAGTTAGGAAGTTGGCGGTGTTTCACCCCCGTGCCTCGAAGATTATTATCCCGTCGGTCCCGGTTATTATCACTAACATGATAATAGTCGTTGAAGCCCGCCAACCCGCATTGGAGCAGCGTGGTGAGTCTAAGCTCTAATTCCCACTCTCCTATGAGAGTGGAGGCCTGTGCCCATCAGTGGGACGTTAATGGGCTGTAGTGGATTGGATTGTATTGATCAGATCGACTAACAATTTCCTATGCAAAATAATCTGAAGTTATGATTGAAACTTATAATATAGAAATAATTTGACGTCCACTCTGATCCCACTAGATTTGTATTGTTCAGTTTTTTTTTTGTTGCCTTATTTACACATCCATGCTTCCAAACTAAGACTATAAATGTGAAAGTGTGTCTGTCTGCTGCTCTTTCACAGCCTACCTTTTAAACCGATTTTGATGTTTCGAAATTCGATTTGCTACAGAGATGGGTTGCTCTTTATCCCGGAAAATGAAATAGTTCCCATGGGAATAAAAAATCCACGCGGACGAAGTTTCGGGCATAATCTAGTTAATTCACCATTCGCCGAGTTTCGCGCTGGTTCTTCTCGGTAGGAATGACATTCTGAACCAGTGGTAGATTCACTTGACTATTCAAAAGCACTTGTTAAAAGTCTACTTGAATAAAAAAGACTTGATTTGATTTGAATTATAATACCGTGGTATTTAATCTTCACTTTCTTTCACACAATTGATCGTTGTATACAATAAATAAAGTGTAACCGGCGGAGCCGAAAATAAAATTCACGAAACTCACATGCAGAACATACCACCTAAATCTCGGAACAATCAAAATTATGGGTCAAAGTAACGTAAACCCGTCGGGTGTAAATTCGGGTGTAGCACAACACGCGTAAATCGCGCATCATAAACACGGGGCAGGTGAGTGGTGGTCTGTTTATCGGATCGTGATCGTTACGTGTGTCGATCGTATATCGTGAACGGTGGGCAACCAGAGTTCTGTACATAGAGTTTACCTGTAAGGTAACAGTTTGAAAAAATTTAAGCCCCTATGTCACATCTAATCTAAACTAACATTCATCATCATCATCATCTCAGCCTGCGGACGTCCACTGCTGAACATAGGCCTTTCCCAAAGAACGCCACCACACCCGGTCCTCAGCCTTCCTCATCCAGCCACTTCCCGCCACCCTCTTAATGTCGTCGGTCCATCGTGCTGGAGGGCGCCCCACACTACGCTTACTCGTACGTGGTCTCCACTCCAAAACTTTCCGGCTCCAGCGACAGGCATGGCCTGCCCACTGCCACTTCAGCTTGCTAATGGCTTGGGCTATGTCAGTGACCCTGGTTCTCTTACGGATCTCTTCATTTCGGATCTTGTCCTTAAGAGAAACTCCTAACATAGCCCTCTCCATAGCTCTCTGAGCGACTTTAAATTTGTGGATCAAGCCTTTTGTTAGTGTCCACGTTTCAGCGCCATAAGTGAGGAACAACATTATAAACTAACATTATAAAGAGGTAATATGTGTTTGTTTGTTTGTAATGGATAAACTCAAAAACTACTGAACCGATTTTAAAAATTCTTTCACTTATAGAAAGCTACTTTATCAGGGGGTGGGTGGCCAAGTTCTCATGCTCAGCAGTGGGCCGGCGATTTAGATTGATGATGGAATTTTATAATGTATCTAGACTAGAATGTAGAGCTATACTTGCTATTTATATTTTATTAAATTATTTACTCAGCAAAGCGACCGCGTATCTTTTGCATCAATCATTGATACATCGCAATCACCTCTAATTGGTTAACACTCTTCCACTATTGGTCGAAATCCATTGACGCAGCAAATATACCATAAATTCAGCCAATCGATCAATGATTGATGCAAAAGATATGCGGTTGCCATGCAGGTATAACAAACTATATGACAAATCATGTTCGCAAGTGAATTTATTATAAGAAACTAACGTAACATCACAAGAAATTGTCCAATATTACTTAAAGACAGGTTTCAAGTGTGACGTTAGATTTATAGGCGAGCCATCGATAAATTATATTAAGAAATCATCGGACAGGTTTATTATTAGATAGGATAATGTTCTCACGGGTAATTATACGCGAAACAGGATATTACAATGTAGGTCGACACGTTGGGTAAGTAGGTAGGTACACGCAAATTTTACTTGCAGCAACTTCTTTCTTAGTTTATACCTACTAATAGCAACGCACTAAATATTACCTATTCTGTGCTAATACATAGTTGGACGTTTTACTTATTTTAGTACTTAAAGCTATGAGTTAGTTATGAGTTAGATATGACCAATGTGAAATTGACAAAAAATTTACCAAAAAAAATTACAATTGCAAAATTACATACATACTTACTATATTCAAAGGCGTTATGATTCAACTAATATTTGAGAGAAAATGGATAAAAATAAAATGTCCCCCACTCGGTGGACGGACGACATCAAACGAGTCCCAGGGAGCCCGCTAGATGGTGGCGCCGCAAGAACGCGGCATGTAGAAGTTTTTGCAAGAGACCTATGTCCAGCCGTGGACGTCTATTGAATGACAACGATGACGAAAAAAGAAGTGACTTTGTAAGGTGTGAGACATACCCAAGAGGCGGCTTCTTGTGTATGTTGACTCTTATTATTTAGAGGTGACGGTCGCGGGCGAGTCGTAGGCGCGGCGCGGGCGCGCCCCCGCTTCTATCATATTATTTCATACAAAATGTATGCAAGTGACTGAACGCCAGGTATACAGAGGCGGCGAGACGCGGCGCCGTTTTCTCTCTTCCAAGGCCAGGGGTCATACTGCCAAAGCAAGCCATATTGTTTCATTATTGTTGACTTTCGTGTTTTAGAATTATCAAATCAATCAATCAATCAATCAAATATCAAATAAATATTATAAATGCGAAAGTTTGGATGGATGTCTGGATGGATGTATGGATGTATGGATGTATGGATGTTTGTTACTCAATCACGCCCCAACGACTGAACGGATCTGGCTGAAATTTGGCAAAGGGATAGATTATAGTCTGGAATAGCACATAGGCTACTTTTTATCCCGGAACATTAAAGAGTTCCCGCGGGAACCAAAAAACCTCAAATGGATGTTTGTTACTCAATCACGCCAGAACGGCTGAACGGATCTGGATGAAATTTGGCACAGAGATAGATTTTAGCCTGGAATAGCACATAGGCTACTTTTTATCCCGGAAAATTGAAGAGTTCCCGCGGGAATCAAACAAATGTATCTGTTCAACTGATTTTGATAAAATTTGGTACAGGGATAGGTTGTATCCCGGGGAAGGACGAAGGCTACTTTTTATCCCGGAAAATTAAGGAGTTCCCGCGGGAACCAAAAAACCTCAAACCACGCGGACGAAGTCGCGGGCATTCGCTAGTTTAACGATAATCTTTATTTTAGGAACGTCAAGGTACGTAACATCAAATTCCTTTTGAGTAATATTGCTTGTTGGCAGTAAGGCCCTAGGCCACCGCCACACCTCTGCCACGCCGCGCGTCGCCTCGCCTCTCGTGTATATCCCGCGCGTAACACTTAAGTAAAAGTTACTTAGACCGGAACCTTAAATGTTTAGAATTGGTATATCATCGTTGTAAATACAGGCTACTTAACCATGAGATAAGATCATAATATTTTGTATGGAACTTATACATAATAGCTACAAAATTAAATTACTTATAAGCAATTTTTTTGCCTCTCTTGTCACCGCATAACGCAGTGAGCTAAACAGTGAGCGGGAAATTGACGCGTTTTCCCATTCGCGTCACCGCGGCGCGCGACACAATGACACAAAGAATTCAATGGGCAGTGTGACGCGTTGCTTATACAATATACAATATATTATTGTCTATAGTATTGCTTTTCAGCTTGATTTTAAATTATGACGTACTGGCTGATGCTCGCGACATCATTCGCGTAGATTGAGGTGTTTTGGTTCCCGCGGAAACTCTTCAATTTTCCGGTATAGTTCACACGGTTATTTTAAAAAACTTTAATCCAGGCGGATGATGCCCGCGACATCTATCGCGTCAGTAACCAACGCAATAGATGTCGCGGTTAACTACTAGTTAGTAGTTTAATCGAGAACCTCTTTATAAAGGCAATTAAGGGCATGCAGGGTACACGTATATTTAAAAGAGAAGGGTAAGGGTAACCTTAGAACAAAAACATTTATTTTATTATTCAGGAATGTAAAAGGAATTGTTCAGTAAATAATAATTAATTATTATTCTGTACCAAAGTTACCAAAAATGTTTAGACGCTTGAAAGGCTCATTATCAAAAAACAGGATAAAGTTAACAGCTCTTACTGTTAAAGGTTAATAGAAAATAAGTTTTTTCGAAGATAGAATCAGAGAAAAAAAACAATTGTTATTTTTTATCACATCAACTGCGAAACGTATTCCCCTCAAGCCTCGCACGAAGGAGGCTAAAAGGAATTAATGCAAAACAAAAGTCTGCTATCTCGATGGTGGTGGGCGTAGCTGGCAGTAAATTACGGGATGGGCGTCAACCCACCGCCATGTATCAATCAGGGAGTACCAGATTTATGGGACAGTTCGCTTCGGAATCGTTAGCCTTCGCGACGAAAATGTGTTACTGTTATCCGACGTCTTTCGCCTTTTCCTCTCTTGTTTGGGACTAATTTCTTTTCGGGGAAATGGCGTTGTACCTACGAGCCTAGAGTTCGGTATCTTTTCTGTGCTGAGTATGTTATGTTATCGGCATGTTTATCTGAAAATAACAGATTCTGTGTTATTCTTTTTTAGGTACTAGATAAGGTTCTCTTATATGATAGTTCATAGTATCTTTGTCGGGATGCAACCTGTATGAAATTTTGTCAAAATCGGTTGAACAGACGGGCCCTGCATCGATAGCAGACAGACAGACACACATTTTTCCGATCCCTGAGCAGTGAGCACGCACCTCTAACTTTTCGGAGTAATGAACGTTGTGAGGAATTTTATATTATATTCCGTTTATAATTTTAATAATATTTTTTATTTGGCTTGTCCACATCAAACGGGAACAAAACGAAATAGTTCTCCTATTCCTCTGTGGTCCTATTCCACTATTAAAATTTCGCAAAAAATATCTCTCTTAAAAACCGCTAGCTTGATTCGAAACTTTAAAATGAGGCTAATTACGGCTTCCTTCAGTGAGGAGTTTTCTTTTAAAAAGTCTAGTATATAATAAGCTATTGTTGGGAAATGTACACAAAGACTGCGGAAGGCAGTAACCATCACGCATCGCTGATAATTCCCGCCAAAGCTGAAAATGAACTGCATATCACTGTTCTGTATCATGCTACTGCACAGGGTGCTCTTCCTTAGGCCGAAAATATTAAAACAATCTTACTTTACATTTGAGTTAACATCTCAGGTGTATGCTTTGGCGTTGAAGCGTACGTTGAGAATAATTTGGAAGATTTGTGTGGTGTGGTTTTGTGCCGGCGCAAATTGCTGGTTTATTGGTGAATATCGCAGGCTACACGCTGTACCACATAGATTTGTCTGCTTTCGCCGTTTATGCTTCATAATCCTTGATTTTCATGGACTCCGCAAAATAACATCAGCTTCTATTCAATACATCAATACTGTCTCAGCCAAGCGAAGCAATGAATAGATAGTAAAGTGACTGTAGATACATTAAATAGCCAATCTTAATATATAAAATGAAAAGGTGAACGACTGATCTATCAACGTACTGGCTCAATCCACTGGACGGATCGGGCTGAAATTTGGCATGCAGAATTTTTGAAAATTCATTCCCTAAGTGGCTAAAACAGGGGTTTGAAATTTGTATAAATCTCGAAATTAACGTAAGCAAAGTTATTTTATAAATTAAAATAATGTATTTGTATCAGCACCCTGTATCTCATTCCTTAGCGCTAGTTAGACTCTAGACGGCGTCCGCCATGCGAAAAAATTAAAATAAACAAAGCCAACACTCGTCCCACACCCCCGGGCAGTTGGTAATAACGCTTTTGTCTTAGATTAGCTTTTAAGAAAGGCTTTATTCTAGCCCTGTGCAGTGTGCTGCGCCTGTGTCGCGTTGTGTGACTCTGAAATTAGTGGCGAGTATTTTTTTGCAAATGCACTGAAAATAGTACTGGGACGAGAGAGCGGGTGGCGAGTTTTGATACTGAAAGTTTGATAATTCCTCTAGTGATACGTCTATATTGATTCCTGGTAATTGACCCCTGTAGGCAAACCGCTACTGTACCACTAGGCATTGAATTAATCAACGTTAAAAGTGCAAAATCATTTTAACGTGGAGCACTGTCCATAATTAGTAAATTTTATAAATCAAAAGAGTAAACGCTGAATATGAAAATAGGAGCTAGGATGCAGAGCCATGAAGCCAATTAAAAAAAAACGCAATTACAAATACGCCCCCATAAAAAATTTAATTGCATTTTCCTTATAAATAATTAATTATTGTGAGTGGTTTAAGTGATGTGGAAAAGAAAATGAAATCAATTAATAGTTATTTTAAATCTATTAATTGATTTGATCTCGAAACAAGTAGGTGCAGACGTGAGACATTATTTTCTAGTACCTATAGTCACTACTCAAACTCGAGTTTTATTTTCATGTTTTCTCACAAATATGTATTTTGGAAAACGTTGTGTGATACACGGGCATTAAGGTTTGAATAAACTCGTGACGATGGTCAACCTTCGCCTGGTGGTATCGGGCTGACACGAGTCAACTCGTATGTAAAAACATATTTACCGCTCTTATATCACAAACTATATACATATAATATATAATGTAATATAATATATATATAACTATTAGTAGATTGTTACACAAGGGACGTAAGTAAGCTATTACAGAACAAGATCCAATTTGGCGCCAGTGCGAGCGCAGCTCGCATAGGGCGCTAATGGATCGCGTGCACCCGAGATATTTAGTCACACGAGCGAGCGCAGCGAGCGAGGGTGAATATAGTTCGAGGGTGTAATAGCTACTTGCAACCGAGGTAAGCATTCTACTTTATATCATTCTTGCGAGGTAAATAAAACATTGGTAATGCAAAATCACTTTACAAACAAACTTCACAAACTTACAGATCAAATGAAATGCCGATTGCCGCCATTTCCATTTTTTTTTCGTAAATAGTTTTCCATTTTTTTTTTACGGCTCTGGGTTCCAAGGAGTTTTGCATAGTTTGAAATGTATGGAAATTAAATGCCGCCATGTTCAGTGTTTTTTTTTTTCAGTAAAAAGTTTTCTTACCATTTTATAAGAAAAGAGATTGTTTACCAAGGAGTTTTGCATAGCTTGAACTGTAATGTGAACATTACAATTCAAGCATAGTGCGACGTAATGTTGCCTTGAATTGCAAACACCAACTTACAAGGAGACTTTCCACCATAGTAATCCCTAGTTACTGAGCAAGTATGATATAAATATATATTATATATATAGTTATATATATATTGTAATGTATTATATTACATTCAATACACTCGCTATAGCCTCACCGAATAAAGGTACTATACTTATTCTCAACTCTCTAGATTCTAAGATAGACTCTAGGAGTTATTTTGTTCTAGTAGGAGAGACAACACAATATTTAACACCATGTCACACTGGTTCTCTGACTATACGTACGTACTATACTTACCTAGTCGAGTCGGTAGTCGGGAGTCGACATCTGTTAGGAGGTTGACTTTTAAAGGACACGCTTTTGTTTCGTTATAACGTATGGAAGCGGGGATGTGACGCGTGTATGATTGCGACGAGCGGACTTTTGAGGTTGGGTTTTATTTGTTGACATAATATTGTGGGTAGTGAGAGATATTTTTATGCGACCATTGTGAGCTCATTATGAAGAGCTTCAGTAGCTGTATATTTGTATGAACGTTGAATGATGAAGAGCTTTTTATCGTAGTTTTTAGGGTTTCGTACCTAAAAAGGAATAAAGAAAACCTTACGATCACTTTGACGGCCTCCCTGGCGCAGTGTTGAGCAAACGGAGATCCTGGCGGGGTCAGTTAGGGAATTTATTAACTGCCTCTTTGGTCTAGTGGTCAGCATGTTCGACTGCGGCCGACGAGGTCCCGGGCTCGAGTCCCGGGTCGGGCCAAAAAAGTGTTGGATTTTTCTTACAAGAAATACTCAGCACTAGCCCGGAGTTAGGAAGTTGGCGGTGTTTCACCCCCGTGCCTCGGAGAGCACGTAAAGCCGTCGGTCCTGCGCCTGATCTCTCTCCTGTCGTGTCGGATTTTCCGTCCCATCGGGTTATGAGAGTAAAGGAACAGAGAGTGCACCTGTGTATGCGCACACACTTATGCACTATAATATCTCCCGCGCAGATGGCTAATCTCTCTGGAGATAGGCCGCCGTGGCCGAAATTCGGTCGGGAGGACATTATTAATTTATAAATTTTCCCTGGTCTGGCCTGGTGAGAGACGGCCGTGGCTAGTAACTGCCCTACCGGCAAAGACGTGCGTTCCGGTGCGATATCGTGAACAAACCGATTAAGATGTGTGATGCTTATAGGACAATCAAGAGAGATTGCGTTGTAGCTTCGTGACTATTTAGAAAAGAAAATTCTGGTAATTACTAGATGCTTATATGAGTTACGAAATATCGGATAAAAGAGAACGACGCTTCAGTATAGTAAAAAAAATATCTGCATCTAAGTATTAAGTATTGCCTTTTTTTAGTCGATGGTCAATATAATTATGAAATTTCACACGCGTGCTTACGTCAAAAGTTAAATAAATGGTTGGACAGATGTATGGTGCTTTTTATTTTTTTTATAGTCTTGACATGCGTCACATGATCGCGTCAACAGCCGTCTGCCGCCCTCCGGCAGTGACGTCACAAACTGGGAATAGGTACATCAAGCAACAATAGTTTGCCTCACCCCCGCATTATGCGCTGTAGTGTTAATTTGACCGTGATGTATTGTCTCTGTTTTCCACTGTTTAAAAAAATATGCTTGGTTGTTTTTTGAACGCCCAACGCCAACAGAGGGGTTTTCTGTATCGTAGCTCTCAAACGGATGTACCAAATTTGATTTAGTTTTTTCTTCTCATAGTCAGAAGACTAATCGCGTGATATTGCACAGAGAAAAAAAAAGTTTTTTCTGAAAGGTGACTTGATCGGTGTTCTTAGGATTCCAGAAATTCTGTTTAGCCGTTTAAAGATCGTGAATTTTTTCTAGTTGATGTATGTTCCCGAATAGAAAATGGTAAGAATAGAATGGAGGCATCGAATCTAATTTTAAATGAAGGCATATCTGAATTTAAAGTTTAAGGCACTAAATATCAATTTGGATCATGTGGCCAATCATTACTCGTGAGGTTCATGATCACATTATTAGTAAGTACGCGACTTTGTCCGCGTGGATTAAAGTTTTTTTTACCCCGCAGGAACTCTTTAATTTTCCGGGATAAAAAGAGGCCTATGTCCTTCTTCGGGATACAACCTACATCACTGTACCAAATTTCATAAAAATCGGTTAAAAAGATGGGCCGTGGAAGCGTTGCAGACAGACACACTTTCGCATTTATAACATTCTAGTATGGATGGATTATCCCTAAAATTGCTAGCCCACAGATAACATCAATGCACCTAATTTAAAAGGGATACATTCCCCACGTATCGAAAATCTCCGCCCAGACTTTATCAATTCTCACTTTACCTGCATTCAAGTTTCAAACGTTCGAAAGCCTTTCGGCAAATTCATCTCAAAGGCCCGCTATCAAAACGCAAATATCTCACGTACCTAGGTGTCCCCGTGAATGCACACATCTGGAAGCTGCTAATATTTCAAGCGCGACCACCACTCGGCTTTCACATCTTTACCGCATTAACTTTACACATATCACAAACCTTGACAATCCTTATTGCTGGAAAATAAAGGTTAGTTTTGAATGTGGTTTGGTTTCGTGATGGCAAATGCAAGTTGGGAGGTCAGTGTAAAGATAGCGTTTACGGAGCTCGCCGTGGTCGCGGCCAGGGTGAAATATGCAAAGGCGGTATCGAATGTGACCTTTACAAAGGAGTGTTACGGTAAGACAGTCCGTATGGAGACACTTCGTGCCTGCAGGTGATTGCGTGTGCCCACTGTTTTACGTCAGCTAGACTATTAGTGTGAGGTTAGACGTTTTTTTTTATTAGGAGTCATTTCTGTTTCATATAAAAGTTCCAAATTACCACCATTTACCTTCGCACTTTACATCAGGCGCTGCATTTTTCAGTACCGACTGTAAAAAAACAGTCTTTCCTGTAAAGTCATAACTGCGTGAAGCCCTATACTTCATTAGTGATGTGTGTGACTCACATCACTAATTAAGTATAGTAATTAGTCTAGTAATGTCAGTCACATCATGTGACTTATAGATTACTAGATGGTGCCCGTGACTTCGTCCGCGCGGATTTAGTTTTTTTGATTCCCGCAGAAAATCTTATAAATGCGAAAATCTGCCTGTCTGTCTGTTCGCTACAATTTCAAGATCCATCTATTCAACCGATTTTAATGAATTTTGGTACAGGGGTAGGTTGTAGCCCGAGGAAGGATCTAATCTAGCAGAAAATTGAGGAGTTCCCCCGGGAATCAATAACACTTAATCTACGCGGATGAAATCACGGACATCGTCTGGTTAGCTATAAATGGATCGCTGATTAGAAGAAGGTGGTTTGAATTAGCTCACTAGAAACCATAATATGACCAGCAGTTGACGCATAGTTATTGATGGATTAACGCATTCTGGTTAGTTAATAAGTCGTATCGTCGATTCACAATGGAAACGTGTAAAATTTCAAAAGCTAGTCCTCGGGGAGCGTGCTATGTCCTCTCAAAGTGACCGACATTAAACATGCATAGCTTAAGTATAAAGTGTTAAGGCTTTGTACGTAGGTACCTATTCATGTTGTAGAATTACAGAACACTTTGCTAATATCATGTTAATTCTAAATATACCTACCAAGAATCGGTAGACGTTGGGGTCCCAAGGTGCTGGAATAATAACTCCTGAAAGGGAGCCGCTGGATCCACGCAGCGCAAGACCGTAGCATGTGGAAAACCTTTTTTTTTTTATCCACTACAAGTTAGCCCTTGACTGCGATCTCACCTGATGGTAAGTGATGATGCAGTCTAAGATGGTAGCGGGCTAACCTGTTAGGGGCATGGCAGTTATATTAAACCCATATCCCTATTCGGTTTCTACACGGCATCGTACCGGAACGCTCAATCGCTTGGCGGCACGTCTTTGCCGGTAGGGTGGTAACTAGCCACGGCCGAAGCCTCCCACCAGGCCAGACCAGGGAAAATTCAGAAATTATAAATTCCCAAATTGACCCTGCCGGGGATCGAACCCGGGACCTCCGCACGTTAAGACAACAGCGCTACACACTGCGCCACGGAGGTCGTCGAAAGAAGAATACCTTGGAAGAGACCTATGTCCAGCTGTGGACATCTATCGGAGATGATGATGCTGAAAAGTTTTAGCAGACCACCCATTACTTGTTGTCCTAGATGAGCGATGAGAGCTGAATGATGACGAATATCAACGCATCAACTTAGTCCACGAGGAGGGTCAGCTACTGTTTGATACTGTTGTATTGTGTTTAGTCGGAATATCGCGTTTCTCGTTGACGTATTATAGGATCTGACCCATTGTCCTACGTGAGCGACGAAAGCGACGCGACGCAACGCGATGCGATAACTACTCCATAGAAAATTACAAAGTTAGCTACGCGACAACGTTAACTACCGTTTGTTCCTGTCGCGTCACGTCACACTACTACGTTTGTCGTTCACCTAGGACAACGGGTTAGATGGACGGGGACGACATTGGCTAACTAGTCGCAGGGCCTAGACGGACCGGCCTATATCGCGGCGTGTAAGAGTCCCCTTATTTCAATTAAAAAACCATTCTAAATTTCATTCGGTCATTTATATAATCACTCTGAAGTTACGTCTTTATCTAATTACTTACTAAGATTTATCTTTTAAACCCCCTTATGGTTATTTTGCGGGTTATTATAATTATCTTGGGGGTTTATGTGGTTAACGCCACGGTTATTGTTATGATAATATGTAAAACATTTAATAAAGAAATACTGTGTTGTAGTTTGTGAACCCAAATTAATAAAATAAAAAACTCCTATGGGTTTCCTCGCAATGTTCTCCTGCACCGATAAATCAAGTCATCTCTGAAAAGTTAAAGTGCGTGCCTAGAAACAATGGACATCGCAAAGAGCGAAGTTTAATCACTAGATTTTCGCCACCACTACAGCCCATTAACGTCCCACTGCTGGGCACAGGCCTCCACTCTCATAGGAGAGAGGGAATTAGAGCTTAGACCCACCACGCTGCTCCAATGCGGGTTGGCGGGCTTTAACGACTATTATCATGTTAGTGATAATAACCGGGACCGACGGCTTAACGTGCTCTACGAGGCACGGGGGTGGAACACCGCCAACTTCCTAACTCCGGGCTAGTGCAGAGAATTTCTAGTCAGAAAAACCCAACACTTATTATGGCCCAACCCGGGACTCGAACCCGGGACCTCGTCAGCCGCAGTAAATCATGCTAAACACTAGACCAACGAGGCAGTCAGATTTTCGCCGCTTAGAGTTATAGGTATTATACTAGCTGATGCCCGCGACTTCGTCCGCGTGGTTTAAGTTTTTTGTTATTCCCGCGGGAATTCCTTAATTTTCCGGGATAAAAAGTAGCCTATGTCACTCTCCAGGTCCTCAACTATACCCATGCCAAAAATCACGTCAATCCGTTGCTCCGTTGCAGCGTGATTGAAGGACAAACCAACAAACCAACAAACAAAGTGACTTTCGCATTTATAATATTAGTATGATTATTATATTCATAATATAAAATGTTAGCTACATGTCAAGTTTGATAGCAGCTGAGAGCGAAGTGGACGTCCCGATCGATGACGTTTGACCCCTCACCTGCCCCCTGCCGGCTGTCTTCGCTGCAAGCGTTAAGGCCTAGCCACTGCAATCTTTACTAATACATACTTTCATACTAATATTACAAATGCGAAAGTGTGTCTGTCTGTCTGCTACGCTTTCACGGCCCAACTACTCAACCGATTTGATTACATTTTGTACAGAGATAGGTTACATCCCGAGGAAGGACGTAGGCTACTTTTTGCCCCGGAAAATTGAAGAGTTCCCGCGGGCATCATCAACTATTAAAAATGCGAAATCCGCCACAGAAGGCAAATTTATATGGTACAGTGCGTATCTCGAACCTGATGCCCGCGACATTCACTACACCACATAAACCCTCAAAAATACCCTCAAAAATTTTATTTCAAATATTGGATATAATCAGGTGTTACTTTGCGGAAGTTCATGATTTAGCAAGAAAAGATTAGGTACACGTTACATGAGTACACATCGTAAAGTCCACATCTCCTGAAGATGCTCCGGTATCGGGGCGAAACGTGCGTCGAGAATAGTATAAAAGTCTTGTGTGGTGGTGCATTTGAGTGGTAGTGGCGTTGCTTGCTTGGGAACTTAGCTTTCTTGCTTGGTTGGGAAGGTAAACGGTGCTTTGCCTGTAACTAGCTGCATGCTGTTGGCGGATTATAGCAAAATAATTGTTATATTTTCTTGCTAAATTTTATTTCAATAAAGCTTCCCCTTAACACCGACACCGTGTCTGCAATCTGCCATCTTTTATACCGACTTCCGAAAATGAGAGCATTCTCAATACACACGTCTGCGTCTACTCCGTGCTTTCATTTGATATCGGCTTTTACGTTACTACTTCGGAAGCTCTTCAAACTAATGTAGCGCAGATGGTCTGAATCAAAATTGCGCTATCCACTATTGGTAAGTAGGACAAGTTAAAATTTATATGTAACATACCTACCTGCCTATGGTAATGCCTGCGACATATGTGACGCTGGCGCCAGTCCTCATACAAGCCAGCGCTGGCATGGCCCGTGCTGTTTAGACGAGGCAAACTGGGTTCATTTCATTCCTGGATAATTCTTGTAGTGAGCACACGTTTTGTGTTTTAAAAAATGAATTCGGGGCTAATGCGACAGCGGTTGAAAAAGAACATCACTGCACTATTAAGAGCAGAGTTGATCAGTATATTAGAAGAAGAAATAATAATAATAATAATAATAATAAATCATTTATTGACCATAAAATACACAGTAATACAATTCGATATAAAATTAGTTATATTCACAGGATATAACTTAGAATATACTTATACAGTGATTAATCAATAATAATTTCCCTTAGAACCTGAAATTATACAAAGCAACACAATGCAATGGAAAAGGTGAACAATAAAGTTATTTGAGGTCAGAGGGAGTGCTTTAGCACCCGTACTAGGAAAACCTGTGTTACGGGCACCGTAGCCTTCCGTCGGATCCTAAACACCAGATATAAGACCTAGTGCAGAAATTATTGGGTAGTTTTAATCTAGTTCAGGACCTAATAAAAATTTTGATATATGCATGTGTGTGTAAATGTGTATGTGAGAGAAAGGGAATGTGTGTGAGAGTGTAGCAAATGTGCCTGTTATAATGGAAGTAATGTGTGGGGGTTGATAAATGAGCAAGCTATTATATGATTCACTTATGTTTTTACGCCAGCGATAAGATCTTCAATGTCATCGTAACTAAGTGTCTTTAGCCATGCGTTAACCTTCTTTTTACGTAAATCGTAAAGGATAAAAGACTTTGGATGAGAAAATGGCTAAGCGATAGATCCGTAACTGGAGCTTCCGCTTTGTTGCTACAACAACTAAGATTAGAAGATCCTTCCGAGTACAGATTGGCATTGCGAGTTACGACTGATTTGACGAGTTACTTCCACTTATACATAGCACGATTCAGCGTAAAGATAGATAGTAGATTTTTCGATTTTGTCGATTTCCAAATAGTAAGTATTTCGAATACTCTTAATTTTTGCTTTAACTTCATTGATAGTCAGTCCTTTATTCATTCCATCACGTAGGGCTTCTAGTGCCGAAGCGCGCATTTGCTTATATTTGTAAGCATCGCAACGCTTATCCCACAAGCACATCGTGCTCTCTATAGAGTTGGATAAATTTTAACGTTTCGTCCTCATTGAATTTTTTTGATGACATCGCGGAAAATCTTTCGATAAACAAACGGGTGTACCTACAGTCTACGGTATATTTGCCAGCGACTGGCGCGATGCGGCTACACGCGGCCTCACACTGGCGCGGGGGTTGCGGGGAACGCGGGCGGGGGTCACTGGCTTGAAAAATAGGCTGGCGCTCTATTCCCGCCAGTGCTGGCAGCCAGCGCTGGCTTGTCTTGAAAAACTGTTTACACGAGGCCAATAACAAGCCAGCACTGGCTTCGTCTAAACCTAAGTCTAATGCCTCATCTAAACAACACGGGCCAGGCCAGCGTTGGCTTCTGAGGACTGGCGCCAGCGTTACTGGCTTCGTCTAAACCTGGCATTAGGTTTTTAAATTTGAAATTTTAATTTTCGAAGTCTCGGAATACTTTGGTTTTAACATTATTCAGCCTTCTTCTTTTCTTATCTATGGCCTTTAGTACAGCGATTTGGTGGTCCGCAGTAATTCTGCAACTGTCAACGTTAACTTGGAGACAACATCGTGTAAATTGCTCGGTTCTTGAGATTCTTGAGAGACTTTTCCGTTGTTAGACCTAGGCACTACGCAATATTCAGTCAGTCAGTATAGGTTGACATGACAGGAACAATGAGAATTATAAGTCATGGCATAGATTAAAGATGGCTGTCAAAAACCAGAGAGAGGGCGCGTCTATGGTTGATGTTCTGAAACTTGGTGTTTCTTATTCATGAAAATAATTTTCCGATTGAAACTGTGTAGACAACTTTTACATACGGTCTGTAGAAGGGATTTTCAAAAACCACACTGGAGCCGGATGCTGGTACGTATATAGAAGAACGTTAACCTAAAAACAAAGAGAAGTGAAGTGATTTGTTCGCTTTGCGTTCTTTACTTTTCAGTTTTTTTTGTACATGTCTTTGTCAAAAAAGATTTTATCGTGTACCTACCTGTATATGGTCTACTAGAGATAAAAATGACTGTGTAGCCTTTTCCTTAAATATAAACTAAACAAACAGAAACATTCGTATAAAATCAAAATTTGAAGAAATAAAACGAGATAAGTTTAGGGAAAAGTAAGTATTTCTGCTTGTTCCTCGATTTGGGAGTGATATTCATATTCCTGGCCGGCGGACCAAAACAAATCCACAACTCAGGGTGTAATAGTTACGTACAAAGTATACTGCATTAATGTTACACAGAGATATAAAATAAAAATAAACTGGAATTGCCAAAAAAACATTGACTTTTTCAATTGATTTTGACATAAGTTGCATCGTAGAAAAATATACTTTTTACTCCGGAAAATTAAAAACTTCATGAGAGTTTTAAAAACCTCGGACGAAATCGCGGGTATTATCTAGTCCATACCAATATTATTAGGTATAATTAATTCTAAAGTAAGCCTGTCTGTCTGTTTCACTTTCACCATAAACCTGTCCAACTGATTTTAACAAAATTTGGCACAGAGATAGGAAATATCCCCGGAAAGAACTTAATATCATACCATCTCGGAAAATCTGAGAGTTTTTATGGCATTTTTTAAAAACTTGAGACAATGTCTAATACTGCCTGATCTCTCAACTATTTGCCTGGTCTATGAGAATAGGATAAGTAAGAGAATAGAGAATGGGCCGGTGTTTGCGCACTCACTCCTCGCATCTTTGTAGAGACTGACCGCCATGCCGTGGCTGAAATTCGGTCGAGAGAACATTTTTTTTTGCTAGTCTTCCAGTAGTTTTATATCCGTCCGTGAGTATTTACGGGGACTGCTTACCGAACTGCGTCCGGGGCGTCGTAAAATTCTATTGCTCCTATTGTCCGCGGACATGTCCGGGCGCGGAAACGGACTGCTTTATTATTATTGTATAATTAAATACATTATCGATACGTTACACTCGGTTATTGGCACGTGTTATTGCAGAGCGAAATACCTATATTTTTGTAGGAATAAGAAAGCAACTATACAGTACAAGTATACAGTCAAAAATCTGACTTCACTTCTATAAAATTCCACGGACGTGTATACGAAACGATTTGCTTCCTTGATTCTAATTCAAACAGCTAGGATCTTCTTCTTCTTCTTCTCTCACTGGGCTTTTTCGCACTTAAGCAAGGGTGCCCGTTGTGCGTGAGACCTCTGGTGCGACTCCCCGCCGTATCATTCCAGCCAGCCGAGCTCACTCCAGAATCCAAGCAGGCCGCCCAGATCGGGACTTCCGGGAGTGTTGCTGGGGAGCCAATGTAGGCTTCTCGTTGAGTGGTTACAGCACAGCACTCGAGTAGTACGTGTCTTGGTGTCTCTTCGCTCTCCATGCAGGCTCTGCACAGAGGGCTGTCGGTTATACCTAGAACATATAAGTGTTTGTTAAGTGGACAGTGTCCTGTTATCATGCCTACAGCCGTCCTGAGTTTAGCTCTATTTAGATTCAGTAGTTTCTTAGTTAGGCATTGGTTTGGCTGGGTAATAGCCGCTAGGATATGGAATGCCCTTCCGGCTTCAGTAGTCCCCTGCACTTTGAATATTGGTACCTTTAAATCAAGAGTGAATAGACATCTTTTACGTAAACGCCACCTTAGGCTGCATCACCACTTGCCAGAAAATCTAATAGTAGCCAAATGCTTTATCCGTCCTGCTCCTCTCACTCTCCTCTCCTCTTAGAATGAGAAGAGTTTAGGTTGCAGTCCACCTAGCTGGCAGAGTGCAAATTAAACACCTTGGAAATTAGATCAATATGGATAACTCTAAGAAGTAATTGGGTATGTGCGCATGAAAGTAAATTTTGAAGGAATACGAAACTATATTCGTAGTCAAAAAGTCAACTTCCCTTCTGCTTATCCAGAATCTGTGTGCCTAACTGCAAAATGAAAACAATAATTTCAATCTATAGAATTTCTAAGTTCAATTCTCATATGAAGCGATGTAACTTCTCTGTGTAGTTTAATATATTGTGCTTTAATATATTGTAAAAAAATACAGTTTTCGTGCATTCTCCTCAAAAATATAGACAACAGTATTGCTTGGAGGTTGCCAAATCGAAAACTGAGCTAAACATTGCATCTTCGATTTACTTTAAGTCTAGAGCGGCCAATGCGGACACTTTTTGAAGTGAAAACTTCTTTTTAGACGCGTTGAGCACTTTTTGGTAGTGGGTAAAAATGTAGATTCGCGTGACCGTCACCGACATGCTCGCGTGACGGACATGCTTGCAAACAGCGACATGCTCGCGAACACCGACATGCTCAGAGCTCACGTGGTTACGAAGACGAAAGGTCTTAAATATAAATATACTACATTCAAAATTCAACTTTAATGTCTTAGTGTTAAGGTTTATATTTAAAAATAATAATTAAAGAATTAAATATTCGCTTCTATCGGCCGTCCCTATGGGGCCTGTTACACTATCAATATTATCACGCGATCCGTGATACGCGATCCAAATATTGATGGTTTTGCGATAATACTGATGGATTTCCGGATGTTCTTGAAATCCGCGATCCAAGTGGGCGTGGTTCAATAATACTGACAAACGCGCTGTAGGTACCATCAGTACATACAGTCTATATGAAGGGGCAGCGTAAAACATGTAAACAAAACATACCAGTCACGACTTTTCAACTTTGCTAACAATA